>BSBK01003000.1:2210000-2727500 GCA_027943335.1 Chamaecyparis obtusa
TTTCAGGTTAGTCCTGAAGAATCGGGCATCGGGACTAGGCAGTGGATTGATGGAAGCTTGGAAAGTGATTTGCCAATGATGCAGCTAAAGGAATTATTCAATGTGAACCACTTCATTGTCAGTCAGGCTAATCCCCACATTGCACCATTGTTAAGATTCAAGGAATTTGTGAGAGCACACGGAGGGGATTTTGCAGCAAAGGTATGCAAGTTTTTCGCTTAGATTTGATTTTTCAAATTATATCTGATGGGCTTTCCTCTTGTATCATTTTTTTCATCCTAAACTCAAGAAATCGACCTGAATGAAAGACTTCAAATCCTGTGTTATCTACCACATTAGATTCAATCAATCAGAATATTTTAGTGCACATACAACACCGAATTTGTGAGGCATAGAAGTTACGCACGGTTTTGGCTATGGCGGTTGTAATTGTTAACTCTTTAATTTCATAGATGATATGGACAAGATCCAATCTCAGAATTTTGTACAGGAGATCCACAGCTTTACAAAACCATCTTGAACCTATACATGTTCTTGAAGTTAACCGGAAAAGTTGTCCCAATCTCACCCTTTTTGGTTCTTCTTCAAATCTGGATTTTTTGTTGAATTTGTTCATGTCTGTGTTTCCAAATCTTTGTAGATGCCTCCTCTGTAAAGTGCATTACTGTTGACATATCTAAATTCTTTATTGCAGCTAGCTCATCTGTTAGAGATGGAGGTTAAGCATCGGTGCAATCAAATCTTGGAGCTGGGTTTTCCCTTGGGTGGGATTGCCAAGCTTTTTGCTCAAGATTGGGAAGGTGATGTGACCGTGGTTATGCCTGCTACCCTTACACAGGTAATATTCAGTATTATCAATGTCTGACCTACATTTACATTGTGTTCGGTTTATCATTTAATTGACACTTAAATTTGTTTATCATTTATTTGACACTTAAATTTGTATTCTTCTCAGTTAACTAAATTAATTCAGAACCCAACTCACATGGAGCTCCAGAAAGCAGTTAATCAAGGAAGGCGATGCACATGGGAAAAGCTCTCTGCAATAAAAGCCAATTGCGGCGTTGAACTTGTGCTAGATGAGTGTGTATCTTTTCTCAATCGTCTCCGCAAGCAAAAGAGGCAAACAGAGAGGTCTTCTCCACAAGGAAACATGATGAGATTCAGTGTGGCAAAGAGGATACCTTCATGGAATGTCATGGCCCGTGAAACTTCATGGGGATCCCTTGACGAAGAGGGTGTTACTGAATCTGCTAATCATCAAGGAGGACCATGGGGAGGACCATCTTGGAGAACACTCAGATTTGCTCGCAACAACCACAATGGGAGTGACAGTGAGAGTGAAAATGTGGATCCTAATGTTTCTTGGACAAGAGTTGGTGGTCCATTGATGAGAACTCCATCTGCAACCACATTTATTAAGACCTTTGATGTTGAAGGAGAGTTCAATAAGCAGTGGAATAGAGAGGAGATTCAAAATCATGCTACTTTTGAAGCTCTTCGAGACTCTGCACTTCCCAACTCTTGTGCTGCTTGTATGTCAAACAGGGGTGTACTTTGCAACAACTGTGGTAACCAAAGGAAACAGAATGTGGACTGGAATGCAAATAATCCTGGAAATTATAGTGATACAGAGAATCAGTTCAACTCTTTTCCTGAAACAAGGAACTTGGAAATCACCTTACCTAAATCACAATCTAGAATTACAGTTGCTGAAGGTGACATGCTCCTAGCTGAACAGAGCCCCACTGGAACAGTGCTTAATGTTGTTAAAAGGGAAGACATCGCCCTTGTTAACAGGAGCCTCAATGTTGCCTCTCCCTTAAATGATCACGCCTGTGAATGTATTCCGCTTACCCTAGAAAGGGACTTTGTTGACGATGAATCTTCAACAACTTCTGATGGTAGTAATATGGATACTGAGCCAGATGCTTGTTCACCTGCATGTAATGAAGTTGGGAAGGATGCCCATCTTCCATCTCTTAGAACACGCGGTATTTTTGAAATTGATAGAATGGGTCCATCAAACCCTACTGGGATGCAATCCGACATTGATAGTAAATTAACAGACCATTCGTTCATGGTTCAATCCCAAAATTGTGTCCAAACTTCTGAACATGAAAATGGCAAAGCTGGAATGCAATCGTCAAAGGATTGCAGGAAACCTATAGTCCCCAACGAGTTGGTTGGCTTCAATCAAACTGCTGCAGATGAATCGAATGAGCACAACTATAAACCAGAGAATGATAATGCAGAGGGGTGAAGACAATAAGTTGTCTGTGATATAAAAGTTGATGATTCTGTTACTGAAAGAGACATTGGTGGGAATTGTGAACAGTGAAGGGTTTCACTTTATGTACAGAGATTTTATATGGGTCTTTGAAACTGGGTTCCTAGAAGTGGGATCTACACATTCGAACTGTCTAACAGGAAGCATTCAACCTGTAACAGGAAGCATTTGACCTATCTGTAAATTGGCTATTGATTAATGATAAGAGATTTACACAACCCAGATGAATTGCTTCTGGATTATAAATGACTATTTATTATTTATGACCGTCTTGGTGAAGTTTAAAATGGATGGAAATTTCATTTTTAGATATTTTATGGATTCTTTTGGATTATTTACGTCCTTGCATGGTGTTTATCAGAATCTTGGCATATCAAAATTCAATTTAGTTTATGCCTCCTTTCTCTGCTATTAGTGAATGATATGTAGGGGAAGAGAGTGACTGTAATGCATCAGTATGAGCTTAATGATCTAATTCTAGTCTGTGCCAAAATTGCAAGTTAAAGAAATTAATAGTGGAGTAGCCATACATTGTTGTACCAACGACATCCAGGTGTAAGATATTCATATAGAAGCTGGATCTTTCGCCTATTTTGAGTAAAGGACTTTTTTTTTCGAGGACCGGCAATTTTTAAGTTGATGAATTTTGCTAGAGACCACATTTAAGCCTTACTTGAAGGTCATTCCCCACTCGGATGATCAGAATTACATTTTGGGTAGACATGCTTTTGAGCTAATTTTTACAATAAAAGTGTTGTCAATTTTTAATTTGTTTTGGGAAGTAGTTTTATTGTATCCATGCCAAAAACTATTTTCGTGGGTTAGAAAATCTCATCATGGGTAAAACAAAATTGCTAGAGCCCCTCTATTTTTAGATCTTAGATTTTGAGGCAAGAATTTCTTTTGGACGGAGAAAAAAAAAAATCTCTATCAATTTAGGAGATGATTTTGTTGTATGTGTATTTTATTTATCATAAATAATTTCTAGATTGTTTTTCATAATAGGAGTAACAAAATTAGGGTATTGTTCTTTTAGTACAAAAGTTCAGCGGGCAACAGTCAATAGATTGACACTTTTAGCACATTAATAGTATACAAATCTAATATCGAAAATAGTACAGTAACTTCTGCATAGCTAAAATAACCAAGTGTCTACTATTGTATACACCTAAAAATGGTCAAGCAAAATCAAAGTAGGCAATTGAGGATCAAAGCAAGAATTAATTGAAAATCAAAGCCAAGAGGATTATAATTAAATCAAAGGATCAAATAATTATGCAATTTAATTGTATACTTAAATCTAAAATTCAATCCAACCCATTCAAAGGGGAAACATGGCTATTTAAATCAATTAAAGCAATTAATAAATCATATTATTCTCACCAACCACATATGGACAAAATGAATTCAACCAATGAGGTTAGAGTATTTGAAATACATGGATCACTCAAGAGGCTTTGCTATCTTCACCATCCATCTTGCCTTTGCTATCTTGATCGTCCATTCTTGTCTCGTTGTCCCAACATTTAAAACCAATGACTCAACTCTCATCTAACCATGGGTCAACCTGACTCACCTTCCTAATTTTAGGAATCTTTTAAATAAAGGGCATTAATAGAGCAAATCATCCATTATCTTAGTGCATTCTTCCTCTAGTGAATTTGTTCTAGGCATTACATAGTATTTTGAATCATTTGAGTATTTTGATCATAATCGAGCATGTAGGATTGGTTTTTTGCATAATTGAGCTAGATTAGGAATAATTTGCATCGTAATTCATCTTATCTTTTCAATTCTCATTTTAGGACTGTCACTAATGGATGTTAAGCTGAGAGCATTTAATTAGCTTTTCTAGTTAGAGAGACATGAGATGGTTTCAATTGTTCAATTTGAATTGAGGTAATGTTTCATGAATATACTTTTTTCTAGTACACAATTATCATAGTAACCATTACTACTACTAACATCATTAGCTATACTAACCAAACTACTTCTAGCACTATCAACTATAGTAACCATAATAGTATTAAAAGTCTTTAAAGAGGGCCACTCAGGGCCATACCAACATAAACTAACAGAGTAATACATAACAGTATCAATGATATAGACAAAATTAAAACAAGAACATAGGGGCCATTATCAGTAACAGTACAAAAAAGGAAAAGGGACCAAATCCCTAAGCATCTTATAGACACCCAAAATTGACCACTCTTGCAATTACTAACTATTCCACTATTAATTAAGTAATTATTTAATTATTTAATTAACCATCTTATTTCTTCTATAACTCAATATTTTAATTATTTAATCATGCCCTCAATATTAATTAAATATTTAGTATTATTTAATTAATTAACCTTTTTAATTAATTAGTCTTCATTAGTTAGTTAAATTCAATTTCTAAATTCCCATAACTTAAATAATTATCTTTAATTATATAAATAAACTAATTAATTCCTCCAAATTTAATTAATTCCTCAAATTAATTTAATTTCATCTCAATTTCAATTTCACTTAAAATTTCTAATTTATTTCATTTGAATTTCATCTTTCTCATAAATTAATTTTTTTTGTCTCATAAATTGAATATTTAATTCAATTTAAATCTTTTAAATCTTAAAAAATCTAAAAATCTTTCTAACTGTTAATTCCTAAATTTAAAAATGGCAATAAATCAAAAATTCTAAATATTTCCAAATTTCTAATTTTGAAAATAAAAAATATGCATAAATAAAAAATACATAATATTTTTGAATTAGGAAATAATCAATTTCTAAAAATCTAAAATCCTCTCAAAATCCAAAAATAAAAAAATATTTCTTTTCTCAAAATTGCATTTTTGGAAACAAATATCTTCTTAAAATTAAAAATCTCTTCAATCTTTATCTCATCCTTTATTTTGTAAAAGAACTCTCTTCCTTTGAGTTTGAATTGGAAATAAATCCGTATTTTGGGAAAGTTACCCAAATCTTTTCAGTTCCTAATTATCTTGTCTGTTCAATTGATTTTTCTCAAATTAATTCCAATTGTTCGTTGATTTTTGAAAATCTATATAAACCCCCTTTAAACCCATATGAAGAATCATGATTTTTTAATAACATTTATCTTATGCAAGTTTCATTTTTTAGCAATCAAATTATCAAGTTTTCTTGGTATTTATCTTGAATCTCTGAGTCTAGATGTTGTCCAATCCAACTGTGAGAACCAACTAGCAACATCTCAATAGAGTGCAGAGAAGCAACGGAAGCTACTAAGCATTAATCATTTTGCATTGATTTTAGTTTCATTTTTATTTCTAATTATTCATGCTTATATTTATGTTGTTTGTCAGACTTTTTGTTGATTATTAGTTCGGTGTTATTAATCTTTTGTTTAAGCTTGTGCAAATATTTTCCCCTACATACATTTTGGTGAATTCGACGTGAACATGTTAAAAATCTAATAAATTTGTCTTTTATATTGGCATGCAGGTTTTCTTTGTTGATTTCTTGTTGTATGCAAGGTTTTCAAATATTTGGTCATATCTTCCAAACCGATGGGAATTTTTCAATGAAATTTTTACTGCAGGTTGGAGTTGATATCAGGAGCCTATAATCTAAAAATTGGATTTTTTTTATCATTTTTTTGTGATATATAATTTTTTATAATTTTTCATAAAAGATTAATTTTGGACTCAAATCAATGAATTTTTCTACAAAAATTATATTTCTAAAAAGCTCTTAAAATTCTAGATGGGGTCTAATTTTTTATTTCAATTTTGATGAAAAATAGTAGCAGGAAAAAATTATCTTTGAAAATTGGTTTGTTTTGAAAAATTGGGTCCCTAGGGCACAAATGAGGGAGTTTTTTTAAAATTCTTGCATTTTTGGAAAGCTCACTTATTTTTAGCAAGGGTTACTTCTTTCCATTTCTACTTTTTTGTTCCAAAAATGTATCTAAAAGTCAGATCTTGATGACTAGGTCAAAAGCACAAAAACAAATCAAGGTGCACTTGTTCTAGTTTCAATTGATTTGTATGCTCATCCTTGGTAAATTTTAGATTTTCTAACCATGTTAATTTTCCTTCACCTTGTGTTGGACTAACATTTGTGGAAGTTTGTTGAGCATTCTAAGGAGATGGAGCATTTGCCCAAGTAAATGGTAAAAATAAAAAATCTGCATAGCTTCGAACAAGGTTCACTCTACAAAAATTTTATCTTTCATGTACTTTCCATTTACTGCAATATATTTCAACTTCAATCACATATATTAATTAGGAAATACCTCATGCTCCTATAAACAAGACCAATAGACCTATTCTCTCACCTTCTGGGTGATTAGAATGCCAAACCTGGTGGAGTTCCTCTAGTTTAAAGGTCTAGTTAATTAACACCATGTATATTGTGCTTGGAAATTAAAGGTAGTAGGAATATTCTTTCATCCTTCTTAGGGTGATCAGACTCCTGGACCTTCTCTTAATTTCCTTTCTTTGCTTTCAGTAGGTAGATTAATTTGAGCCTTAGGGGCATATCTCCCGAGATTTTCCTTAGCGAGGCCAGTGAGAGGGAAAGCCCAAAATGGGATACAACTACTTCAACCACGGTATTCTAACCCACTATAAAATGAGGTGAAGGAAAAATAACATTGTAATAGCCTTCCTCTAGTAGTCCTAACAGATTGTATAAAACCTTCCTTGCATGTGGTGGGAGGCTCTCGAAAGAGAGGTAAAAGAAAGCTCTTTGAAAGAAATCCTTACTAGAACTTGGGTAAGTAGTAAGATAATTTTTTAGCCATGTTAAACCAAACTGACCTTAGGTAGATTGTCTAGAATCATTTTCTATGCAAGACTTGTAAAAATAATTGGGAGCATACACTTAGTGTTTAGCTCTCAAGACTATTGATTGAAGTGAGTGATGTGCTTGTTATTTTGTTCAAATTCCATGTTGTAAGTGTCGTTAAACAACCTTCAATCTAGGATTTCAAAATTTCTCCATCAAGGACACTAGGTCTTTAGAACCAAGAAGTCTAAATCAATATCAACATTCTTAACTATAGAGATAAATATTTCTCTATCATACTTCATCACAAAGACGCACTTCAATTTTGGAAACCCCTGCATAGAAATCTAAATAACATCCCAAACACTTCAAATAAATAGCAAGATGTCTCTTCCATACCATTTTGGTCAGAGACAATTCATCAGATCACAAACTAGGAACCAACCAAATGATCCATTTGTCAAATCATTCCCTCCATACAAACAAGAACAAGAACCTAGCTACTATGATAACATAGGCCCTTTTGTCTATTTAGAAAGTTTCCCCGAGCTGGAACATGAACACTACTACATTTGGGGCCAAATTTCGATAGAAGTTTCCGACAGGTAATTTTTTATTATGAATTTGGTGTTTTTTTTTGTACTAGGCCCCGATGGTGTCGGTATTCCAATGGGTGTTTAATTGACCATCATAATTCTGACAGATTCAGAGTATAGATGAAAAAAAAAGTGAAACGGCCTCATCATTTTTATTTTGATTGGATAGAGAAGGAGTGGGAGAAGGAGCAAGAGAAGGAGTGAAAGCTGTGTGCGGGAGAAGGTATGTGATTTCTTCATCTTTCGAGCCTCTAGCATCATATTCGAATGCATTGCATTTTATTTGATCATGAATTCTCTCTGAAATTACTGCATTCTACTGATGTTGTGCCCTAGCCCGTGCTTTAACTCCATTATTTGATGTTATTGGTGCTTGTGCTCAAGGATACCCATTTTTTTGAAATTTTGACTGTGGTTATCAAATGGACAGTCCATGAGCTTCTAGCTAGGTGCCATTTGTATATTTGATAGCTTAGGGCATCAAATGTATTGTATCATTGATAGTTGAGACTTTGTTAAAAGGAAATAGGACAAAGAAAGATTTTGATTTAGTCTCTCTATTTTGATCCCTAAGTGGCATACAACCCTAGAGAGGTATATGCAGATTTACGGATGCAGCTGCAGGATACATAGCAGCCGATAATTCACAAGAAATCCATGCATCCAATTTGAATAGCACTTAATACAAAGAAATAGGGTCCTCTAATGGCCCAATCATCCGGACCTTAACTATCCCCTCAACCAATGACCCTTCAAAACTGGGTTATCATCCATTCTCCCGGTCTTCCCTACATCCAAACATATTGGAAATACACAATACAATGATAACAAGTCTTTCACAATCCCCCTTCCCTCAAGGAACACTATCAACCATCCCTTCCACATAGCATTTCACTGTTTTATGAGTGGATTGTGCAGGAATAGTTAACATTAAACAAGGAGAAAACTCCTCAACACATCTTGGAAACCATTGAATTCAATAATAAATGAAACCTAACACCAACACTATTCCATCCATAGTTGCAGGATACATAGTAGTCAATAATTCACAAGAAATCCATGCATCAAATTTTTATAAGGATATCCTACTAATTAATAGTAATTTTCTTGAGATGACCAATGATTATGCATTTCGATGGTAGTGTGCTAGTTCAAAAGGATAATATAAATCTAAAACAATTTTTTCTGATTTTCTCAAACTATAATTGTGGTTAAAGGGAAAATATTATGTGGAAAACCCATAAACCAAGCTAGAAAATGATTGTACATCAAATTATTCCTATATTCATTCAAGTATTGCTATGCTTCAACTACCTGGCCTTTGAGCTTCATCTAGAGGAATGTGTAGCTTTAAGATAGAGTTACTTCTTGGGCATTACAATAGGGTGGAATATGATCAAGATTTGTTTAGGCTGTATCTTTGTTAGTCCCATTGTTAGGTTCTTATGGTTCATGGTTTGAATCTACTATGGTTGTGTAAGGGACTTGTAGATGCTTTTTCTAACATAATTATTGGACACCATGATTGGAGCAACTAGTTGTTGGCTATTGTACACATGAATCATAACTGTCAATGGTTCTTTGTGTTCAAGAATTCATTGATCAATCTTTGAGATTTACTGTCCCAGCTTTAAAAGAGTGATAAAAGATATAGTGAGTGCTATCTTTTCCAAGTGTTTTGTGGGTGCAATTATCTTCTAGGAGTAATTGCTGGAACCAAATTATGTTCTTTGCCTCTAGTAAATATTGCAGACACAATCATCTTCTTGGTGAAGGGTTGCTTCCATCCCCATGAGGCACTAGTGCATGGTTTCCATTCCCTTGTAGTATAGTGAACCTAATTTAATACAAGTGTGCACTATTTTGGGATCCATAATTTATGGCCCCTACACTGTGGTTGTTAGCCTAAGACAGGCCTACCTTTGCATATAATAAGAGGCCAACATGAAACAAACATCCAAAAGTTAGGGGGTTTTTCCCTGTCCATAATTTATTATTTAAGTGTTAAGTGATGATGGGTATATCATGTAATTCATACCTAGTGTGTCTCTTTCTTTCTCTCCACATTTCACATTAGGAGTATATGCTATAAAATACTAATGAAATCAACTATTGGTCAAATCTAATCAAAATTGCAATATAAAGATTAAAATAGATCTTGAAGAAATATGGGAACCATATTTTACAGATATTGTACAAACAAAGAGAATACTCCCAAGAGGAAATGCTTCAATGTGGAACAATTGAAGGACAATATTTTACTTTTATATGCACATCTACAATGTTTTTGATATATTTCTGAGATAAGAAAACCATAGAAATAATATCATATAGAAGAAAGTAAAGAATAATGATCATACTTTGAGATATTGTGGAAACTTAAAGGAAAGAATGCTTTGGTGGGGTTATCATGCAATCAGTGAGTGATCCTTCATTCTCCTAGTCTGCCATGCATCCAAACATATTGGAAATACACAATACAATAATAACAAGTCTTTCAAAATCCCCCTTCCCTCAAGGAACACTATCAACCATCCCTTCCACATAGCATTTCACTGTTGTATGAGTGGATTGTGCAGGAATAGTTAACATTAAACAAGGAGAAAACTCCTCAATACATCTTGGAAACCAAGAATGAAACATTTAATCCATTCAACATTACATATAATCATTAGATAGTTATATTTCCTGACTGTGTAGAGGAACAGTCACGACCAAAATGATAAAAACTACTTTTACCCTTGCACAAGCTATTCCAAACTTCAAGTAAAATGAGCAATATTTTATATCAAATCATTCATATTCATAGTAACCATTCGAAGGATAATTTTTTCAATGAACCTTCTGACTGTACCCCTGCAATAGAGAAAGGAAACCTCAAAATAGAGAAAGGAAACTTAGTAAAACCAGTCTATGCCACTGTTTGTGAGGGAAACTTAGTCACAACATCAAGTATCATCTCATCATGGTCTATTCACCATGTTTCAACACCCCATTCACTCTGATCTATTCAACTTACACCATTCTTCTTCTCCAGGACTCAAAGGCGTGAAATAGTATATGTGGTAAAAATTCATGAAATACTAAAGAAACCCTACTATTTGTCAGACAAATCTTCATTGTCCCCCACAAAAAACTAAGTAATAACTACTATACCCTTAATTTTTTAACAATGCACCATATTAGATAAAGTAGGTTCTATCACACATGGCACGAACTCTCTTCAAACTCACAATACGTTGCATGTGTAGTACAAAACTCATGAGATTATAAAGAAGGCATCACTCTTAATGAGTTATAAACATGCCATTGTTTCAATTTTTCTTGCGAGTTATGATAATTTTTGTAAACATGCCATTGGTTCAGTTTAGTGTATTCATTTTTGTCAGACAAATCTTCATTGTCTTCTAATTGTCTTCTTTATATACTAGCATGTATTAATTGGCTGACAAATAAAGAAGCATTTAGACAATCAAAAAATAATGAAGATAATTTTAAATGCATCTAATGTTAGGAATAAGGTGTCTCAACCTTGGATAATTCCTATTCTTATTATTTGTTTTGTAAAATGTATTTCTTACAAATAATGTTGATGTGTCAGCATCTTGAATTGTGTGTAAGGAGATCATGGCTAAAACGGTTATGACGGATTCCTATGACACGTAAGAGCTATGTCAGTAAGATTCAATAACAGGTGAAGACATGTGGCAACTGATAAATTTGAGTACTGTACACTCTTCCCCAATCGTGGGGTTCCTATTTTCTCAGAGAATGGTAAAACCCTAATACGGTTATCTTTGGGAGTAGCCTTAAAAAGTGAAGCGCATGATATAAGCTTTTTTTAGGGTTGCGAAGAGTGATGATGCGAGTGTATTGTTGGAATGTTTTATGCTGCCGTGATTTATCTTCAAGGGTTTAGAAATCTTGTGAAAGAACTTGCATTGCAAGTGTATTGTAAGCTGTAATAGTTTTGATCAATACATTGTGCAGGTTTTGGAGTGCTGGGGTTTTTACCGAAAGGTTTCCCCAGGGTATATCATTGTGTCATTCTCTATTTTTCTGTATGTATGGTATGTGGTTGCAATATCTTTGTTAAATTAGTTAACGAATCTGAAATTGTAAGGATTTAAAAGAATTTGCACAATACTTTCCTATAGAGATTAGCGTAGGAAGTTGTTTCCACACCTGAGTTTCCTTACATCTAACACAAATTTTGTTTACCAAACTAAACCAATGGCATGTTTACAACAAAGACATAGAGTGATAATAATATGCTAAAAATTGTATTTTGTTTAATACACGCCAAAGGACTAGTCCCAACAATTTTTAAACATACTTTATCTGATATGATGAATTCTTAAACAATTAAGGTTGGAGTAGACATAGTTATCACATAGTTTTTTTGTGTGGTACAAGGAAGATTTGGCTGATTAAGAGTGAGGCCTTCTTTAGAATCTCATATAAATTTGGCTGATTAAGATGAGAAGAAAAACACAATTCATTAGTTAAATTTTTCAATTTCATGTATTTTTTCTCCTACTTATTAGGTGCATGAGTTGAAGATTGAATGTAAGAGTCTTATAATGTTGTGTTACCTTTGGATCTCGAATTTTTGATACTCCTATAGCTATGATGATCTTTCTCAACAAGTATTTTATTTTATTGTTTTTTTTTTAATAACATATTTGGGAAATACAAAACTATGTACTTCTATAGGACAGTGAACACAAAATTGAAGCATCAAACAAGACTTGATCAAGTTGCAGGTGGAACGTGCACTCAAATAGTAAGTAATGTAGAATAAAAAAATAAGTAATCTGTCGTGTCTACATTTTGTTATTTTCTGAGATTACATCCATGTTCTATATTCATAGAATGGTTCAAAATTAAAATTTTCAATTCGATAAAAGTACTGACAGGTGTTGTTCCCTGCACCCTCAATCAACAACTTGCCTCCATTTGTGGTCTCAAGTTGCCTCCATTTTTTGTTCCCTACACCCTCAAAAAGTGTTAGATAGGCATATTTTTCATTTTAAGATCAAAGATAATGGCCCCCTTTTTTATGCGCGCACACACACACAACATATACAACCTTCACCATGCAGATTTTCCTAAGCACTACTGGGACCTTATACCCTGCAACAAATGTATTATTGTGAAAATCATCAAAAGTCCATTTGTTTTCGGGTCTAGCTCCTAGTAGTGCTTGGTCAAATTTGATGCATTGTAGGGATAATATTTTGTGTATAATAGATATGATATTTTATTTTGATTTACAAACTACTATATTATTTGACTATCTTTCTTTCTTGCCACAATAGGAAAGAGTTTGAGATGGAAGACTACAATAACAGAAGTGTTTCAATTTGGTATACTATACTACAACATCATTTCATAACTAATTTTTCAATTTCTATATATAATTAGGTTATAGATAATCTAAGTGAAGAAGGATCATGTCAGACAATCTAAGTGAAGAAGGTAATGGGGATACAATCAATATATTGTGGTCGAACTTGAAAAGAAAAGGCGATGGAAAATGTTATTGTCCCTACAATATTTGTAAGGGCTTAAATACTAGAAGATTTCTAATCAAAATAGCTAAGAGACATTGTAGGGATAATGGTCACATTGAAGGAGGGTTTGATTATCATGAATTGGTAAGGTTTTCATAATATTTATTTAACAATTAATATTTATATGAAATACACTTGATGATGAGATCATTATCATGGTTTATTTGTGTTCATCATTTTTATATAAGTTGACCTCCCTAGGGGAGTACGTGATATGGACCATGGAGGTGCGAATATGGAGAATATGGCTTTGGAAGTGGAGGATCATGGAGGTGCGAACATTGAAGCTGAAGATTATGATCCCATGGAAGATGACGATGATGCACCAGATGATGGTACTAATACATTGATCCATGACATGTTTGGTATTGGCGCAACTGATGATGATGATCAAGATGATGTTGATGTCATCCATTATATACCTCTACTTGAGAAGGCAGCCACACCCCTTTACGAAGGCTCCCAAACAACTCTTCTCTCTGTTGTATTGTTGTTGTTAAACTTGAAGGTTATGAATGGTTTATCCAACACAACAATGTCACATATGCTAAGGTATGTCATATATGTCATTATAGTAATTAAATGGTGAAGTATGTACCATAAATATTGTTAATATTAACAACTTATATTTTTTTTATAGATTGATAGGTGAGTTTTTGTTACCACCATCATATATTCTCCCTCGCTCATACCGAGAATTATGTGCCACTATGAAAGATATTGGAATAGAGTATCAAGCAATTGATGCTTGTCTCAATGATCATATTATTTATCATAAAGAACATGAATTTGCAATAGAATGACCTGAATGTCATACGAGTAGATATCGAATAGATCAAATAACAAAAAAGGTGGCTCACAAGGTTCTTCGTTACATCCCCATTATACCACGTTTGCAAAGATTATTCAGGTGTAGTAGCTTGGCACAATTTATGGATTACCATGCATGCAATAGGAGTCAAGATAACATTATCTGAATGCCTACGGATGGTTCTGTATTTAAGAACGTAGAGGAAAAGTGGCCACACTTTATTGAAGAACCTCAAAATCTCAAGGTTTCAGTGGCAGCGGACGGTGTCAATCCATTTGGAGAGCTAAGATTTGTTTACTCTATTTGGCCTATTTTTGTCATCAAAAATAACATTCCTCCATGGATGTCAATAAAGAGGGAGCACATTATGTTGGCAATGATTGTTCCAAGTATTTGATCATTTAATAGTTATCTGCATGTAATTATAAATCTTGCAGTAAAATGGTCACAATAATTATGTAATGTTGTTGTTCATTCAACTAGGTAAATACCAAGTTAAAGATATGAATTTATATATTGAGCCTCTTATCGATGAGTTGGTGGAGTAATGGAAAGGTGTCACTATGTATGACATCTCTAGACCAATAGGAGACAAACAATTTTAATTCCATGCAATGCTTGTATGGACAATACATTATGCCCCAAGGCTAATACATTTTTCTGGTATGTTATGGTGAATTCAAGTTGCACATGATAATTTTAAAAATAAAAATTAACATATTTAATCCAATTGTATCATTATCTTGTAGGTCTTCAAACAAAGGGAAAATTTACATGTCTCGTTTGTGGTCCAAAGATGAAATCTCGTCATTCAAAAATTTTAGGAAAGCAGGTGTTTGATGAGCATAGACACTTTCTCCACAAAAATCATAACTATCAAATTACCGAAAAATATATTTTCAATGGGAAAGAAGAGACTACATCTAACCCACGGAGAATGACACCTCACCTATGGAAGTTGGAATATAATAGAATTAATTGTCAAGGTACTACTGTTCTACCTAATGGTTTATATTTTGAATTTGTATATTTTTATTGTGTTTTGTTTGCTGATTATGTGATTGATGATCATGAATGTCGTCAAGGCAACACTACTAAGCACCTTCCAAAGGGACTAAAAAGTTATCCTAGATAATTTAGTAGGTTTCCCTACTACGAGAGCTGTAAATTGTGCATTTATTTGATACTATGCATATTGGAAAGAATGTAACGGAGACATTGTGGAAGATATTGGATGGAAGGCGTGACAAAGAAAAAATTGTCAAAAATTGTAGCGACATTCATGAATCCAATCATGCAATGAAAAATTTCATTGAATCAAATAGAAATGGAGAACAGATTTATACAAGTGCCCTTCCTTGGTTATTAACAGAACAACAAAGTGATGCCATAAAAGAAGTCATACGAAAAATTTGATTTCCCATAGGATTTGCTACAAACATAAGCAGTACCATATCAAATAAAAGTGAATTTGGGTCAGGGTTGAAAATGTGTGATTGGCATACCTTCATAAAGGTAAGTCATGTTCTTTTGTATTTACAATATATTTGTAAACTGCATGTACTTCTCATTGTATTATATGAGAAAAGAATGACATGATTATTTTTATAATTGTTGCAGTACGTGCTACCCCTATCTCTCCCAGAGAACTTCGACAATAACATCAAACAAGTGATATATGATCTTAGAAAATACATGAGGTAAGCAATGATATCTGTTCAATTTGTTATATATATTATAAGGTCTTGTGTTTATATATTTTTGTGTCTTGAATGTCTTGTAGGTGGTTGTCATCTAAAAAAATCCATATAGTAGATATAAAATACTGGAAGAGAAGAATTCCTCATCTAATGTGAGAAATGCAAAAGTGTCTACCTTCAACCTTTTTCAATGCACAAGAACACTACTTCATACACCAAGTTGAGGAGATTGAAATGTGTGGACCCGTACACACTCGGTCAATGTGGATGGTTGAGAGGCACTTGAAATTTTTTAAGGCTTTGGTTCATAAAAGAGCACATCCTAAGGGTTCTATGGTGGAGGGATATATGGTCTACCAGACTATGGTGTACGTTACTGAATATCTTTCTAAGCTTGTAGCAAAGATCCATATAGATTGCATTTGGGATCTCGACACCATTAGAAAATTTGAAGGGGAGTACTTGGTGGGGAAAGGTAGAATGATGAAAGTGAGAGGTAATAAATTATAAGATGTTATTGTAGCTTTTAATTAATTCTTAATTTTTAAAATTAATCGGTTGGAAGTCATCTATTTATTTTTTATATAGTTGCTCAAGAGTGGGATGCAATACATTTATATATTGCAAACAATCAAGATTGGATGACGAAATGGATTGAACAATGTCATCATTTAGGTCGCACATTAACATGGGAAGTTGTGTCTTCATTGATTAATGAAGCTCATCGTAACGGGGATCCAAATGTTACGCAAAGGGAAATAGATTTAGCACATGGTTTAAGAGATTTCTAGGTACGTATAAATTTGTTAATCACTCGTATGTTTATGAACTCTCGATGCATTAATTTATACATGTTTTACATATTTTTGCAGGTCAAACACCACAAGGCTATATTTTGCAATGGTCATAAATTTTGCATCAAAAAGTTGGATGACACAAAGAAAACTTGTGATTCTGGGATAAGTGTAGTATTTCAAGTGACTAATATTTCATCTAGAAATTACTTACATCCTCGAGAGTCTAAAAATCAATACTATGACATTTTGGATGATATGCTTGAGTGTGACTTTAATTCCTTCAGATTAGTTCCCTTCGTCATTAGATGGTATAGGCTACGACTTAATCAAAATGATCTTGATAGAACTGTTATTGAACATGACAATGGATTTTTAATGATTAATACAAGGTGGTTTGAGCCAATTGGGGATGAACCCTATGTTCTTCCAAGCCAATGTGAGTAGGTATTTTACTCAGAGGTTGCACATAAATCGGGTTGGTCATTTGTTTTTAGACATTATCTAAGAGGAAGGCCGATGAAGTATAATGTGATGGAAGAAGAAGATTGCGAACAACTAGAAGATGATGTAGATGATGATCACGAACAACAGTTAGTCGATGATGTTCCTAACGCAACTTTTTTTGAAGAAGAATAAGATGACGAAGATGGTGATGCTATTGATGATGCTACTGATGATGATGATGATGATGATTTTGTTGTTGTTATTGCTAATGATGATGATGATGATGTTGATGCCGATGATGACGACAACGATAAAGACGATGACAATGACGGTGGTGGTGATGATGTCGATGTCAACGATGATCATGCTGATTAGTTGGATGAAGAAGAAGATGAATGAAATGTATAGTTACGTGATCATTACTTAATCTATTTAGTATTGATTTCTTGATAGAAATGTGTTGTTATGCAATCTATGCTTAATCTAATTAATTCATGATGTACTTACTATGGGATGCTTATGGTTTTTAATGTACTTACTATGTGGTTTTGAGTATATGTATCATGAATTTTTTAGCTAACATTAGATAATTGAATTACATATGTAGGTACCTGGACCCCTTCACAAGCATCCCACACAGTCTCATGGATCGACAGGTATAAATCAATACACCCTATAGAGATTAATGTATTTCACAATTTGCAAAATATCTCACATTACTTGCTATCTCTCTCATTTGATGGAGTGTAGGTAGCAGAAAATAGGTATTTGTCAAATGTATCTTCCTCGAGTGAAGAAAGTGAGTCATTTAGTATGTCTGAATTAGGAAGATCAACTAGAGGTCAAAATACTAGAAGAAAATTCAATAAACGCATGAAATTTTTCCTTTCTCAAGGGGGGTCATGTTCTTATGATGATGAGAGAAAAGGCAATATCGAGGTGCCCTCTAGCTATGAAAATCTATAGAAACAATGGGTCCCCAAGGAACTTCCTCCAATTAACACTGATTTTAGTGTTAAAAGCAAGATATATTGTATTGCACCATCGTCAATACATGGTTTGGGCCTATTTTCCATGGATGGCATAAAGGTCTCTTACAACAAAGTTGTTGAATTGATGGAGTATGTTGGATCTTGTTACGATTACAAAAGTTGGATGTGAATTGTTCAATATAAAAAAAAGTATGCGTAGGTATGCACTCTCGGCAAATTATATTCAACAAAAAGACAATGAGAAAAGTAAAAGAGTGGCTATATACATTGATAGAAGGCCAAAAGAATCAGATAATATTGTAGGTTTTATAAATAGCACGCGACCTCTATCAACTATTAAGCAACCCAATTGCATATTTGAGGTACGTGAGGGAAATCATGTATTTGTATGTGTGATAAAATCAATAAGTGCAGGGGAAGAGTTGCTTATTGATTACAATTTGAATCGCATAGATACAAACGATGTCACTATAATTAAGGTGTAGGTACATACTATGTACCATTAAATAATTGAGTTTTTTTTCCAACCACATTTAGAGAGTCTCCTCACCATCCACCTCATCTCCATCATCATCTTCTAATGAAATTTATTAATGTAGTCCTTTCTAATTATTGGTTAAGTTTAAATAATAACACAAGGCCACAATATGGAGCAACCATGTAGAGGGGACAATGATGATCGTGCATGCACTTCTTCCCAGCAGGTAAACCTCTTTGTTATTCTACTACAAATTAGATAGAAGCAAAATGTTAAATAAAGTTTTTAATTATATTATTTTCATCACTGTTTCAAATTAATTCTAATAGTGTTAGTAATATTGTTGTCACAGACAGGTGGTCAGCAGAGAAAGGGAAAGGAACCTATAGTCCCTGAAGAGGAGTCCTTTGATGAGGACCTAGTTGTTGATTTGGCTACTTGTGATGAGCTGACCTCTGCATTTAAAAAATGCCTCCACAAAACTGGAAAAAGATTGGCTGAATTGGCATCTATATTCTCTCTGACTCTTGAGTCACAAAAGAGGGCAACTAAACTGATGCACCTATCTCAAAATTACAGAGTAAGTATTAATGTAATTTTTAATTATAACAAAAGTTCAATAATAGTTTTTATGTTATAGTAGTCTTTTATGTCATTAAAAAATAAGCGAATGTGTTTCTTTTACAACTTTTTTTGCGTAATTTTGGTCCTCGTGGCCATGATGAGGGTACTGTAGCTGGTTCAGGTAGATTGCATGTTGGACTATATTTTTTTTACTCTCTAACAATATTGTCCATGCTAATCACTGGTTTTATTATGCTCTAACAATCTTATTCTTCAGCACGTGTCAATGATCATTTACTATCACCGCCTCATACGATGGCAGGCTCAGATGTTCTGTGTCCTGCAATGTCAGCAACACGTAGCATGGCCAAAGACGCCATGGCACCACCTACTCGTACATAGATTTTGTTTTCTCTATCATTATATATATGTTTATTTCCCTTGAAGTGTTCTTTCTTATGGCCATTTCGTAATGGATTCAATTTATGCAACAGGGGATGCAACACTTGATGGTGATTTTCTTGGATGTACTAGTATTCCTAGTACGGGAACGGTGAAGGATTGCATATTTCTTGTGAGCGAAAAAAGAGTTCCCTTGAAAATAGAAAAACTTCCAAGTACTTTAAAAATTGGACCTTTCTTTTACTATACAATCATATGTTAATTACACCTTGCATTCAATATGAGAAGCTTACATCTATTGTATTCTTATTTTATACTGTTATATCCTTCGACTAATGATCCCATGATTATTTTGTAGGGAATGATGTTTTTTATAGTAAACTTAATGACGAGTGTTTGCGGATATTTGGGCCCACCATCTGTACAGGGTGTAACATCATATCCGAACTAAAACCCCAATCCACTATTTTGATTTCATATCATTGCTAGGATAGTTATCATTACATCCATTTTTTAATCTAACACTTTTTTCTTTCTTAAAAGGTGGAAAACCCAAAATCAAAAGTTAAAGGATGATCTTGTAGAGAGTATGACAAACTTTTTTGGACCTCATGCATTTGAGAAGGGTAAGCTCCTTCAAAAATCTAGGTTATGTTTGAGGTATATTAGGGACCAGTACAGGTGTACATTAACCAAAAACCTGAATTACCAGCGCCCCCCTTGCATTCCTGATTTAGAGTGGAAATCTCTTATTCTGGATGTGAAAGAGAAAACTGAAATAAAAAAAGGAAATACACCATCAGAGAACAGAAGAAGGTATGTGATACTGTTAAGAATGTAATTGTGTACTAAATACTCTTCATATTTATATGAACTAACATATTTCAATCTCTTCATAGATTGCCTAACACATCAAAGGCAACAAAGGCAAGATTACAAAAGCACGGGCAACACAAGCTAGGCTCTGGTGGTTATTCAAAACTTGTTGCATGAGTTGCAAGTGTTAATATTGTCAGAATTGAATGAGGAAAAATACAATCTATAGATGGCTTTTAATACTGAAAAATAATTCTTTGATCTTTATAATATTTATTTATAATTTGAAATCTTTTTTTGTTTTGATGAAACAATAAAATAAAATTTGATGATACCAAGAAAAAATGCAGGGTGTGGAGTTCAATGTAAGTCTCACAAAAGAGGACAAGAGAATTGGCTTCCAACAAGGCTATAAAGCCATGGCAGAAAGAATAAGAAGTGCACAAGGTTCTACTGATGGATCCGTCATGATAAGTAAGCTAAATAGATTATATTTCAAATTTAATTATTTACCAATTAGTTTATTTGATGTTAAGTTCCAACATAAAGTGAGTAAATTTATTTTAAGTAAGAAAACAATGATTATAACATGAATGCATATGAAATTGAAATGTAGCCTACCGATTCTTGTTGTACACAACCTGTGCGTGTTGATTCCAATGAGGATGTGCATCACAATAATACAAGTAAACATCTTAAATTGATTGGTGTAATAATACACATTTAATTGCAATTGGTGTTTAGATTAATGTAACAATTTGTATTGCAGCTGTAGAGAGTGTAGAGGTCATTGTTAATGAGCAGGTTGAGGTTGAGGCCGAGGCTAGACAAACTGACCTTGATGTTGATGATGTGACTAGATCAGATAAAGAGCTATACGATTATGGCATGTAAAGTACTGAAATAATTTAAAATGTTTTTAATGTTTTTAATTTAACCCTTTTATATGTTATTGCAGATGACCCCCCTTTGCATCAACAGAGGACTAGGCGTGCATTAAGATCTAATGAGAGGGTAGATGATCATCATGATGATATCGATACTCCTCTTAACGATTACTTCTTAAAAACTAGAAATCAAAAGAAAAAAAAGAAATGATTGTCATCTATGCACCTTAATTGATAATGACTGATTTTTATATGCCAATGAATTTAATTATGTGGTATTGAATATTCATAAATTTTATAATGTGTTAATGAATGTTATCATGTGATAATTAATGAATGTCTCATTTTATTAATGTGTGAATGAATGTTAATGAATGTTATCATGTGATAATTAATGAATGTTACATTTTATTAATGGATGAAATAATGAATGAATGTTAGATGTTAACGGGGAATTTAGAGTGATGTTAGGGGGGGGGGGGGGGGTGGGGCCAAATGAGCTTCCACCTTCACGTGGTTAGCCCTGTTTAGTACAGAATATAAAACTATTCTTGAAACAAAGTGAAGCTCAATAAGTTTGTTCCTTATATAGCATCTCAAGTGTAGCCTTTATCCCACTCTCAACATTGCAAGGCTTCAAGTGGTGTTTTGAGATTGGTTTCTACATCTCCCAATGACATCTTGTCTTTCTGCTAAGAACTCTCACCGATCATATTCATATTCATATTCATCTTCATCATGATCATAGCCATCACGTTCAGCATTTGGTTCAACTTCATTTGAACCACACCCCATGTTGGGTACCATTATAAGGCATGGAGTGTGGTCATACCCATGTTACCATAATAATGAGTTAGCCTATAAAATTATGAATAAAATACCTCATGTATCATATTTATAATACTGTAGGTGCACCTGGCATTGGCCCAGGCACCCAAGTTCCTACCAAAGGAACCCAAGTTGAACCTAGAGGAGAACAAAAGTAGAACCAGAACCCAGCCTCAAACAAAGAACTGAATAACTTGGCATTTTTCTAATTCAAGTTTATTTTTGAATTCTTCTCCAATTCCAACCTGATTATTCCATATTTTGTTTTCCAATTTTCCTTCTTCCTCACTCCAAATTATGTTATGTTGTTATTTCCTTTTACTAATTGTGTTATTTCAAGGATCACCACCCATGACTAGAGAATCAAAACAATCAAAAGTTTCTTCAAGACCATGAATGATCAACAACATTCCATCAGAAAACAAAACAATAATCTATATTATCATTAAGCCATAAAATATGTCTTTAAAGTTTAGAAGCATCACAAAAACTTTCAAGAAACATAGTACTATCCAAAATGAATACCCTCCAAATGATTATGATTATGTTGATGTTGATGTCTATAATTTATTTCACTTACTGATGCTTTCCTAGATTGAATTTTGAATTGTCAGGCTGGAGAACGCTTTCAAACTTTTTCAAACTTTAGGGTTTGTTCTACATGATACTCTTAGTTACAACTCAAATGCAACTCAACATATTTTTGATGCTGGGCAACCCACTACAGAAACTCATCTGCAGGTGAAATTTAATGCTATGAATCTTGGCATTGTTAATGTTATTACTTTTCCTCACATTTCATATTTCTGAAAATGTTTCTTGGCACTATCTTCTTTTTCAATTCCTATATTTGCAGCTTTTTAGATCACTAACTTAAGCATTACATGTCTTTGTTCAAAGTTTATTCTAACACTATATTATATCTTATTCTTATTACAATGTTCTTTGTTGTGGGGCAGGAGGTCAATCTTCATTGTCTTCATTGTGGGGGACAGTGAAGATTTCTCTGACAAATAGTAGGTCTTCTTTAGTATCTTATAATAACATGCTAAATTGATAAAGGTGTTATGGGCATTTAATCTGTAATTACTAATAGATTAAGCATATTATTACTATGCTTAATGTTCCATTTAAATGCATTTAACACAAAAAGCAAATTTACAAAAATGAACCAATGGCATGTTTACAACAAAGATGTGTTGAGGAATTTTCTCCTTATTTAATGTTAACTGTTCTTGCACAATCCACTCATACAACAGTGAAATGCTATGTGGAAGGGATGGTTGATAGTTTTCCTTGAGGGAAGGGGGATTTTGAAAGACATTTTATCATTGTATTGTGTATTTCCAATATGTTTGGATGCAGGGCAGATTAGGAGAATGAAGGATCACTCACTGATTGCATGATAACCCAGTTTTGAAGGGTCACTGGGGGTTGAGGGGACAGTCAAAGTCTGGATGATTGGGCCATTGGAGGACCCTATTTCTTTGTATTAATTTCTATTCAAATTGGATGCATGGATTTCTTGTGAATTAACTGCTGCTATGTATCCTGCAACTGCATCCGTAAATTTGCATATAATTCTCTAGGGTTGTAAGCCACTTAGAGATCAAAATAGAGAAACTAAATCAAAATCGTTCTTTGTCCTATTTCCTTTAACAAAGTCTCAACTATCAATGATACAATACATTTGATGCCCTAAGCTATCAATACAAATGACGCCTAGCTAGAAGCTCACGGGATGTCCATTTGATAACCACAGTCAACATTTCAAAAAAATGGATATCCAAACATTTGAAAACCAATTACATGTTTACAACAAAGGTCTAATAGAACTCCCAACAATTCTTAAACATAATTTATCTGATATGATGAATTCTTAAACAATTAAGGTTGGAGTAGACATAGTTATCACACATTTTTTGTGTGGTACAAGGAAGATTTGGTTAGGTCAACTCTTCCTTCATGCAGTAGTCTGCAGAATTAGACCTTTATTAACAATTGGTCATATCAGATAACTAGTATGTTTAACAATTGTTGGGACTGGTCCTTTGGCATGTATTAAATAAAATAGAATTTTTAGCATATTATTATCATTCTATTTCTTTGTTGTAAACATGCCATCGGTTCAGTTTTGTAACTTCACTATTGTATGAGTGGATTGTGCAAGAATAGTTAACATTAAACAAGGAGAAACTCCTCAACACATCTTGGAAACCATTGAATTCAATAATAAATGAAACCTAACACCAACACTATTCCTTCCATTCACTTCTACCAATAATAAAGCATTTAATCCAGTTAACATTACATATAATCATTAGACAGTTACATTTCTGGACTATGTAGATGAACAGTCATGACCAAAATGATCAAAACTACTTTCACCCTTGCACAAGCTATTCCAAACTTCAAGTAAAATGAGCAATGTGCTATATCAAATCATTCATATTCATAGTAACCATTCAAAGGAACATTTTTTCAATGAACCCTCTGACTGTACCCCTGTGGCAGAGAAAGGAAACCTCAAAATAGAGAAAGGAAACTTAGTAAAACCAGTCTATGCTATTGTTTGTGAGGGTACAATCATGATAAGTGCCTCTCTAACCTCTCCAAACATGTAAGATTGTCTTTAAATACTTTATTGATCTCTTCTAAACATTAACCAAATCAAACCTACATTTGAATCCACACACAATAACCCCAAAATGAAGGGTTTTGTATCCTTTAATGAATCTCAGTCACTGGTAACGCATGGACAGTCAAACCAATAGTCTCCAAAGTATTCAATAAGTGACTGGATTGTATTTAATACACACCAAAGGACTAGTTGTATGAAATTGTCAATCACATAGCATTTCATTTTTGTATGAGTGGATTGTGTAGGAATAGTTAACATTAAACAAGGAGCAAACTCCTCAAAACATCTTGGAAACCATTGAATTAAATAATAAATGAAACCTAACACCAACACTATTCCTTCCATTCACTTCTACCAAGAATAAAGCATTTAATCCATTCAACATTACATATAATCATTAGACAGTTACATTTCTTGATTGTGTACTAGAGGAACAGTCAAGACCAAAATGATCCAAACATTTGAAAATAGTGAATCGATATCCTTGAGCACAAGCACCAATAACATCAAATAATGGAGATAAAGCATGGGTTAGGGCATGACACTAGTAGAATGCGGTCATTTTAGAGAGCATTCATGATCAAATAAAATGCAATGCATTTGAAATTTGCGGTCGAATATGATGCCAGATGCTCGAAAGATGAAGAAATCACATACCTTCTCTCACGCTCAGCTTTCACTCCTTTTCTCTCGCTCCTTCTCTATCCAATCGAAATAAAAATGATGAGGTCGTTTCACTTTTTTTTTTCATAGCCAAATCTTCCTTGTACCACATGAAGAACATGCCATTGGTTCAGTTTTGTAAATTTGTTTTTTGTGTAATTAGTAATTGGCAGATTAAATGCAGATAACACCTTTATCAGTTTAATTAGCATGTTATTATCATATCAGATAAAGTATGTTTAGGAATTGTTGGGACTGGTCCTTTTGCGTGTATTAAACATAATAAAATTTTTAGCATATTATTATCATTCTATTTCTTTGTTCTAAACATGCCATTGGTTCAGGTTTGTAGATTTGTTTTTTCTATTAAATGCATTTTTTGTGAGGAGGGGTCTTCTTCTAAGGAGATTGATGAAGATTGTGCACCTCAAAAACCAATTCATAAGGTACCAATCATGTTTCCTATTTGCCTATATTTTTGGATTGGTAAATCTCCTTATAAGTTTCATGTCCTTTTTTTTTATTACTATGGATGAGATATATATCTTACATTTAACATTCAACTTCTTTACATTTTAGAACATGTAGTGTGTTTTTTGAGGATTTTACCAAATCAACTTTTAACATAAACTGAAAACACCAAACTGATATCTTTCCCTTTCAACTTGACAAAATATTTTCATTTGACCAATAACTGCAAGCAACTGAATGATAAATCCACATGCCTGTATCTTTGTAAAATACCTGGAAAATCAAAAAGATGGCTAAGTGGCTGCTGCCATGATTTTTATCTACTGAATATGGGAAAACAAACACCAAAAAGAATTGAATAGAAAACATGATTGGTCATTTCAAAGAGAATTCATGATCAAATAAAATGCAATGCCTTCTCTCGCACTCAATCAGCTTTCACCTGCTCATTTTCTCCCACTCCTTTTCTCTACAATCGAAATAAAAATGATTTGGCCCTTTCAAAATAGTGAATCGATATCCTTGAGCACAAGCACCAATAACATCAACTATTTTGATCTATGGGTACCTTAATGTTGGCAAGAGTTCTTTTATTAATAAGATTACTCTACAAGCTTGAAGAAGTGGTATATTTTGGCAAATGAAGAGTGGAAAGATGATGATATTTCTGTGATCATGGATGGACACAATGTTGCAGATAGAATGGGAAGACATCTTTCTAGCCTGGCCCTAGATCCTTCGACAATTGGGGTAGGATCCAGACCCAGGCTAAAAAGATGTCTTCCTTTCTGTTGTGGAATATAGGTTCTACTGTTGCACCAACCACAGACTGCGATGTAGATATCACAATAGCTGAGAAACATAAATGTAGGCATCATGGTCACAATGTTTTGGAGACACAACATAATTGAGTGGTATTCCCAAATGATGCAAAGCAACTATTTCTTTGCATCATCTGTGAATACCACTCAATTATGTTGTGTCTCCAAAAAAAAGTGACCATGATGCCTACATTTATGTTTCTCAGTCGTTGTGTCCCAGGACCCCTTATGACCCTTTACGACCCTTTAGGATCCCTAAGAATACATCTTAGAGGTCTTAAAATGTCATAAAGGGTCATAAGAGGCTCCTAGGAGGGGCCAGATGAGCTTCCACCTTCACGTGGTTGGCCCTATTAAGTAGAGAATGTTAAACTATTCTCAAAACAAAGAGAAGCTCAATAATTTAAGGTCTTAGTCCACGGAGATGCTGAAAAAATGACGAGAATCAATGATGGATAGTTTTTAGATTCTAAGAAGACATATATGGAGTGGAGACCAGATTGAGTACCAGTGCAGAGATGATGATTTAGTAACCTACATATATAAAACCTTCACAATTATCCCTTCTTTGGCCTCCACTCATTCCTCTTCTCAAAAACGGTTATCTAGAAACTTTGGATACTGTTTCTCATCCATGCACGAAATGTGCTAGTCATCGTATAAAATTACTTTAGGCCTCTAGTATTGATGAGTTGCACAAGTGTAAAATGTTTTTGCGAGACTGGGATCAATTATATTGGATACTGTGCAGTGTACATAAATGCAAGGCAGTGATTATTCTCAATGATCAATAGGTATAAGTCTTCCAGGCCTTACCCAGTAGCTAGGACTAAAGATAACACAACTCAAGAGACCATAATAGTTGGTCTCTTTCTTCTGTCTATATTATTGACAAAAAATTTTACCTTTCATTAGCTCATCAAATTTGGGGATTTGAAAGAATTTAATAGAATATTTTCATGTATAGCGTACATTATTTAAGTTTGACGCTGAACAAATTTATATACTTTGCGCACTTGTATACTATGAGGATGGCCATAAAGAAGCATCCCCTCCCATGGCTTGAGTAATGTAGGCCATTGGAGGAGATTCTTCTTTATCACCGTCCTCATAGTCTACAAGTGTGTGAAGTAGATAAATTTGTGCAACATCAACTTAAATAATATACGTTGTCATGAAAATATTCTATTAAATTCTTTCAAATCCCCAAATTTGATGAGCTAATGAAAGGTAAAACATTCTGTCAATAATATAGACCGAAGAAAGAGACAACCTATGATGGTCTCTTGAGCTTTCTTATTTTTAGCGTGCATATCCATCGCTTTTTCGACACTTTAGAGTTTATTCTGACAGTAGTGCTATACATTTGACAATGTTTCCCGTCGGACAATACGCCCACTCGTCGCCTCTCTGACAAATCAAATGTCGGAGAAAATTACTTTTCGACAATTATTGCGACAGGAATGCTATATCTCCGACAAGGCTACCTGTCGGCAATAAACTGCCATACCGTCGCTCTTTCGATAGTCTCATTGTCAAAGATATGTAGTTTTCAACAGACTTTAGCGACAGTAATGTTATAGCACCGACGAGTTTATCTCTCGGATGTTGGCTATGGATCTGTCGCTATTCCAACAGTTATAATGTCAAAAAGTAATTCTTTTCGATAGGTAATTGTGACAACCATGCTATATTTCTAATAGGTCTTCTTGTTGGATTTCTGTTAGATGGACCGTAGGAAATTTCATAACAAAGTTGGTATTCATGGGTAAGTTTTTGACGGAATGGGATGTCGAAAAATTGATGGTTACCTCTTTCGTCACAATTTCCAATGCAAAAATGGCGATGGACACATATGTCAAAATATCAACAAATGGGCATCAAAATTTGACCTCAAATATACTAGTGGAACAATGGAAAAATGATATCCTCATACAATAAATGCAAGACATTAAAGCTCGATTAGATAATCTTCAAAGTTAGAGACAACCAAATTCTTACATATAGAGGACTTATATCCTTACTCTATTAATCAATCAACCTATATGCCTCGAAACACATCACATCTGAATGAACATATGATGAACTACAACTGATTGAATATCTAAATGAACTGAAGGAATAGTGATTAGAGATCACCGAGCTACTAAAATGATATGTAAGATGATTAAATCAGTCAATATGATTGTCATTGATGTCAACTAGTTTTGACAGTACCTATCATGATAGTTACAAACATCTAAACATCTATTGAAGGAAGAAAAGATGAAGAACTAAGATATCTACATGAGGAAAAGATGGATATGACAAATAAGGATAAGGAAAACATTGGGTAACTTATTGATGAGTCTATAGCTTTATATTGTTGACTTGAGCGTGTTACATTAATCTATTATGAAGAAGAGATTTGAAATTGAACATGTCAATATGGTCGGTAATTGAAGATTTTTGTATACACCAAGCCAGTGTAGTGTATACTAAGTGTCAGTATTAACCGAGCTAGTTTATCTAGTTATCACTGATGCATTTCTATATCAACTGAGTATGGATGAAAATATTAAATGCTAAGAATAGCCGACTAAATTTGATGAGCCAAAAATTGTTATGATTTCAAGGTTAAGGATGAAGTTTTTTATGAGATCCATGACTGACAAAATTCAAAGAAGATCTAAAGGATGAGATTGAAAAGTGTTAATGACACATCTACCGAGGAAGGTTTAAGAGGCAAAATGGAAGAAGGAGATTAAGTGGCAAAATCTAATGGCTGATATGAAAATGGTTTACTTATCTATATAATAGATATGAGTTTCATTATTGAAATATGCCAGAAAGAAGAAGACTACAGAGATTTCACGTGAAGACTTTATTCATGCATACATGATCAAACTGGTTAGTGAAAGAACTGAGACTGCAGACATTACCGAGTGTCAGAGAACCATTTACTGGGTGAAAGTAAATTGAGAAATATTGAGGAAGTGAATTGATTAATGATCAGAGGATATTTGTATGGGCTTAGCATAGATCTGAATATTTGCAATTAAGTTGTATTTGAATCAGATCAGTATTGCATTAGTTTAACCATTGATTCAAAAAATCTCTTAACCGAGTGGACTTAATAGTCTTATGTTCTACCCTATGACATTCGTTGAATGTAAAGTGTTATCTTGTTGACCCCATAGTAAATGTTGGTCAAAAGTTAACTGTTAGTGATAAATCCTCTAACCAGGTCACATCTAATAGTGTGTATTATAACCTTTAATAGGGTTGGCTCTTCACTGAGCTCACTTCAAAAGAGTGAATTATTTTGGGTTACCGGTCCCAGGTGGTTTTTCCCTTAGCAGGGTTTCCACGTTAAATAATTATGTTATGTGTTATTTGTGATGATTGTTTTTCTATCATACTCTACATATTGCATAGTTTATTTAGTCGGTAATCACAATTGGATAATTACTGGTAATCGGTAAACTAGACAGACATATTGATATTTTATGTTACCGAACTGCATAATTTGTTAGAATTGTTTTATAAGGTACATCTTTGTATTTGGGACTGTAGGATAACTGATCTAACTGATTCACCCCCCCTACCCCCTCTCAATTATTCTAATAATTGGTATCAGAGCAGTATTGGTTTCTTGGAAGAAATTTTTAAGGACTTGAGTAGAAATATTACAAGATGTATAAAAGGGAAGTGTTGAAGCTGAACAAAGACAACTTTACTACATGGAAAATCTAGATGAGACTTCACATATCTGGAATTGGTGAATCTATTATACACTTACTTGACAATGGCTACTTACAACCGAGTGTTGGACCTTTGACTCTTGATCAGTTGAGAGACCGTCATGAACATAATATTACTATGATATAGATTGTTGTTGCTCTATCTGATGTTGAATTTGAGGATGTCAAGGATTGCACTATAGTGAAGCAAATCTGGGATAAACTTTCTCTAGTTTATGGTGATGATGTGAATGTGATGAGAGCCAGAGCTGAAATCTTGAGAGGTAGATTTGATGACATGAAGATGAAGGAAGGAGAGAATATTACACAGTACACAAACTGAATCAAAGAGGTAGTTAATGCTATCTGAGGAGCTGGTGGTATCATTTTTGAAGATACAGTGGTAAGTAAGATACTGTAAACCTTTTTGCATGTTTATGCAATCAGAATATCTGGTATTCATGAAATGAGGTCTGCACCTAATAGCACTCTTACTCTTGATAGTTCGATTGGAAAGTTAACAACTTTTTTGTTGAATAATTTTGACAATAGTGTGGTACCGAGTGTTGAGTCTACTTTAATGTCATCTCTTAAGATTGGTAAATCTAGCAGTAAGCATAATATAAGGAATAAAAGTGTTAGTAATAATGATGATGATCTTGATGAGCTTGAAGCACTTATGGCCCAGAGACTACAGAAAGGTAAAGGTAGATATAAGGGAAAGTTACCTATAGATTATTTTAATTGTAAAGAAGTTGGCCATATTGCTGCTAGATGTCCTAACAGGAAAGAGGATGATAAAGACAGAGACCGATTTGGTGATGGGAAGTTTGGCAGAAAGAATAATAGAAGCTATTGACACTACAACAAAGACAATCGAGATCACAAAGATAAGGGCAAAAAGACATGTTACCTTGTTGGAGAAGATGACACCAACACCGAAGATGATATTGAGGTGGTATTTTTTGCAATGAAAGATGATTAAGAAGAGGATGAAAGGTATGTAGAAACATCACTTATTTCTAAAGTTAGTAAGAATGATACTTGGATCATTGATAGTGGTTGTACACATCACATGACTGGTGATGAAGATAAGTTTGATCATCTTGAGCATTATAATGGAGGTTCAATGAAAATGGAAAGTGACACACCTTGCATGGTTAAAGGAAAAAGATCTATTCTATTTAATGATAAAATTAGATGTGATACTGCGTACTGGGTAAAAGGACTTAATTACAATTTGTTGAGTGTAGCATAGCTGAATAACTCAAGTCACCGAGTAGCATTTGAGAACAAGAAGGTGAAAATCTATGATGAAAATGGAAATCTTGTTGGAACAGGAGGACAATCAAAAGGTAATTTATTTTATCTTGACAATGTTGAATCTTCTTATTTGCTAGTGAAAAATGAAGATGCATGGTTATGGCATAAGAGGTTATATCATGTAAATTTTGATAACATGATTAAGATCAGTAGAAAGAGAAAAGTTAGAGGATTGCCTACTCTAACCAAACCTGATCATGTTATGTGCCATCAATGTCAGAAAGGAAAGATGACAAAATCTAGTTTTAGAAGTAAGGACTATTCATCTAGAGGAATTTTGGAGTTGGTTCACACCGACTTATATGGTCCTATGAGAACTCAAAGCTACAATGGTGATAGATACTTTATTTTTTTTGTTGATGACTATACTAGATTGATGACAGTTATGTTCTTGAAAGAAAAATCTGAGGCATTCAAACTATTTAAATGGTACAAGGCTAAAGTTAAAAAAGAAAATGGAAAAGAATTGAAATGTGTAAGGTCTGATAGAGGAGGTGAGTTTGTTTCTGATGAATTCACTAACTACTTTAATGAGCATGGTATCAAAAGGCAAGTTTCTGCACCCAGAACACCACAATAGAATGGGATTTTTGAAAGAAGAAACCAATCCATTGTTGATTATGCTAGAACATTGATGATTGAGAAAAAAAATTCACAAATGTAATGGAGAGAGGAAGTTAGCATAGCAGTATATGTCCTGAACTGAGTTCAACTAAAGAAAGACACAAACAAGACACCTTACGAGTTATGGTTTGGATACACACCAAGTGTAAGTTATTTTAGAATCTTTGGTAGTAAGTGTTATATTGTGAAAGATGATAGGAATGGTAAATTTGACTCCAAAGGTGATGAAGGAATATTCTTGGGATATTCTACTAAGAGTAAAGCTTATAAATGTTTGAATAAGGTTACTAATAAGATGATAGAAAGTACTAATGTAAAAGTTGATGAGTTTGCTGAAAAGAATGATGAAGAAAGCATGAAGGAACCAGAAGGTTATAGTAGGTTTACTTATGTTGAAGATCTAGATTATCTACCAAAGCCATAGGTTGAGTCTACCGAGCATCAGGAAAATGCTACCAAGAATCAGCAAATGGAAACCGAGAATCAGGAAGGAGCTACCGAGTAGGAAAATGAACTTGAATGGAATGATGAGCAGAGAAGAGATCAAATGCTAGCAAGATTTGTTAGAAGACACCATCTAGAGAATTAAATCATTGGAGATAAGCAAGTTGGCATGATGACCTGAAGTTAAGACAAAACACATGCTTAGTTTGTGATTTCGAACCTAAGAATGTCAAGAATGCACTTGAAAATGAGGAATGGATCAATGCTATGAATGAGGAAATTGAAAAAATTGAGAAGAATAAGACATGGAATTTAGTGCCTAGATTGAAAGATAAAAATATTATTGTTACTAAGTGGATGTTCAAGAATAAGTTGAATGAAAATGGACAGGTCATTAGGAATAAGGCAAGACTTGTTTGCAAGGGATATGAACAAGAAGAAGGTATTGATTATGGTGAAACCTTTGCACCTATTGCAAGACTAGAAGGAGTTCACATATTATTTGCTTATGCTGCACATAAGGGATTTAAAGTATATCAAATGGATGTGAAATCATCTTTTTAGAATGGAATTCTTGAGGAGGAAGTCTACATAGAACAACTAGAAGGGTTTATTGATCAAAATTAGAAAGACATGGTATGTAAAGTGCACAAAGCTTTGTATGGATTTAAGCAAGCACTAAGGACATGGTATGAAAGACTACATGCTTATCTTATAAGTATTGGTTTTGTAAGAACTAGTGAAAACAATAATTTGTACATGAAAGGAGGATCTGATGATAATATTTTGATTGCTGAGATATTTGTTGATGATATAATCTTTGGAGGACAAGATCTAATTTGTAAATCTTTTGCTAATGAGATGAGAAAGGAATTTGAGATGTCTATGTTTGGAGAGATTAAATTCTTTCTAGGTTTGCATGTTATACAATAGAAAGATGGGATTTTCATCACTCAACCAAAATACATTAAAGAATTATTGAAAAAATTAGGCATGGAAGATGCTAAACCAGTAGGAACATCGATGGTCACTGGGTGTAAATTGATAAAGGATAATGAATTTGGAGAAGTAAATCAGACACTGTACCGATCTATGATTGGAAAACTGATGTCTGTTGTACACAGTAGGCCTGATATTGCACATGCAGTGGGGATTGTGGTAAGATTTTCTACCAATCCTAAAGATTCACATATGGTTGTAGTGAAAAGAATCTTGAGATACTTGAAGAAAATAGAAGACTATGGATTAGGGTATACATTTGAAGGCAAATTTGAGCTTAGAGTTTACACCGATGCAGATTGGGTTAGAAACATAGATGACCAGAAGAGCACAACCAGTGGAGCATTCTTTTTAGGGGAAAGTCTTGTGACTTTGATGAGCAAGAAGCAAGCATGCATTTCTCAGTCTACTATTGAAGCATAGTATGTTGTTGTTTCTGCAAATTGTTCAAATATAGCCTGGATTAGACAAGTGTTGGAAGGGATGAATGAGGTAATCACTGACCTGGTGATTATATATTGTGACAACACTAGTGCTATAAATATTTCTAATAATTTAGTGATGCATTCGAAGAAAAAGTATATATCCATTAAGTATCACTACTTGAGGGGACAAGTTCAAGAGAAGTAGGTGAAACTAGAATTTGTAACATCTAAGGAACAACTTGTTGATATCTTTACTAAACCATTACTGAAGAACACATTTGAATATTTGAGGACTAGACTTGGGGTCGATCCCCTATCTACCAATCACTAATGTGATATGGAGGTTGCATCAACTTGCACTTATCATAAGATCATTCATGTTGATGCACATAGCTCACACTTTGGATTTTGTCTAAGGTTGTGAAAGATTGTAGAAGTTGGAATATAAATTTGTTTATCTATACACTGAGGTACCTGATATGAACTAGACAATAGAGAATTACTTGGCTACTGAAGAGCTATTTGTATATTTTCTTTGGCATTGTTGTCAAAGGGAGAGAAAATGAATATGGAAAATCAGTTACTGAGAACACAAATAGAGAGAGATTGTAGAAAGGGAGAGACTTGAATATTTTTTGCTGAGAACAAAGGGAATCTGAGAACTGAAAAGATCAAATCCACAAGGAGAGTCTGCACTTGTAATGTTGTTATGTTTTGTAGTGATTAAACATATTAAATTTGAGCTTACTGAGCTACAACATTTACTTACATAGTTGTAGAATACATGTTTGGTATGTGTATGGTATATTTTCATATTGCTTGTGTTGCCATCAATGCCAAAGGGAGAGATTGATGAACTACAACTGATTAAATATCTGAATGAACTAAAGGAACAATGATTATAGAACACCAAGCTACTGAAATGATATGTAAGATGATTAAATCAGTCAATATGATTGTCATTGATTTCAACTAGTTTTGACAGTACTTTTCATGATAGTTACAAACATATGAACATCTGAACATCAAAATCCCAATAATATCCAAACTTGTCCATTTTATGACCAAGATGTTATCTTCTTAGAATTTAATACTGATCATATCATTGATGTCCATCCTATCAATGAGAAATCTTATCTATTCCAAGAAAAAAGTATCCTTCCAAGTCTTATGGACCTTCCACTTCCTATTCCTAAGCAAGATCATGATATCCTACCCATTCTTCCAAATGATTTCATTCGTAGTCAAGACAAAACCACCCTTAAAATGGAGTCTAATGATCTTCTTCCAAGTCAAGATCAAAGTATTCCTTTGCCTTCATGTCTACCACAAGATCCCATCATCCCTCTAGATCCTCCTCATGAACCTACCACTCTTTCATGTCCTAATCCTCCATATCGTCTAGAAGATCCTTTTGTACCAAATGATCCTATTAGTACTCCTATTCCATCACATGATCCCATTATTCATCCTGATCACCCTTATAATCCCAACACATTTGTACAAGTTTTTCATGAACCCCAAACACATCAAATGGGATCCTCTACTTCCATCCAGTTCATTCCACTTCATAATCCTATTGTTTCTTCCATATCATATCCACTTCAAAATGGACTCTTATCTAGAGAAAGTATCTCACTTACCAAAGCAAGCATTATCAAGTCAAAGGGTCAAACTTCCATGAAAAAATTATATTAGAACCCTTTCATATCAAAGAAAACTTAAATGATCATGGCCTTCATTCCACACCTCAAGGCATTGGTATCCCTTCCAAATCTAAATCCAAGTGTATGCATCCTCCTTCATCCCTTCCATCCTTCTTAGGTCCATATATTCCTCCATCCACTGGTTCACAATCCGCATACACTTTCCTAAATCAAGATCAACAAAGGTACACATCTTGGAGAACCTTCCACCCATACAAAAGGCCTTGATAAAATTCCTATCCATCCATGAATCACATTCCTCTTTCGAGCAATTTGGATGCCAAACATAAGGTACATGAGTCAAGTAATCTACATGCATTCAAGGATCAAAATGTTCAGTCTAATCGACATGTAAAAATAGAGAAAAATATGATCCAAAAGAAAAAATAAATGTTTAAAAGGCCACAAAGGCCCCTTGAGCAAAAAATAAAGTCAAAAGCAATATGGGTTCCTAAATCTCTTGTAGAAACAATGTGTTCCAAGGACCCACAAAAGAATAAAAAATCAAAATTCATGTGGATTCCCATGAGAATTCTTGAAGCACAGTGTCCCAAAGAAAAATTAAAGTTGGCATCCAAAATTTCTATCCCTCCATGTAAATCTTGTCTGCTTTCCAAATCCATTTTGGGTCCTTATGTCCAGGAATTCATAACCATTCCTCCATGAAAACCAAAATCTCATTTTCTTCCATCAAATCCAAAATCTCATTTTCCTCCATCACTCCATCACCCCTCAAGATGTGTGCCAATTCTAATCTTTCTCACATTTCCATCCACTCAAAATCAAGTATTTTCGCAATCCCTCCATTATTTGAAACCTATGTTCTATCTGTCCATACCCCTTATCCAATCTTTTGCATAAACCCTCATCCCACATCATCAAAGCATCCATTTCATCTCCCATTTTCATTACATTACCAACATCTTTGAGCATATCATCAAAAGATATGGTATATTATTATGTGTCCTTTAAGAGCACTATACAAAGAAAGATGCTTGAGTCCTTCATCTATGTCCTGTCATGAGTTTATCATCTTCCATAAAAGTCAAAAAGTCAAAAAAGTTATTAAAAAAAAAGAATCATTTCCTTGATAAAAACTTGGCAAATAGGTGTCTTGGTAACACAAAAATAAAAAGAGAAATAATTTATCCAATAGTGAAATCTAGCAAACAAGGGCTTTAGATAAGTACCATGATGAAAACCTAGCAAATAGACGTCATGTGTAAGTTATGAACTTCTTGCATTCCATACTTGGGGGAAGGTTTCATCCCTATTTCCTTATCATATCATACCCATTTCATTTCCTCCATTATCATATGTCCCTCATATCCCTTATCTTATTAGCATCCATATTCTCTTTTTCCCAACTTTGATCTTAACAAGGCTAGGGATCTCCCTAGAAGCATCACATGTCCATATCCCTTATATTGTCCACATCCCTTTGGTCCATATTTTTTTTTATCTTATCACAGCCTTCAATCCATATCCAAGTTATTTTGTCCATTCTTGATCCTTCTTATCCTATCATTATCCTACCCTAACGTCTTTCTTGATCTTGATATAAAATAAGGATGTAACAATGCAAAACATGTTTTTCAAAAAAAAAACTCTTGATAAGTCCATTTTCATGTATCACAAGCCATTCAATGCACCATATTACCCTATTATGTTATTCCATTAGCTTGGAAAAAATATGTTATCTCGTTGCCTAGATAGTCCTTGACATCTAAATAGCTTCAAGACATACTAAGCAACCTTTGGCCTTTATTCATCTACTAGCTCATCCATCAATCCATAATTTCCTTACCTTGCTAGATGTTGGGGGCAATCTATCATCTTGAGAAAAATCCAAAAACATTCAAAAAAAGCCTTGAGAAAAATCCAAAAACATTCAAATACTCATCTTGAAAAAATCCAAAAACATTTAGATAAAGTCCTGAAAAAACCCTTAAATTTTTCAAAATGTCCTAAAAAAATCTCTAAAGAGAGAAAAAAAGTCCTAAAAAAAATTCAAATAATCCTCTTGAAAAAAAATCCAAAAAAATTGTAAAAAGTCCTAAAAAAGGTCAAAAACATCATAAGAGATCCTGAAATAATCCAAAAAAATTGAAAATACATGAAAACACACATCAAGGGAAATGATGTTAGGAGTTTCTATGATAAGGGCCTTCACTTATGTGATACATCATACATACCTCGACCTCAAACATAGGAATCCTATGATGGACCAAAAATATTTGTAAAATGTCCTAAAGAAACCAATAAAAAAATCAAAACATATCAAAATCTTTGCGATAAAATCATCTTTGCCACAACAAGCAAAAAATAACAACAAACATTAGTCAAATGTCAAAACAATGAGCTTCATAAATCAACAATGGACTCATGGGACTTGTCTTTATCAACAATCCAATTGGGCATCCATTGATCAAATCAAATCAATCAATTGATTGTCTTATATAGTGATGAATACACTTAAAACCAGATATATCAATCTTATACGAGTAGTCCATTCTTGAAACTAGATACATCAATCATCCAAATCAAATACCAAAATCAATCCAAACAATGATCAGTAAGGTTGTTGATAAAGTTAATCGTGTAAGTCTATTTTTTATTTATCTTTCGCAATTATTTTCCTAAGCTCCTCAAGGATACCACTGAGTGGAGAGAGTAGCCATGATGGATCATAATCTCATTTTCTTTGTTTGTTGTTCATGGAGTGTTTTGATGAAGTTCTGGAGCAAATATGTATGGGGTGTTTGTGATAAGAGCCTTCACATATATGTCAAGTATCTAAATGTGATGTATATTTCAAATGATGCATTTGATGTGATATGTTGAGCATACCTCGACCTCAAGCATATGAACCCAAGAATGGAGTTGAAACATTTCTTTTTTATTATCTACTTGTTTAAACAAATATTGTAGTATTATCCAAATGGTCAATACCTAGGTGCATTCGTATCTCTTTTTTTCTAATAAGGCACAATGATGATATCGTTGAAAATATTTGGGAGCAACTTAGAATCATCACCTATCTTGATTGCAACTAATTATGTCTTAACCTCTCACTAATTCATGCTTCTCATAATCAAATAAGTCAATCTATCAATTTGTCAAATTTGTCAAATTATTTATCAATCAGTAAATCAATCAATGATCGTGTGTCTTGTATAGGATGTGTCTTTTCTGAAACCTAATGTTGTCGCTTGTCTTATACAAGGTACTCTTCCCTGAAACCAAATGTTGTCGCTAGTCTTATACAGGATGGGTCCTTCCTAAAACTAGAAATGATTCTTGTTAACAATTTATGTCGATCAAAAATTCATCATCATCTACTAAGTCTTCACTTCTTACTAACTATTCTTCTCTTTCATAATTTCATCTATCATTTGTCATCTTCTTTTGCAAGATCATTCATGCCTTTCTTGCATAGACAATTCTTTGACACAACACTCAAAATCTTTAATTATTTAATTAATCATCTTATTTATTCTATAACCCAATATTTCAATCATTTAATCATGCACTCAATATTAATTAAATAATTAATATTACTTACTTAATTAATCTTTAATTAATTGGTCTTTATCAATTAGTTAAATTCAATTTCTAAATTCCCATAATTTAAATTATTTAAATTTTTAAATTAACTAATTAATTTGTAATTCATTTCATTCTAATTTCATCTCTCTCATAAATTGAATTTTTAATTTGATATAAATCTTCAAAAATTCAAAAATCTCTCTTATTATTAATTTCTAAATTCAAAATTCAAAAATGGCAATAAATAAAAAATGTAAAATATCTCCAAATTTCTAATTCTGAAAATAAAAAATATGTATAAATGAAAAATGCATAATATCTTTGATTTTGGAAATAATCAATTTCTTAAAATCTAAAATCCTCTCAAAATCCAAAATTAAAAAATCATTTCTTTTCTGAAAACTACATTTGTGGAAACTAATATCGTCTTAAAATTAAAGATCTCTTCAATCTTTATCTCATCCTTTATTTCCTAAAAGAACTCACTTTTTTTACTTTGAATTGGAAATAAATTTGCATTTTTTAAAAGTTACCCAAATCTTCCCAGTTCCTAGTTATCTCATATGTTCGATCTATTTTTCTCAAATTAATCTCAATCGTCTATTCATTTCTGAAAATCTATATAAACCCCCTTCAAACCCATATGAATCATCCTAATTTTTGAATAGCAATTATCTTATGTAGGTTTTATTTGTTATAAATCAAATCATCAAGCTTTTTCAATGTTTATCTTGAATCTCTAAGTCTAAATGTTGTCGAATCCAACTCTGAGTGCCAACTAGAAACATCTCAATAGAGTGCAAAGAAGCAACAAAAGCCATTAAGAATTAATCAATTTGCATTGAATTTAGTTTCATTTTTATTTATGATTATTCACACTTATATTTTTGTTGTTTGTAGGACTTTATATTGATTATTAGTTTGTTATTTGGTTAGTTCAGTTCTAGTAATCTTTTGTCTAAGCTTGCCAAATATTTTCCCTACATACATACCCTTTTGCTTGCATGTCTTAGTCAATGTCATTCATACCCATCCCTTTGTAAGGAACTTAAAAAGTTCCTTGCAATTGCCATCTTTGGTGTCCTTTTTATTGAGTGCATCCTTTCGTAGTAGGTACATGGTGGTAGTCGAGCTCTGCATAACCTTCAGGGAAAAGTGGGAGACATCCTCAAACCTTTTGTCCATACCATTCATTTCCTTTTTTATGTTTTTCTATGTCCTCCCAAATGGGCTCACATTTACCACAATCCTCATTGATAGGAATCTTGCCCTTTTCTATAGTGGGTGACATAGTCTTTCCTTAGCAACCATATTTTGAATAAGATCAAGAGATTTAGTTTTGAGGCTCTCTAAAACATGGGAGGAATTGCTAGTGTTAACAAAGTAGACCTCCCTCTCAACCATTTTCTCCTCCTTATCATTATTTTCTCTCTCCCCCTTTTCTTGTGAATCTAACTCCTCTTTCAATTTTTTCTCCTTCTTAGCAAGATTGGTTGCTAGCCTAGTAGACTGGCATGGAGTGTTGATTTCTTCAGTTGCTTGAATATCCAAATCAATCTCTTGTGTATCAAATTTTTCTTTTTTTGAGGCCTTGGCCTTCATCTTAAGGGGGGCTCATTTCTTTTCTTTTCCTTCAGCTTCTTTATAGACATTGTTGGCACATTGGCATGTTGGATATGTTTTTCATTGATGTCAACATATCAAAGGAATTAGAAGAATGTAAACATGTCAAAGGAAATGATTACAAGAGTCATTTATTTGTTACTAACTTGACTGTTGCAAGTTAGCCAGTAGAACACGATGTTTAGAGGTCTGGTGAGAAGTGGATATTGAAGGTATGAAGTCGTACACATGGGATATGGTTGAAGAGGGTCAATACTTAGTCTATTCCTAGTTCAGAAGGTATCATGAAGATTTGGGCATGATTCAAGGTCAAAATTGGTGATTGCCAAGCAAGGTGATAGTCAGTGTTGAAAGGAAGATAGGAAAAGGTTTGGTGTGCATAATCAAATTTGAATTTATTAGAGAGAACCTAGGAGTGTGTTTAGGACATACTTAGGTATCCTCAATTCAGAGGGTTTGTAATTCAGAGTTCTGCATGGTATATTTTTATTGTCACAGAGCCTTGTTGACAGTGTTCTTGAGGTTTGGTGAAAAAGGGGTTAGCAAATCCAATGGCTATGGTGGATTTGTGTAGATGAGTGTTTATCATAATGCTATTGGATTTTCTTGAAGTATGTGCTTGATGAGTTGATGATACACATGGATCAAAAGGATCGGATTGGTATAATATTTGGTTAGTAATAATATTTTTATTACTATTTGTATTCTTGTTGAGTGGGTTGGTAAATCATGTTGCACAAGTGGTAAACCCTAAAATATAGGATATTTATGATCTCAAGGTGGTTGTTATAGGTTGTGGCTATGATTCATGATAAGAGATGGATTTGAAACAAGATATTTGGCACAATTATTTGAAGAGGTGGTGAATTAGGTTTATTTGACCTATTTCTTGATATAAGATGATGAATTAGGTCAAAATCAATGGGCGTAGAAGTGGAAGATTTGTTTCATACACCACATATTTCTTGTAAATTAGTGGTTGAGAACTCTTGAAGGTTAATTTTCTTGTATAAAGGATTTAGAGAGAGTTAGATCAGAGATCCTTGTTATACTTCAATGGAATTGACTTTAGCATAAGGTAGATGTTATCTAGTTCAAAAATACTTTGAATCATTTTAGTGATCAAATTGTAAGGTAGTGAGCCTTCCTCAATGTTTTAGCCTGAGGATTTTCATTTCAGAAGTGATCTCTAGGTAGTGATCTTGAATGCATGTTCATTCCCCATACATTGTAATATTTTTATACTTCTAACAAGGTATTTATTTACTATGGTAAACAACCCCATTGTGGTTTTTCCCCTAACAAGGTTTCCTTGATAAAACTCTTGTCTCAAGTTGTGTGGATGTTATTCTGATGTGTGGATGCATGCACATTTCATATTTTATTTAATCATATTAGAATTAAGGGTATTCAAGTTTAATGGTTTTGAGTACTAAGGGTTTGAAGTTTAAGGTTTTAGGAATAACTAATTCACCCCCCCTAGTTGTTCATTGTCAAATTATCAATAGACAAAATGTTAGGAGGGGTATTCCGAGGACCCTATAGGGTTTTAAGGGTAAGGTTTTTAATGCAATTTTTCTTGCTAGGGCTGAGATAGTCCATAATATAGGCTGACAAATGGGTTGAGGAAGTAGGGACTTCCTATACTATGATGATCTTTGGGGGACAAAGAGCAAGGTAGAAGAGGTAGATCCTAAACATGAGGCCTTGGTGAAGTATAGTCGGCTTCTTACCCTAATTTTTGGCCTCAATAGATTCCTTGATAGAATTCTCCAAGGAATGGAGAAGAAAGAACGAGAACAAAATAATATTATGATTTCTAAAGTGATTTAAGAAAGGCATGTAGTAATAAACCCCAAATCTCCCCTCAAGAGTAAAATATTTTGATTACCATCATACACACCTAGTCCTAAGGCTCAAGAATTTTCTCCTAGTCATAGCCACCATGTAGCTTGATAGGTTTTTCATCGTCATGAAATAATTGGTTGGGACTTACAACATCCAAATCCCTATTGGTTTTCTTCCATTTTCTCCCCACCATCAAGAGAAAATAGCTTTAGCGATGAACTATTCATTCACCTCAAAAGAAATGTCATCCATTAACACTCTCCTCTTTTCCCATGAGGTAAAAAATTGCAAAGACATGTTTTCATTGTATCTTGTTGAATGTTCTATAAACTATGCAACTCCCTCTTCCTTATAAATGTGTCATATTGTGGCACTGTTCTTGAAAACTTCATGCTTATTTGGTTCAACATGCACTCTATCCCCTCCCATGACATCACAAACTAGATAAGAAGTGTTGTTGAGATGTGAAAACCCCAAATTGCAACCAGAAAAGTAAAAAGGAACATGAACCCAAAATGAATGAAGGTAATCAATACTTTCATAACAATTTGTGCCACACTCCACGTCCAACTCCCATATGACAAATCCCTCATGAAAATGGTCTGACATCATTAAGGGAATTAATGAAATATAAAGTTTAGACAAATTATGTGATCTTACAAAATTTGTGGAACCAATATTGACATTAATGTCATGTTCATAGAAGAGGGGCCATTAAAATTAACAAAATCGATAATCAGCCACATCAAACCATCATAAGGGAACAAGGGGACATATAAGCAATGTAAGTACACTATGTCAAGCCCCCTCATGTAATTTAAATTTTGAAAAGAAAATAAATAGCTTTTCAAATTTAAATCCCCACCAATTTTGTAGAGTAAGGCCCACATACCCCACAAAAGTGCACATAAGATCAATTTATTAACTTTCATAAAAAATCAAAGGGTTTTCTCTTTTCTTAGCAAGGACTTCATGCTAGAAGGAAAAAGGCATTCCTCCCTCTAGCATCATGATCCATCTAAATCCAACCCCATGGCGGCCATAGAATCAACAACAATATTACCTTCTCTAAATAAATGTTGTACAAAAAGCTCTTCAAATCCAGCCAGTAGAGTCCTTACATCCTCAAGTATCCCCTCCTTTGTCCAACCAACTATCATTGCACCTTTGGTCACCTCAATTATTAGCTTGGAGTCACCTTTGATTTCTATATCTTTAATGTCAATTGACAAAGCTATTTTGAGACCCCACATCAGGTTTGTTCCCTCTGGTTGATTACTAGTGTAATCCTTTAAGTTTATGGTATAGACAATAATTAGATCACCTTTGTAATCTCTAGTCACACCTCCCATGGTTTCTTTACCCAGTCTGGAAACACCATCAAAATTTAGTTTTTACTAGGGTGGACGAGGAGGTTTCCACTTAGTGTTATTTATGGAAAGCTTCTTAGTATTATCAAACTTATAGAAAGCCTCTGGGAGTTTCCAATTTTTAGCAATTGTATAGTCCAAACCAGTTGGGAGCAACTAGGAGTTTTCCAATTGCTTACAACAATTTTTTCCAACAAGAGTTTGTTTAAAACCAAAAGTACACTATCAATAGTTCTCTTCGTATCCCCAAAGATCATGTTGTTCCTCTCTTAAATACACAAGAAGACAGAGGGGGGGGTATTTCCTGCCTCTATCTGATGAGGGGGTGTTTTTATGGGTACCTCTAGTTAAATATAAATCATTTAATGTTTGTGTTGAACACCCTTTTGAGGATGAAATTCTAGAAGACACTATGCCATACTTGCGAGACAAATAGATAGTGAATAAAAATATGTTGAATCATTTTCTCATCCTACTTACAGAGGATACATTTGTTAGGGAATTGGAAGCCTCTTTTAGCAAGATTATCCTATGTTAAAAAATTTCCATGTAGAGAGGCCCACCAAAATAAATTGACCTTTGGTATAATATGTGAATTCCAAAGATTCCTCCAATAGCAAAGCTCTCCATTGTACTTCATCAACATATTGTAAGCAAACTTGAGGAAGGTCCTTTGGATTATTTCAAGATTCTCATCCATAGTGCCTGAGATTTTGAAGAGGGATAAATAAATAGACAAGGATGCCCTGGAGGCAGGAAAAAAACAATTGGATTTTACCTACACTACTTAGGATTTTTCCCTTCCAACCAGGTAATTTCTTCTAAATTATCTCTAGGATAGTGTTACAAAAAGTGGGGGTGACCTCTTTGATAGTAAGGGGGAGGCCTAGGTAGGTTCTCAGAAGGGTAGCACATTGGTAGCCCAAGATATCCTTGATCTTAAACTATAGATCAATCTTGGTATTAAAAAAATATACACTAATTTTTTCATAATTAATGCATTGGCCAGAGACCTTGGAATAATCAACAAGGAGACCTTTCCATTCGCTAGCTTCCACCACTGAATATTTTCCAAAGAGAAAAGTATCATATTTAGGGACATATATATTCCCTAGCATCATATTTTACACCACTGAAGAATCAAGGGGGGGAGTGTGCGTGGAGGCAACTTAAACTTCTTGGATTTTTTGAGATTGGTACAAATTTAGGAAGTTTTTTCCTAGCACTTATGCAACCATGATAAAGAGGTAGGATGAAAAGGGGTCACCTTGCCTAATTCTCTTTCCATATTTGAAGAACCCTCAAGGGACCCCATTCACCATGACCAAGTAATGGAAAGTCTTAATGCATTCACAGACAATTCCAATCAATCTTTCACAAAAACCAAGTTTAATACTCAAATTTTATACAAAAAGTGTCATTTAACTCTTCCATAAGCCTTAGAAATATCCAATTTGATGGCCATACCTCTAATCCATCTTTTTTAAATTGAGTGAATAGTCACGTGAGTGGAAATGGAAGCACCAATATATTTTTTTCTTGGGACAAAGCCTTATTGGTTGTCACTGATAAATTTATCTAGAAGAGGCTTTAATCGGTTAACCAACACTTTAGAGAAAATATTGTAGATGGTATTATACAAACTTATAAGCCTGAAATTAGTCATGCACTTTGGGTCCTAAACTTTAGGGACTAATGCAACAAATGTGTTTCTTATCATGTTCAACAACTTACGAGTCCTTATAAAGTCTTTGGTTGTCATGGTAACATCATAGCTTACTATATCCTAAATCTCCTAATTAAAGAAAGTGGGAGGGAACCCATCAAGGCCACAAGCCTTATATGCACCCATTGAAAACACTATTTATTGACTTCATCTTCAAAAACATGAGAAATAACTTTCTTATTATCATCCTCTGCAATAGCAGCTAGAAGGTGATGTAGGAGTCTATCCTGCAAATCCCTAAAGTGGTTTCCAACATTATCTGAGTACATTTGAATAAATTAACGAGAGGATATCTCACCAATTTTTTCCTCATTAGTAACCTCATGGTTGATTCAATATACATTTGATAGTATTTCTTTTTTTTGTGTCTACTAGTAGTCTTATGAAAAAAACCAAATTCCTATCACCCTCCTTTAGCCATTCAATCCTTGACCTTTGCTTCCAGTAGATTTCTTCCTTTCTAAGATTCTCCTTTAATTTTCTTCTCCAACCTTCTTCCTCCTCATATAGGGATTTGGATAAGTTACCAACAACAATCATATTTTGAATACAATCCAACTTAGAGCCTATCTCCTTTTCTTGATTAAAGATGTCACCAAAGGTTGACTTATTCCACCCTTTGACTTCTTTTGTAATGATGATAAACTTTTCAGATATCCTATACATAGTAGATCCTTGGATTGGAGATTTCCACCATCTTTGGACACAACCTTTAAATTTAGGATGGAAGGCCCACATAATCTTATATCTAAAAGGAAGGGGTCCAAAGAAGGATTTGTCCACCCACTGTAAAAGAATAGGGATATGATCTAAAATAGTTCTAGGGAGATCTTTAAGAGAAGTGTGTCACCCCAAGTCCCAACAAGTTGAGACAAGGAATATATCCAATTTGACCTAAATTAAGTGGCCCCCCTTCCTATTTTTGGACTAGGTAAAGGGATTACCCTGCAGTTCTCGATTGTTAATAAATTTAGGAAAGAATTTTTTAAATATTTTTTGAAAATTCATTATTATTCAAAATAATTATAAGAGTATCAACTCTCTTAAATTTCTATTAGGATATTTTGTTACATGTATAATTTATCTATAGTTTTTAGATTATTGTAAATAAATCTAGGGATGAATTTTTTTAATAATTTTTTAGCATTCATCATTGCTTCAAACATTCAAGAGACCATCTATCTTTAAAAATTTTAAACTTTTTGACTATAGAAAATAAGTGGGACTTGTTACCAATTTTCACCCTGCTTGTCCTAATTGGAAGGGCTTTTACTAGCCATTATTTTTTGGTGAAAGAGGTTCATTTGGATTGATTAAATTGTTTTTATAATTGATTATTTTCAATTATCAGATTATTTCCTAGTTGTTGGTTCATTTATGGTTTCATTTGAAAAGTTTCAAAGGTTTGATCTTTGTTGTCCTAACTATCAAGTAATCAGATTTCTTTCAAATATAAATGCTTTAGCTCAAACATAAAGGAAATGATTGTTCATTTCACACAACATAAGTACAGAAATGAAAGTATCCATACAAGCAATGGTTGCTATGAAAACTATGAATTGGAAGTGCATTTTTAAGATATACAAAAGCTCTTTTTATAAAGAGATATACAATTATGAAAAAATTCATTTAGCATGCAGCCACACAACTTGTGGCTTAGGCTAATGCAAGCATGCATCTAAATATTAAATGCATAAATTAAAGCTATTTTACATTCTTATAAATGGAAGAAATATAGGAAATAGGAGGATAGGGTTAGGGCCCCCATTGCCTGGTATTTTTGTTGAAGGTTGTTATTTACTTCAATCTGGGGCCCACATTTGAAGTTGTCTTATAAAAAAGAAAGAGAAAGAGGTGGGGCCATTTCATGTGAACTGGGCAATGGAGGAACTAAACCTATCAATCTATGTCATCTACTTCCATACATTTACAAAATGTAAAAAAATTAGAATTCAATAAAGAAGAGCTATTGGAAAGAATGATTACATCACTGGAACTACTTTATTTCTTAACAATGTTTGCATTATGTGCAATGTGCAAATATAGGTATGAAGATCTTGGGGAGACTGTTGAGGGGACATTCATAAATTACAGTATGAAACCTTCCAGTTGAACCAATGTAGCTGATTGAAGACACTGAGGAGATTGTTGAAGGGACTTGCATAAACTACAAGCATGAAACCTTCTGATCAAATCAAGAAGAGGCAAAGACTGGAGACTTGAGGAGATTGTTGAAGGGACATACATTAACTCTAGGTATGAAACCTTTTAATCAAATCATGGAGTTTTGAAGATTAGTTGTTGAAGGGACATGACATTTCATCATGAAACCTTTTAGCTCAATAAAATTAGTCATCAATTGTTACAAGGACTTATCATATTCTACATATATCATGGATTGTTTGAGGAGGTAATCATCTTAACATATTGCTACAGATTCTTTTAAAAAGCATTGATTGTCATATACAAAACATATTCATATTTAAGGGTGCATGCCAGTCATATAAGAAGATAACCAAAGAGGAGGTCCTACATTTTGAATCAAAATACTGGTACATTTAACATTTTTAGAATGCAAATATCAAACAGTTGTGTTATTTATGGAAATATCATGTAGTGATATCACAATCATTAGATATCAGATTTTCAAGTGCTCATTACAATAAGTCATTAAAGAAGAAACAATAAATACAATTGTTTATCATTATCAATCATGATGATTATTCCAAGCATAGTTATAATAGACTATAACATATTCATGTAATTGAAATAATGAATATCACATGACACAATACAATTGATCCTTCTAAAAGTGAGATAATAAAATAGTGTCAACATCTACAGAATCTATCAAATGAGGAGAAGAAACACTATTCAATAAATCAGAATGTGAGCATGGATATAAAAAGTCATAAAGTTATAGAATATCAACAAATTGGCACAGGTGTGTTAAACCAAACATTCAAAGGGAATAAATATAGAGGCATTTTAGAATGCATAAGACAATGATCTAAAATCATGGCTTTTGATTTTGGAGTTCTAAAGTTAGTAAGTACAGTGACAATTACATCATAGGGGCCGCATCATGAAAATGAGAATAGCAATAGTGACTAGGGTACATTCATAGCAATAGTAATACAATTCTTGGGGAGTAAGACACAATTTACAAATTGCACCATGGCAAACTAAATAATATATGAAGTGGAGAAAGAACATAGAGACATTGACAATGCATTACTTCATCTACATAAATAAAATGGCACGAGACTATTTGACAAAAGAGATGGAACAAATAGAGTGTGATTAAGAGGCACTAAAATAGGAGCATCTAGACTGTGGGTAAAAACTAGTTGTAGAAAGAATTGTAGAATCTTAGAGATGAGAAAGAAGATTTTGTATCTAGAATTAATATCGTTGAAAATAAGTTCAAAAGTTACTACAAGAAATTTCCATACATACATTAAAATGTACAACAAAAATTTGATGCAATGTTGTAGATAAAAAATGAACAAGAGTAGATTTGTGTATGAAAAGCTCAAGTTTAATGAGAAAATAGTGATTTTCAGTGTGAAAGATGGAAAAAGGACACACCGTAAGAAAGCATGCTTATCTAGCACGTTCTACATAAGATTTTTATAGTATAGCGAGTCACATGGGTAGGAAAGAAACAGATAAGTCAAGTATGACTTACAATTAACTCATCACCAAGTGTTGTGACCTTGACAAGGAAATTATTGACATTTTTGTTATTATTTTTTGGTGTGCAATTAATGGAGGTGTCGTAAGTTACAAAGGATGTTGCTCTTGCAGTGTTGGATCACTATCCTTCAGTGCTCTGTCATATCAAGCTTATTTTTTTCTCGAAGGGAGTCATGGTGCTCAAATTTTTTATAAAAAATTGTTAAAATAAATTCCCATACATTAACCTGAGCAAAATAATCGGTGGAATAATTAGACTTCAAGCTACAGTTACATTATGTTGCAACCCAAAGTTTATAAGAAATACGACTAGCACTGAAGACCTACAGGAACTCATGACAGACACCAAAGGGAACAATATTTATTTTTTTATTTAATAAGCTTCATATTATTCTGTTATTCCCAACAGATAACATTTAAGAAAACCCAATATTCATAAAATGAAGAATGCATGAAAAGGAAGACCGAAAAGAACAAGCTACCTGTGTAGTGTTGAAGATCATTGTCACCATAACCAGCCTGAAGATATTTTGTGTTGGTTCTTCAAACCCTCAAGCAAGGAATGGTGGTCATGCCACAACAACAGGTTTTTTTTTTGGCTTCCAAGACAACTTCAAACTCTCATGGCAGCTGAAGAGATATCAGCAATAGATTCCCCAAAGAAATTTGTTTCAAACCCTTATGAAAGAGGCTATCAATGAATTCAACAAAAGAATAGCATAGTTCTAGCATGTATGCAGAGCATAAGCATATAATAATAGAGACTCATCCATGATAGTGGCAGCAGTATGGATGGAAGAGAACAAGGCAGCATCAAATCACCAAGACAAGTTTGAAACCCTAGCAGAGAGTGGCGCCCAAGAAGTAGAAAATCATAGTGTCAAATGATTTTTTTTTAGGGTTCAATCCCTAAGTTATAAGCCGGATTTCATTTTCCTTTCAAATTAAATTAAATGTCCGAGATAACCCTCAATTATATATTTTACTTCATCTTTATACATAAAGATTTATGTGGTATTTTCCATTTTTAATCTAAGTTTTAATAATATATATTATACCTTATCTCTAATTTAAATTTAATAGATAAGTTAATTATCTACTAAATTTAAATGAGAGATACATTATAATATATATTGTTAAAACTTAGATTTTAATTCTATTTAATTTATTTAATATCTTTATTTTTTCTTTAAATAATAATTTTATTTTTTATATTAAATATATCAAATAGGATTATTTTTGGTTCTATTTAATATATTTAATATTAAATAAAAATAAAATTATTATTTAAAGGATATTAAATAAATTAAATACAATTAGGGAAATATATATAAAATTTTGCGTAATGCATTAGTAATTAAATACACAGCTTTGGGATTGTCATTTTTGAGTCTTATTTAAGTCAAGAGAGAGATATTTTATTATGATCAGTTGTGGGGGAGTTCAAGCCTATTTTTTAGCACTTTGGAGGAGTTATGGAGCTAGTTATCAGTTGTCATTAGTTGGGGAGACATTTTCAGTAATTTGGTCTTAGTTTCTTATAGTTATGTTCCTATTGTTAGGAATAACAGTCCACCAATATAACTGAGAGGGGGGGTGAATCAATTATATGATAAAATATTAAACTTTAAACTTTAAGTAGCAACAAATCCAAATCAAATGAACACAATGAATGCCAACACAATAACACAATATTTGTTATCGGGGAAACCTTGTTAAAGGTAAAAACCTCGATGGAAATTAGCACCCACTAATGATGTACTGAGAGTATAGTATCCTTGTTAGAATATCTAGCCCTGTTAAGAGCTGATTAAAACATTACAGTACATAGTCCTTGTTAGAGGACAAACCCTATTAGGATTCAAAGAAAAGGGTAGGCTCACTACCCAAAGAAGGTTAATTCCACCTTCAGAACATAATGTTCACAACACAAGTGTATATGAGCAAATACACAATCCTTGTGAACTATCTAATAGAAACTATATTTTCTTGATCAGTTCCAATGAAGTATAAACAATCTTCTACTCTACATCTAGTAGATACAAGCTCACAGCTTTGACAATCCTCTTTCACAACATATCCATACCACATACATCTTTTGAAAGAAAAGATCTTACATACATACCCTATTACATTTTACATGATCGGGTCAACCAGTTAGGCTTTCCTAATATACAAATAATTACATAACCCCTTGCTAAGATACACATGGTATCTAAAACAAGTATACAACAATTAAGGACTGACATCCTTAATTCATGCTAGCCATCCAAAATGCACGCTACATCTCTAAAGTCAACTACCAAATAAGTCTTCTCTTGAACACACGCCATAGCTAACATCATCCTACTTTTCGTGACTTGCGTAGACCAATGAACATTCTTTAGTACACTAATTCTCATCCCTTAAACTTGCATACACTGAATCCATAGCTTCTATAAGATATACCCGAAACACAGAGACTTACTCTGTCAACTTCCATTGTCACTGTTGAGTAACCAGTTTTCACCAAAACATCTATAACTTATCCAATACACAACATTACATCATGCGATCTTAGATATACAATCACAACACCTTCATGTACTCTCAACTGATTTCACACATTCTAAAATATCCATATAGTATCTGTACACTGTAATAACCAATCTATTTTCCTTATACCAACATATGTTGACATCAGTGACAAAACATGAATGACAACAGTATGAATGCCAATTCCAACGCCAAGATAACATAGTGATTAAACATATTAAATGCATACAACAATCTACCCCAATGCATTAGCAATATCTAACAATCTCCCACTTTGGCATTGATGTCAACATATGGGAAAATCCATCAACCCAAAGTTATGTACAGCTTCTCATATCATCTCTCCATACAATCTCCCCATACAGTAGGGATTTTCTCATAGAATCTATCTCCCTTTGATAGCATTGGAAAAGGGTTCCATAAGTCATCAACTATTTTCCTGCTTCATCTTCATCAACCAAGTGTTGAATCACCCAAACGTATTATGTAAGCTCTCATACGATCACTCCCCATGAGGAGTGGATCCATACATAAAGTCCAGAATATGATAAGGCTCTAAAAACCTCTGGACTAATGCATCCCTACATCATTTAATTCTAACACAGAGGGGCCTGCGCCCCAAGCATACCTTTGAGATACTCAAAGGCATCTTTTGGAAATGACTTTGTAAAGATGTATGCAATCTATTCCTTTTTACTAATGTATTCCAACCTTATTTCTTTCTCTACCACCTTGTCTCTAAAGAAGTGATACTTTATAGAAATATGCTTAGTTTTAGAATGCATCAAAGGATTCTTTGACATATTTACTGTACTGGTGTTATCACAATGGATAACCACAGGTTCATCAAAATTTATTCCAATATCTTTTAGCATTTGTTTCATCAAAACAATTTGAGTGTAGTTAATAGTAGCAACAACATACTCTGATTCAACAATAGATTGAGCTATACAATCTTTCTTTTTACTTAACCATGAAACCAACTTTTTCCAAAGGAAAAATGCACCTCCACTAGTACTTTTCCTATCATCAACATTCCCTACCCAATTTGCATCAGTATAAGCATGAAGTTCAAAATTATCATTTCTAGCATACCATAAGCCACATTCTATTGTTCCTTTCAGATATCTAAATATCCTTTTCATAGAAGCTAGGTGTGTCTCTTTAGGTTCTACCTGATATCTAGCCACAATTCCAATAGCATTAGCAATATCTGGTCTGGTGTGAGTCAGATATTGTAATCCACCAACTATTTATCTATACTTGGTCTGTAAAACACATTTTGTCTCATCATTACTTGATAGTTTATGACTAGTCACCATGGGTGTACCAACTGGTTTACAGTCTTCCATTCCAAAAAATTTCAACATTTCTTTAACATACTTAGTCTGAGAAATAAAAATGTCATTCTTGTTCAAATTTATTTGCAATCCTAGAAAGAATTTCATTTCACCTATCATGGACATCTCAAATTCATTTTCCATCTCTTTAGAAAATTTCTTACACATATCATCATTGCCTCCAAAAATAATATCATCAACAAAAACTTCTATTATCAAAACTTCATCTTCACTAGTTCTCAAATATAAGTTACTGTCAGCATTACCTTTTCTAAATCTAAGGTGAAGCAAGTATTTGTCTAACCTTTCATACCAAGCCCTTGGAGCTTTCTTTAGTCCATACAGTGCCTTCTTCAACTTGCATACTATGTCTTCATCTTCGGATAAAGGAAATCCATCAGGTTGTTTTATGTATACCTCCTCTTCAAAATTCCCATTCAGAAATGCAGATTTCACATCCATCTGATATACCTTGAAGTCTTTATGTGTAGCATAAGCCAAGAATAATCTCACAGCTTCTATTCTAGAAACAGGAGCAAATGTCTCTTCAAAAGCTATACCTTCTTGTTGTGAATAAGTTTTACATACCAATCTTTCTTTGTTCCTTACAACAATTCCTTCCTCATTCATTTTGTTTCTGAAAACCCACTTAGTTCCTATTACATTTTTGTCTTTAGGTCTGGGAACCAATTCCCAAGTTTTATTTTCTTAATCTTATCTAAATCCTCTTGCATGGATTTGATCCATGATTCATCTCTACACGCTTCATCAGTTGTCTTTGGTTCAACTTGAGAAATCAAACAAATTTCTTCCCTTGTCTTTGATCTAGTCAATATTCCTTTACTTGCATTACCAATAATTTGATTTTTAGGATGGTCTTTCTTTACATACCTCAAAGTCTTAGGAATCTCAGTAGCCTCATTTGTGTCATCATCACAAGTCTCATTTTCACATTCAGACTCAACAAGTTCTTCTTCTGTAGTAGCAGCCTCTTTGATCTTTATATTCTGATTACAGTCATACATTCTCTCTTGTATCTGAAACTTTTCATCTATCCTTACATTATTACTTTCAATCATCTTCCTTAATCTTAGGTTGAAACATTTGTAAGCCTTTCTTTTAGTAGAATAACCAAGTAAAATACCTTCATCACTTCGAGCATCAAACTTCCCTATCTCATCATGTCTTTTGATATAGCATTTACTACCAAATATTTTGAAATATTTTACAGTAGGAGTATGATCAAACCACAATTCATAAGGAGTCTTACTTGTACCTTCTCTTATTTGAATTCTATTCAATGTGTATATTTTTGTCCCAACAACTTCTCTCCAATGTACATGAGATATATTTCCTTCAAGAAACATTGTCCTAGCAGCATCCAGTATAGTTTTGTTTCTTCGCTCTTCTATCCCATATTGTTGTGGAGTCCTAGGAGTAGAAGTTTGCCTTTGTATTCCATGCTCTTTTCAATATGAAGTGAATATATATAAAGTAAATTCTCCACCTCTGTCTGATCTCAAACATTTTATCTTTAGACCTGATTCATTCTCTACTTTTGCTTTGAATATCTTGAATTTGTCAAATGCTTCTTATTTTTCTTTCAAGTAAGTGACCCACATCATTCTAGAAAATTCATCAACAAAAAGTATAAAATACCTTTCACCATAGTATGATCTTGTCCTTGTAGGTCCACATAGGTTTGTATGTACCAGATCCACTTTTCTTTTTTTATATATGATTTTCTTTTATAACTGCTTCTAGTCTGCTTTCCCATAACACATTCTCTGCATACAGTGTTAGATGGTTTCACAATCTTTGGTAGGTCTCTCACTGCATTAGTCGGGCTTGCCTTCACAATATTATCAAAATTAACATGAAAAAATCTTTTGTGCCATAACCAACTATCATCTACCTTCGCAAAAAAATAAGAGGCTCCAGATGTATTTAATTCAAATACATTACCTCTAGATTTAGTACCAGTTGCAATCATGTTTCCTACCTTACTTCTGATAAAATACTTTCCATAAATGAATTATAATTGAAACTCTTTGTCCATAAGCTATCCAACACTCAACAAGTTATGCTTAAGTCCATCAATAAGCAATACATTGCCAGTATTTGTCTTTCCATCCAAAGAAATAGATCCTATTCCTATGATAGGTTTAGGAACATTGTCTCTGAATCTTACAACACCACCATCATATCTCATTAGTTTAAAAAACTTATTTTTGTCTCCAGTCATATGATGTGAGCAACCATTGTCTATAACCCACTCATATTTCTTATCAACATGTGACACTAAAGATTTTTCCTCATGTACTAGTTTTTCATCTTTAATAGCAATAAATCCAATTTCCTCATATTCCAAATCATCATCATCAGAAATATATTCACTAGCATAATAACATTCCTTATCCTTTGAATACGTAGACTTGAAAAACTTAGGCTTGTGCTTAGGAACTCTTGTAGGACATCTAGATACAAAGTGACCTATCTTATTGCATGAAAAATATTTCAAAGGTAACTTTCCTTCAAATTTACCCTTACCTCTCTTTTCTCTTCTAGCGATCAATGCAACAAGTTCATCTAGCTTTCTTTCTTCTACTTGAATCTGTTCCCATTCTTAGCATATTCACCAAGCTCTTCTTTTAGGTTCTCATTGCTAGTGCTCAGAAGTGCAGACATTATCTTCTTATGTGCAGATTCTTTGAATGTAGGCTCAACTTTAGTTACAACATCTCCCATTTCTGCATATTCAAAGGTAGTTAACTTTGCAATCAACATCTCTCTGCTAAAGTTAGGATTCAGACGTATAGTTTCTTCTATATTCAGAGCTTTAGTCTTGTAAGCAGGTGTCAATGATCTAAGGATCTTTGCAATGACTTCTTCTTCATCATAAGTGCCTCCATAATTTCTTATTTTCAATCACAACTTCTGTAACCCTTTGAACATAAGCCCTAATGTTTTCATCATCCTTCATTTGTAGCTTCTCCATTCTTGTTTTCCAGTTATGTAACTTCATTTTTTTGGTAAACTTGTCTCCTTCATATAGTGCTTTTAATCTTATCCAAATCTTGTGTGTCAAATCCAAATCTTTAACCTTAGTAAATTCTCCTTCAGAGAGCACATTGATCAGTGCTTCCCTTGCAACCATGTTATATGAGACTATCTTCTTTTCATTATCAATAGCCTTTTCCAATTCATCCTCATCCTTCATATCCACCTAATTCTTTGTAATCATCTAGTAGTCAATGTCCAAGCATAGCAAATGAGTTCGCATCTTGTTCTTCCAACTGTCAAAGTTTTTAGGGTCAAATTTCAAACTATCCTTCTTATAGTACGCCATCTCCAAGATCACCTCAATCTGTTAAGTTTTATCTCTAATGACCAAAAGCTCTGATACCAATTGTTAGGAATACCAGTCCACCAATATAACTGAGAGGGGGGGTGAATCAGTTATATGATAGAATATTAAACTTTAAACTTTAAGTAGTAGCAAATCCAAATCAATTGAACACAATGAATGCCAACACAATAACATAATATTTGTTGTTGGGGAAACCCTGTTAAAGGTAAAAACCTCGGTGGGAATTAGCACTCACTAATGATGTACTAAGAGTATAGTATCCTTGTTAGAAGATCTAGCCTTGTTAGGAGTTGATTAAAACATTATAGTACATTGTCCTTGTTAATGGACATACCCTGTTAGGAGTCAAAGAAAAGGGTAGGCTCACTACCCAAAGAAAGTTAATTCCACCTTCAAAACATAGTGTTCGCAACACAAGTGTATATGAGGAAATACACAATCCTTGTGAACTATCTGATAGCAACTATCTTTGCTTGATCAGTTCCAATGAAGTATAAACAATCTTCAGCTCTACATCTAGCATGTACAAGCTCACAACTTTCACAATCCTCTTTCACAACATATCCATACCACATACATCTTTTGAAAGAAAAGATCTTACATACATACCATATTACATTTTACATGATCAGGTCGGCTAGTTAGGCTTTCCTAATATACAAATGATTACATATCCCCTTGCTAAGATACACACGGTATCTAAAACAAGTATGAAATAATTACATTACAACAATTAAGGACTGACATCCTTAATTCATGCTAGCCATCCAAAATACATGATACATCTCTGGAGTCGACTACCAAATAAGTCTTCTCTTGAGCACATGCCACAACTAGCATCATCCTGCTTTTTGTGACTTTTGCAGACTAATGAACATTCTTCATTACACTAACTATCATCCCATAAACTCACATACACTGAATCCATACCTTCTGTAAGCTATACCCAATACATGGAGACTTACTCTATCAACTTCCACTGTCACTGTCGAGTAACCAGTCTTCACCAAAACATCTATAACTTATCCAATACATAACATTACATCATGTGATCTTAGATATAAGATCACAACACCTTCCTGTACTCTCATCTAACTTCTCACATTTGAAAACATCTGTACAAAATCTGTACACTGTAATTACTAGTCTATTTTCCTTATACAAACATATGTTGACATCAGTGACAAACATGAATGACAACAATATGAATGTCAATTCCAACACCAAGATAACATAGTGATTAAACATATCAAATGCATACAACAATCTCCCCCAATGCATTAGCAATATCTGACACCTATTTTGGTGGGATTTATTCTCATATTTGACCCCCACAGTTTTTGCATGGTTTAGGAAGGTTTTGAGAAGTTTTGGGGCAGTTTTGAGTGGTTTTTTAGTTGAGCATGGCTTGGTGGAGTTAGAAGGGCACTTAGAATTTAATTTCTAGTAGTTTAGCTCCTGATTTTATGGGTTTTTCTCATGCATCCGACCCTTGGAGATCTAAAGGATATATTATTGTTTTTGGACCTCATTTGAGGACCTTCTTTTTGGGCTCACATATTTTGTCAGATTGCATACTTGTGAGAAAATTGTAAGGGAATTTTATAGAAAAGATTTTTTTAGCATTGATTATATTGATACAACAGTTTCTTCTCATTGATTTGGGTGCACTATTGTGGATTTATTGCTTTTATGTTGTGTTATCCTTCATTCAAGCTATATTCCTTATTGCATATTCTAATCTTGATACTTGTTATTACAAGCCTTTGTTTGTGTCCTTACTTTTTTGTAGAACATTGGTGAAGATTACTTTCCCTTTCAAAGCAAAAGATTCTAGGTCCTTGCATAGAATCATTTTTGTAATTGCATGTTTGTATGAGTATTGAGAGCCAATAGTGTCATCAGTGATTCATGTTGATTCAATTAAAGTTGCATAAAAATCATTGGTGTATCACCTCATTCAGTTTTTAGGTATTTATATTTTTCTCATCCCTTTTCCCCACATACACTTTTAGTTTTAGGTGATCACTATTTAGGAATCGACCTATCTTACAAAGATTCTTCTGTTGTTTTAGGACAACCCATCACCCAAGAGAGTTTCCATGTTTCAACAGGATAGCTAGATTTCATATCAAGCTAGAGGTGCAATCCTAATTGACAACATGACCACTAACTCGTGAATTCTCATAAAAATCCTCAATAGCACCCTCTAAAACATTTTAGGAAACCCCTCTTTGTGGGACTACTACTATATATAACAAAGAGAGAAACCCAATTGGAGGTCTTCTCATTTGTAGAAAAGAATATGAGTATTTAATAGATGACCATGGACTAGAAGTTTGATAGGAAAAAGGAATACAATGATAAAAAGAATTATTATTTATTATTGAATTTTTTATTAACAATGTGATAATGAAACTAATTGTTCTTTATCAATCCATGGATTCTCTTTTATGTTCTAGCTGCATGGTGATGTTGGATTTTTTTTGTGCATTGACTAGTGTGTATTTTGGTGTACTTTTGCATGGAAATTAGCAAATAACATTATCTTAGCTTGTTAATTCCACCATTTTGTCACCCTAGTTTTGATTTTTGTTAGTGCAAAACTGAGAAGTGTGCATGGATGTTTTCTCTTACTTTCATTAGGTATTGAAAGTGCAAATTATCTCAAATTATTCACAAGGGTGCTTGTGTAATAAGACTAACCCTTATTAGAATCATAATCTAACACATTTCATGTAGAATCTTATGAGCATATGTTTTTTGATCTTTTTGTGTCACCATTGAATGTAGATACCCAAAATTAAACAAGCAACATGGCATGTCTAATGATGACAAAAAATGCTAAATAAACCTCTCTGGTATGTGTGTGTGTGTGTGTGTGTGTAGCAGCTAAATTATGTCTCTAAGGTGAAATATTTCTTGTCAAACCTTTAGGAAGCTCTAGTTATCTCTTGTGTACATGTTATTTATTACCTAAGCATCATTTTTTCATCCCATTTATAAAAAAATATACTTTTGTGTTTGATGAACTCACCAATTTGGTAGGTGGTGAGAATGTGTTCATCATTATATTATTGTGTTCATTCTAGTATTTCTACATTATTCAAATTATTCTTGCATTCATCATGTATTCTAACTTTTTTCATGATAATTTTGTGACTACCCACAATGACATATTCATCAATTCCACCCAATTGCATGAGCTATTTTACAAACATGAGTTCCTTTTTTGTTTCATCTCTAGTATCTTCTAATTTCAATCCATTAAGCCATATAACATATGTATTCTATTTCATTTTTAAAGGTCCAAATTTTTTTTTTGTAGCCTACCAAGTTTGTTTTACATGACCATTTTTAATTAGTGTTCAATCATGTAATGCCCTGCAAGGGAACCCAAGAGGACAACACTAACAACTCAAATAATTGTACAAATATTTTTTTCAAACATTAACTAATAAAAACTCCTTAACATGATTACAACATATGCATTAATCATATTTCAAAGAATTAATGTGTAATTAAGATTACCTTAACATATTTTCTCATGAACTTATGAAATGCAAATACCAATTTCATCACGTAATCCTAAGTCCTCATTGGGTCCCCTAATGTTGCTACTTCAACATGTGTAAAACATAATTAATAATCTAGGTATAATAATGAAATGCATTATAAGAAATGTAACATAATGTTCATTAGATTTAGGTTTATTTTATAATACCAAACATGGATGTTCCTAAGTTCTTTCTTTCACTATAAAATTATTATTAACATAATATGATCACCTAATCCACTAACTCAATTCACCATTAATAATATATTATCACATAGTCATGCAAAAAATACAACTTACACTTCCAACTATCCTACCTACTACTACCTTATTTTAACATTACAACTACATTATAATAGGATAACCAATTTGTCTAGTCATTTCATTATTCCCTTATTATTAACAATAATTAACAAGTAGATCATTAACTCTAACTAACCTCTTTGATTTCTTTAGCATATGTTCATTCATAAGATAATTATCAACAACATTTATCCTATACTATAAGCACATTACCTACTAATACATAAACATTATCATGACCCCATAAGGTATTTAATTGTTATTAATAACTCCTCCAAGTCTAACTCATTATTCTCTTTAAAAAATCATATCCTTAACTGAGTAAATTTAAAACCGTATCTTTTCTAGAATGTAAATACAAAGTACAATGATACATTTACATCAACACTAAGAAACTAAGTGCATTGAGATTCTTTCTAGTTCTGTCTTAACATTCACTAAATCACATAATAATTCTATCACATCATTTACTAGCCTGCGTCACATAATCAGACTCACATTAATAAGCATTTGCAATAATATTCTATCTAAATCACCTATTCTATTGTTCACTACATGCAATTACATCAATATGTCCATTAATACATCAGTCTCCTTCTAGGAGTTAAAAAAATAAATTGAATATACATAAGTACAAAATAGAAGATGATAACATCATATACAAGATGAAGATCACTTCACTGGTACAAAGATCCATCCAAGTAGTCATGAAAAAACTTAATTTTGATGAGAAAAACATTTACTACCCAACCATGTGGAGCCTGAAGGTTCACTCCCTCGAGCTAAGGAGGTAGAAATCAAGGCCCCACACAAAAACAAGCAATCCAAAATAGAATACAAGGTGGAAACCAATCTCTGAACAACGTCAAGAAAAAAAGGAATCATAAAGCAAGGCAAGACTACCAGAGGTAAAGCATAAAACCAAATGGATAAAGATTCTAGGTTACATGTAGGGTAAATGTCATCCTCTTAATGGAATTCCATGGGTTCATTCATTCCCTATTGCCAAGGGTGAGGTACAATGGAATGCACCTCAAAAAGGATGGTTTAAGACAAACTTTGATGGGGCCTCGAGAGGTAACCCAAGACCATCAGGAGCTAGATGTGTAGCTAGGGATTCTATGGGTAATATTTTAGCTACTAAGGCCAAGAAATTGGAGGACATGACCAATAATGAAGATGAGGTAAAGGTTACTTTAGTGGCAGTAGAGATGGCTAGAAAACTAAAGGCGAATCTGTTGGAAAAATGGTCAATGCTCCCCTCGGGATTCACAACATGGCTTAACCACCTCCTGTGTCTTCTATAAGTCTAGTGGTTTTAGCGGGCATTAATAGGTCGATCTTTTGGTGCAACGACAACTACTACTTGTAACAAGTGGTATCAGAGCTTGGTCACAGGTTCGAATCCCCTTGGGTAACGCTGAGGGGGAGATTGTTGGAAATGGTTAATGCTCCCATCAAGATTCATAACATGGCTTAACCGCCTCCTGTGTCTTCTATAAGTCTAGTAGTTGTATCAAGCATTAACAGGTCAATATTTTGGTGCAATGAAAACTACTACTTGTAACAGAATCAACTCCATCTGGAAGGGACTCACAAATTATTATAAATGCAATTGCAAGTGGAAAGCCCCATGTGTGGAATATTGATAAAATCATATCAATTATTCACAAGAGGAAACAATACTTTGGGAATTATAGAATCTCTCATTTATATAGAGAGGGTGACACATTGGATGACTCCCTTTCTAATTTGGTGGTTGATAAGTCACATTAGTATACCCCTCGGATGAGGTGGTACCTTTGAGTTAGATGGTACAAAGGTAGGGATATTGAGGGGTGTGGCAAGTATAGTAATGGGGTAGAAATAATAGTGGCAATGAACATATAAAGGCGATGAAGATGTGGTGATATGAGGGGCATTTATTTTGAATGACCTAAGACAAAGTTTTTCTCACATTCAAAGGACAAAGAGTAAATAGGGTCTTTTCTCAGAATGAATGTTTTGCGACGTATCTTGGTGGAATTCAAACTATTTTTCTCTAGCTTAGAGGGGAATAATGGGGTAGTTTGAGAATCACCATGGAAGCTAACTTCAACCTGTGCTCACCTAAGCAATAGATGTTCTTATGGGGTAGCATTTCCAATGAGAGGCTCAAACATGTCTTCACTACCAATGAGCCATAGTTCCTCATCATGGTTTATGGATTGCTATTGTACAATTTTCTACCGGAAGATCACAAACTGAGGGCAAACACAAATATTTCATTACTTTTCTATGTTTGTGGTATGGATTTTAGCAGAACACTTGAGGTGTGTGGCGTGGACACTAGGTGTGTCAATGTTGAGTGGTGGGTGGGGTTGGATTCTTTCCTCATTATTGTGGAGCCACATATAGGGTTTCAAACATCGTTGGTTGATTAGGTACATGTCTTGGCTACACACAACATCTTCACCCATTTTTTCTTTGTAAATTTGGGTCCAATTAGTGAGCTAGGTGCGAGCATGCCTAGAGGATGAGGCGTGTCATGTGAAAATACATAGAGGATTACGAGTGGATGTTATCATCTGAGAAAAATAGAGTAGAATTTGATAGGTCCACTCTCAAATTCAAGTTGGTGGATTATTGGAGGGCATCAAAGGATAGGGAGAACAAACAACATCAAAGAGCTCATGAAGGTAGCGGTCCGGGATGGGGTGGTGGTGTGTGAAGAAGAGGTGGTTGATAGGAACAAGGTAAAATGGTGCCAAAGGTCATGGTCAATGGGTTTGAAGGTAGAGTGGTGAAGATGATAATGGTTGAGGCAAGGGACAAGACATGTGACTACAAAGGAGGGTTTGTATGACCCGATGACATAGCGATGTGATAGTGAGATTCAGGGATCCAGGCCCATAAAACCCCACTGTGTGACAAGTATAGATAGGTTTTTTATTTTTTGCTAGAGTTTGATTGGAGGTCAGCATATGTAGAACCTCATTTTTTTCATACAATATGAATATTTCATGTAAGGAGACTCAATGATGTATAAGATATCAAATGTATAGTTGATGCGGATGGGTCTTTTGGGTATACTAATGTGTCAATGTATATGAGGTTTTCCTTTTGGAAAAATTATATAATGATGTATGGGAGTATGGTGGTTTTTATGGGGGATACAATTTGGTTTGATAAGATGATGTGCGACTTTATTTATCACTATTATTAATAATAATAAAATTATTGATAAATAAAAAAGTAGGGTAAGTTTCATCGCACAGCCCTCATCTCTTGGGTTATCTTGGTAGTCTCTTTGGACCTTGTCCTCCAAGTAGGCACATGTGGAACCAAATAACCTTTCATGGGTACAAGGTAGTTTGATCATGCCATCTCAATTGGAAACTTCTCGCACTCCCATCCTTAGCTTGCACTAGCACTCAAGGCATGGGCAAGGAAAAATATTATCTTATTAATGTTTATCACCCCTCTAGGTTCATTTGTTAGGTTATCACTTGATTAATCAACTCATTAATGGTTTATCCTAGTAGCCACTTAGGGCCTTGACCCCCATTGAGAGAAACTCACCTACATTGCACCTAGGTTCTGTTAGAATAACTAAGAGGGGGGTGAATCAATTATCCACAGTCCCAAATACAAAATGTATATCCAAAAACAATTTAAACAAATTTTTGTAGCTCTGTAACATAAAATAGTAAATTGTTTGTGCTTTTACCGATTACCAGTTAATAACTCATAGTAACTACCAATCAAATCAAATAAGCAACATGTAAAGTATGATATCCAACAATCATCACAATCAACACATAACACGAGATTTAACATGGAAACCTTGTAAAGGGAAAAACCATCTGGGACCGGTAACTCAAAATTGTTCACTCTTCTGAAGTGAGCTCAGTGAAGATCCAACCCTGTTAAATGTTACAAAACACACTGTAAGGTGTGACCTTGTTAGAGGATTTAACACTACACTGCTTGGTGTATACTGGAATGCTTCATTAACTGACCACACTACTTTGTAACATTTTTCTCCCAACTTCATAATAGATTAATGCAACATAATCAAGTCAACAATATGAAGTCATAGACTCATCAATAAGTTACCAAAGGTGTTCCTTATCCTCATTTGTCATAACCATCTTCCTCCATGTAGATATCTCAGTTTTTCATCTTTCTCTTCTCTTCTACAGATGTGTTAGATATTTGTAACTTCATGATAAGTACTATCAAAACTAGTTGACATCAATGACAACATAAAACTAATTCAATTATCTTACATAACAGTTCAGTGCTTGGTGATCTCTAATCACTTGAAGTTCTTCAATCAGGTTCTCAATCAGTTGTAGTTCATCAATCTCTCCCTTTGGCATTGATGGCAACTCAAGCAATATGAAGTATACCATATACATACCAAACATGTATTCTACAACTCTGTCAGAAAATGTTATAGCTTGGTAAGCTCTCCCTTAGCTTAATATGTTTAATCACTATGTTACATAATAGTGTTGCAAGTGCAGACTATCTTCTGTAGATATGATATTTGTAGCTCTCAGATTCCTTCTTTTGTTCTCTCCCTTTATCTTCTTAGATTGTCTCTCCCTTAGATAGATGTTCCAGTATTCTCCTCGGTTATCATATTGTTTATCTCTCCCTTTGAAAACAATTCCAAAGAAAAAACATAAACCATACAGCTCTATAGTAGCCATGTAACTCTATGTTGTCTGGTGCATTTACTGTATCTTGGTTTACTAATTATGCCACTAGTTTCTCAAGTCTTTCACAACCTTAGATAGAAATACAAAGTGTGAAGTATGTTGCATCAACATGAGTGATCTTCTGATAAGATTAGGCTAATGCAACCTCCAGATCACATTAGTGACCAGTAGACAGGGGATGGACCCCAAGTCTAGTCCTCAAGTATTCAAATGTATCTTTTGGTAGAGGCTTTGTAAATATGTTAGCAAGTTTCTCTTTAGATGTAACAAATTCTAGCTTCACTTGCTTCTCATGTACTTGTTCTCTTAAGTAGTGATACTTGATAGATATGTGCTTTGTTTTTTATTGCATCACTAGATTCTTTGAAATGTTTATAGCACTAGTGTTATCACAATATATAATCACCGGCTTAGTGATTACCTCATTCATTCCTTCCAACACTTGCTTGATATATGAAATATTTAAATAGATTGTAGTAGCAACAACATACTCTGCTTCAACTATAGACTGGGAAATACAAGACTGCTTCTTACTTGTCCAGGTAACAAGTCTTTCACCGAAGAAAAATGCTCCTCCATTTGTGCTTTTTCTATCATCCACATTTCCAGCCCAATCAATGTCGGTGTATACTTTAAGTTCAAACTTGACTTCCTTAGGATACCATAATCCATAATCCTCTATTTTCTTCAAGTATCTTAAGATTCTCTTTGTAGAAACCATGTGTGACTCCTTAGGATTTGCAAAAAATCTTACAAAAATCCCCACAACATGTGCAATATCTGGTCTACTATGTACTACATACATCAACTTACCAATCATTGATTGGTACAGTGTCTGGTTCACCTCTGTAGTTTCATCCTCTTTAGTCAATTTGTAGCCTATGACCATTGGTGTTCCAACTAGTTTAGCATCTTCCATGCCAAATGTTCTCAGTACTTTTATATACTTGGATTATGTGATGAATATCCCATCACTTTGTTGAATAACCTGTAGTCCTAGAAAGAACTTAATCTCTCCAAACATAGACATTTCAAACTCTTTTCTCATCTCATCAGCAAATGATTTACATATGTGATCTTATCCTCCAAAGATAATATCATCCACAAATATTTTAGCAATTAGAATAGTATCATCAGTATCTCCTTTCATATACAAATTGTTGCTCTCATTAGTTCTAACAAATCCAATACTTAACAAATAAGTATGCAGCCTTTCATACCAGGCTCTTGGTGCTTGCTTTAAACCATACAAAGCTTTATGTAATCTACATACCATGTCTTTCTTGTCTGGATCAACGAACCCTTCTGGTTTTTCTATGTAGACTTCTTCTTCAAGTATCCCATCCAGAAATGCAGACTTAACATCCATTTGATAAAATTTAAATTTCTTATGTGCTGCATAGGCCAGTAACATTCAAAATCCTTCTAGTCTAGCAATGGGTGCAAAGGTCTCACCATAATCAATTCCTTCCTCCTATGCATACCCTTTGCAAACTAGTCTGGCTTTATTCCTTGTAACCTCTCCATTTTCATTCAGCTTGTTTCTGAAGATCCACTTAGTACCGATAACATTCTTATCCTTAGGTCTAGGTACTAAGGTCCATGTCTTTTTTTCTCTATCTGTTCAATCTCTTCATTCATTGCATTTATCCACTCTTCATTCTCCAATGCAACTTTAACATTTTTCGGTTCATATTCACAAACTTAAGTATGTACCTTGTCTTGACTTACTTCTCATTTGTATGCTAGCTTTCTTGTTGCCAATGATTTGGTTCTCAGGATGATGTCTTCTGATAAATCTTTCCAGCATCCGATCTCTTCTTTCTTGTTCATCCTGTTCAGGTTCATTTTCTAGCATCCGATCTCTTCTTTCTTGTTCATCCTGTTCAGGTTCATTTTCTTACTTGGTAGGTCCTTCCTGCTCGTCGGTTTCTCTTTCCTATTCCTTGATGTTGTTTTCCTGCTAAACAGTTTTCACTATCTACAGCTTTGGTAGATACTCTAGTTGTTCAATGTATGTAAATATACCATAGTCTTCTGATTCCTTTGTGCTTTCTTCTACATTCTTGTCATCAAACTCATCAACCCTGACATTAGCACTTTCAATCATTTTATTAGTAACTTTATTTAGACACATGTATGCTTTGCTTTTAGTGGAATATCCAAGAAATATCCCTTCATCACCTTTTGAGTCAAACTTTCCATTTCTTTCATCTTTCAGAATAAAGCATTTACTTCCAAAAATTTTGAAATAACTTACAATGGGTTTGTGTCCAAACCATAACTCATAGGGTGTTTTGTTAGTGTCCTTCTTCAACTGTACTCGGTTCAAAACATAAATAGTTGTGCTAACTACCTCTCTCCAATATGTCTGAGCAACATTTTTCTCTATCATCAGTGTCCTTGCGTAATCAATAATTGACCTATTCCTCCTTTCAGTAATTCCATTCTGCTGAGGTGTTCTCGGTGTAGAGACCTATCTTTGTATACAATGCTCATTACAATAGTTAGTAAATTCATCAGAAATAAATTCACCTCCTTTGTCAGATCTATCAATATAGTGTAATCATCAACAAAAAGAATGAAATATCTATCACCATAATAACTTTGTGTTCTCATGGGACCACATAGGTCGATGTGAACCAACTCAAGTATTTTCTTTGTTGAATAATCTTTGCTTTTGAAACTAGATTTTGTCATTTTACCTTTTTGACATTCATGACACATAACATGATCAGGCTTTGATAAGTTAGGCAGACCTCTAACCTTTTTCTTTTTACCAATTTTAATCATGTTATCAAAGTTTACATGACAACCTAATATGCCATAACTGAGCATCTTCATTTTTCATCATTAAACAAGAAGACTCTGCATTATCAAGATAAAACAAGTTACCTTTCAATTGTGCTCCTATTCCAACGAGTCTTCCTCCATCATCAAATATTTTTACCTTCTTGTTCTCAAAAGCTACTCAGTGACTTGAATTGTTTAGTTGTGCCACACTTAGCAAATTATAGTTTAGTCCTTCTACCCAATTAGCATTATCACATTGGATTCTATCATTTATCAGTAAGGATCCCTTTCCTCTAACCATACAAGGTGTATCATTACCCATTTTTATAGATCCTCCATTATATTGCTCAAGATGATCAAATTTTTCTTCATCACCAGTCATGTGATGTGTACATCCACTATCTATGATCCATGTATCATTTTTATTAACCTTAGAAATCAATGTTGTTTCTACATACCTGTCTTCTTCGTCGGAATCATCCTTCATAGCAAAAAATACTACTTCTACATCATCATTTGAATCAGAATCAGATTCATTTTCTTCAGCAATGTAACATACCTTTTTGCCTTTATCATTTTTGTCTCGGTTGTCTCTGTTATAGTGTCGATAACTTCTATTGCCTCTTCTCCCATAGCTTCCTTCACCAGATTGGTCCTTGTTTCTCTCATCTTCCTTCCTATTTAGACATCTAGGAGCAATATGACCAACTTCTTTGTAGTTAAAACATGCTAAAGGTAATTTGCCTCTATATCTACCTTTTCCTTTAGGTAATCTCCTGACCATAAGAGCTTCAAGCTCATCAAGCTCATCATCAGTATTACTATCACTATCATCCTTATTATTTCTACTACTAGACTTACCGATCTTTAGAGAAGTCATAAAAGTAGATTCAACAGTCGGTACAACACTATTATCATAGTTGTTCAGTTCAAAAGTTGTTAGCTTTCCAATCAAATTATCAAGAGTGAGAGTACTGTTAGGTGCTGACCTATTTTCATGTATTGCAAATATTATGATTGCATAAATCGGCAAAAAAGTCCTTAGAATTTTGCTTACCACTATATCTTCATCAATAACACCATCAGATCCTTTGATAGCGTGAACTACCTCCTTTATTTGGTTTGTGTATTGCACAATATTTTCTCCTCATTTCATCTTCATATCATCGAATCTTCCTCTTAAACTTTTAGCTCTGGCTCTCTTGACATTTGTATCACCACTATAAACTTGAGCAAGTTTATCCCACATATCCTTAGTAGTAGTGCAATCTTTGATATCTTCAAACTCGACATCTGTTAGAGCAGTAGCAATATCCATCATAGTAATGTTATGCTCATGTCTATCTCTTAGTTGATCAAGAGTCAAAGGTCCAGTAGGGGGTGCAATGTAGCCATTCTCTAATAGTGTGAGGGTAGAATTCCCAATTCCAGATATATGCAATTTCATTCGGCTTTTCCATATTGTAAAGTTGTCCTTGTTCAGCTTTGGCACATCCCTCTTATACATTTTGTGATCTTTATGCTAAAGTCCTTAAAACTCTTTTCCAAGGAACCAATATAGCTCTAATACCAATTGTTAGAATAACTAAGAGGGGGGTGAATCAGTTATCCATAGTCCCAAATACAAAATGTATATCCAAAAACAATTTAAATAAATTTTTGCAGCTTGGTAACATAAAATAGCAAACTATCTGTGCTTTTATTGATTACCAGTTAATAACTCATAGTAACTACCGATCAAATGAAATATGCAACATGTAAAGTATGATATCCAACAATCATCACAATCAACACATAACATAAGAGATTTAATGTGGAAACCCTGTAAAGGGAAAAACCACCTGGGATCGGTAACCCAAAATTGTTCACTCTTCTGAAGTGAGCTCAGTGAAGAGCCAACCTTATTAAAGGTTACAAAATACACTGTAAGGTATGACCTTGTTAGAGGATTTAACACTAACCGTTATCATCCAACCAACATTCACTACGGGGTTGACAGGATAACAAATGTACATTCTATGAATGACATTACAAGACTTTCTAGTCTACTTAGTTAAGAGATTTATCTGATTATAATGGTTAAACTATAACAATAGGTAATCTGATTACAATACAACTTCTTTTGCAAATGTACAGATCGATATTATGCTCATTGAAATCCTATGATCAATATATCAATTATGTTCAACAATATTCATTAACTTGTTGTCTCTCAATTATAGCTTTCTAACACTCGGTAATCTCTGCAGTTCAGTTCTCCTTAACCAGTTTGATCAGGCATGCATGAAGCTTTTTCACACGATATCTCTACAGTATTCTTTCCTTCAGCATAAGTTTCATAATGAAACCCTAGTCTCTTAAATAGACAAGTAAACCCTTTTCTTTTCATCCATCAGATTTTTCTGCTTAATCTCCTTTGTTGGTTTTGCCACTTAAACCTTCCTCGGCTGATGTGTCAGTAACACGTTTCAATTTTGTCCTTTAGATCTTCCTTGAATTTTTCTAGCCGTTTATCTCGTAACAAACTTTATCTTACCACTCCAATCACGAGGTACTTTCCAGCTCATCAACTTATGTCCACTAAACTAATCATTTAGTTCATTTGTCCATACTAGGTTAACAAAGAAATGCATCGATGAACACAAGCTCAGTTTATACTGTGCTCAGTATACACTACACTGCTCAGTGTATACTGGAATGCTTCATTAACCGAGCACACTACTTTTTAACATTTTGCTCCCAACTTCATAATATATTAATGCAACATAATCAAGTCAACAATATGAAGTCATAGACTCATCAACAAGTTACCAAAGGTATTCCTTATCCTCATCTGTCATAACCATCTTCCTCCATGTAGATATCTTGGTTCTTCATCTTTCTCTTCTCTTCTACAAATATGTTAGATATTTGCAACTTCATGATAAGTACTGTCAAAACTAGTTGACATCAATGACAACATAAAACTAATTCAATTATCTTACATAACAGTTCAGTGCTCGGTGATCTCTAATCACTTGAAGTTCTTCAATCAAGTTCTCAATCAGTTGTAGTTCATTAGGTTCTTTAATCCTTAAGTACAGAATCATGAAAATGATACACATATGAATCATATAAAAATATAATGCATCAATTTTAATTCCATACAACAATCAAAATCAAATTATACAGGTTTAGGAACACTCATAGTGTCCCTCTTTGTGGACAACCCTAAACCCCAAATCAACAATCAATTTGAATCAATTAATCAAGATGGAATTAAATTAACATAAAATACCCCATAGAGCATACATTAATGAGTAAAATTGATATAATACAAACCTAATGCCTAAGGTACACCTACAAACCCTAAAATCGGCAACTTTCTTAAACCGTTTCATTTCAAACAATGATTAAATACAAATAATAGCCATCAAAGAGAAGTCATTGAAATATCTTCCATGAAATACATAATAAATGCAATCAATTTAGTGGGAATGAAGATAACATTATTATATACTATCCCTTAATTTTTTTATCAAGATCTAATGTTGGAAAGGAAAGTTATGGCTTTTGTTTTAAAACTGAGAACCTTGTTCGAGGTTTGGACCTACCTTCACTAAAAATGGATGTATCTTTCACAAAACATAACAAAAAATAACCAAACCAAAATCATATTAAAGGTAAGACACATTCCTATTTATGGAATCAATTTTAGACTGGTAAAAGTCTATATCAATCTATACCATGCAAAAAAATGTGACTAGTAAACCAGAACACAAGATGCACAAAAATAGCCCAACAAAACACATAAAATAGGGCATCAATTGAGCCTTGTAAATGAAATATGAGAGAAACCCATTTTATATCTATTAGTTTCCTTTCCTAACCACCAATAAAGTGAAACACTAAACGCATTTCCACACATTCAAAATATCAAATTTCAAAAATAGGTTTGAATAAAAACTAGGAAAATACATCATTTAGTTTGCAATAGGCTACATGATCATTTCTAGATTCAAAAAAAAAATTAAAGATTTTACACATTGATAAAACATTAAAAACATCAAAAATATTAATGATCAAGCAATTAGAACAAGGGATTCAATCCATACCTTAGATCCTATGGAGAATCAACCAAAACAGAAGAAGATGGAAATGAAGAAGAAAACAATCCAAACTTGAAGAGTAGAAATCAACCACCACCACCAATACAAAAAATATCCAATTAAAATAACCAATAATCGCAACAAACTCCCTCACAAAAATAATAGAATTCTCCTCAAAATCTCCTTTCCAATATTGCAAGAAAAAAATAATGGAATTGGCAACCAAATTAACAATAGAAGATCTTGAAAACTCTCAAAAATTATCCCTCAAAATATCCCACCATTTCCCCCTCAAAAATAAAGAGAATAAATACAAATATAATTCCCAAGAGGTGTGAGGGAAGGGAAACTAGTTCCTAACCAACTCTCAACTAAATATGAATTATAAAATAACTCTAATACTAACATAACTATAACAATATCCCACTCCCCCCAAACAATAATATTATAATAAGAACTATATAATATCCATTCAAAAATATTAACCTAATATATTATATGTATATCCAAATAAATAATATATATTACGTATTTATTATTAATAATAAATATAACAATACTTATATATAAGAGAACAAATAAGTGTATACACACATATATACACATATATTTATCTATGTAAATAAATAGCTTTAATATCTACTAGAAGAACAACTTATAAAGGAGTTAAATAAATCACATACTTATACGACACTTCTCAAAATCCAAAATAACTAAAATGTCAAATGCTTAAATGACCAAACATAGATCAACTAAATATACAACTCTAAAATCCAAACAACATCAAATACCAATAATAAAAAATAACAAAGCCATAAGCACTCTCATCCTGACACATGGAAATAATCCAATACAATATTAATGATCCTTGAATGATCATCCATGATAAAGTCAAACTAAAAAAATCCTAATAAAAGACCAACCAATATATAGTTAATCCAAGTCACAAAGCATCAACAAATACCATGAAAACACAATAATGCATACACCAATCAAACCAAGCTTAGTTCGGTAGCAAATAAATCTAAAAATTTCACCCTGGTAGTTTGATTGATTATGCAATATCATCATTAGTATTCAATAAGAATGATGGCATGGGTTAAAATCAAGTGGTTCTTGGTACTATTTCCCTTCAATGACCATTGAAGATTTTGAGGGCACACTCAAACCCATGGAGCTAGGTGAAGTTGATGCCTAGTTCCTTCAAACCTGCATCACAAGGACAAAAGCTACATATTCATATCTATATCTCATGGAAAATAATACAAGCAATGAAGGGGATCAAAATATCATGTGGGCCTCACAAGTGAGGAACATGAATTTTTCCCTCATCATACAAACACATCACAAAGAAAAGATATCACAACATATACAAAAAATACATTATATCATAAGAATCATAATGTTACATAGTTAGGGGTTAGAACATAATCATATACATATGCATTATAATATATTAATATAAGATATAACAATAATCATTACATTATCAATATTGTGGGTTAGTCCGATAATCATTAATCATGAAATAATAATCATCAAATAACCTTGACCATCGAAATCATAATCATAGAGATAGAAACATGAATAACAATCATATCAATGTCCATAAGATAATAGCTTCCTCAAGTATTATAACAAGAAGTCATCACAATCAAGCTACCAGAAAGATTAGATAATTATCTTTACACAAACATCTAGTGCAATAATTATACTTATATAAGAAGTAAGGGAAACATAGTGTAAGATAGGGAAAATTAGAAATCATCATCATATGCATGAAAGAGTCAACCACAAAACCCTAGAAATCATGGAAATAAATCCCTAATCTACCATTAAAGCCATCAAGGAAAAAATGCATTAAAAAAAATCAATCAACAAACACTTCCTCAATGTATCTCTAATTTCTTTATTTATTTTATAATATATTGTTGTAGCTCTTGCAGTGACAAAATGCACTCAAAATTGAAATAAAAATGACTATAGTGATGGTGAGAATACTTGGAATATGGTTAACTTTGATTGAGAATCTAATATCAATTTATAGGAGATTGGAGACCAAATTGCAAAATTGGCAACTTGATGCACAAATGGAAAAATGTCATATTATGACACATTATGACAAGTGTAAGAGATGAATTTTGGAAATGCACAAAAATGAAAAGTAAGTTTGGAAGAGAAAGGTGGAGTAAAATTAATAGGAAATGTGAAGGGAAGGTGTAAGAGGTGTAAGATAAATTATAGGAGGCAAGAACAACGTTGGCAGACACCTTGAGGGGTGATGGAGTGATGGAGGAAAATGGTATTTTGTATTTAACGAAGGAATAGATATGGATTTTGGGACATAAGGATCCAAAATGGATTTGAAAGGTGGTAGGCTTTTAAATGGAGGGATAGGAATTTTGGATGCCAACTTAGATTTTTCTTTAGGGCATTGTTCTTCAAGAAGCTTCTTGTGAATCCTCATGGTTTTTTATTTTTCATTCTTTTGTGGGTCCTTGGAGCACATTTCTTCCACAAGGGATTTAAGAACCCATATTTACTTTGACTTTTCTTCTTTCTTAATGGGCCTTTGTAACCTTTTGGAAATTTATTTTTCTTTTAGGATCATATTTTATTTTGTTTTTACAAGTTGATTAGACTAGACATGTTGATCCTTTACTGCAAGTGGATTTTAATACTTATAGAATTTATTCTTGGCATACAAATTAATTGGAAGGGGAATGGGATTCATAGATGGATAGGAGTGAAATGGAGGTCTTTTGGATGGGTGGAATTCTCAAATATGTGTTCCTTTGATAACTTGAATATCTGAAAGGGTAGGTGAATTATGAATTAGTGGATAGAGGAAAATATAGACCTAATATGGATGGAAGTGATGAAGGGGAAAGCATATATTTGGATTTGGATTTTGAAGGGATACCAACATCTTGAGAATGAGCTTCATAACTGAGGTCATGACCTTCAAAATTTTATTTGACCTGAAAGGGTTTTAATATACCTTGTTCATGGAGGTTTAACCCTTTTACTTGATAATGCTTTTCAATAGTAGGAGACTTGCTACAAGAAGCAAGTCCATTTTGAGGTGTGTATGGTATGGAAGAAATAATAGGACCATGAAGTGGATTAGACTGAATGGAAGTGAAGGAGCTCATTTGACATGTATGTGGTTCATGAACAACTTGCATAAATGTATTTTTATCATGAGGGTGATTAGGAGGAATAATGGGATCCTATGATGAAATAGAAGCAATGACAAGATCATTTAGTAGGATAGGATCTTGTGAAATTTTTGTAGGATTAGGACAAGGAAATGAAGTGGTGAAGGGATCTTGAGGAGCATCTGCAAGGGTGATGGGATCTTGTGGTGTACATGAAGGTGAAGGGATAGTTAATTTGATATTGACTTGTAAGGGGATCATTGGATTCTATTTTAAAGGTGTTATGTTCTTGAATTTGGATAGAATTATTGGAAAGTATGGAGGGGAGATCATGATCTTTCTTAGGAAGTGGAATTTCAATGGGACTTAGAAGGAAATTTTGTTCTTAAGATGGAAGGGGATCATCTTGGATAGGAGAGCCAAGGACAATGGGATCATCCCAAGGTTCAATAAGATCTTGGTCAATAGTTGGAAGGGATTGGTCATCATTGGGATCTTGATCTTAATCTATTTTAGGACATGTTTCTTCATGATTTGGATCATCCTCTTGATATGGGGTATGGATTGTAATATGCATAGGAGACTCTAGAAAGAGGTCAATGTTTTTGCATGAAGGAGATGGACTTTGCATAGGACTCTCTTGAATAGGACTAATTGAAAATGGAGGACATGGGGGCATTGGTTATAGAATTTGGAGAATATGAAAGATTATTTAATTATGAATGAGATTATATTGAAATTCTTTTATGGATGGCCCTTGGAAGGTTTCATCATTGGATATGTCACTTGAGGGAGATGGAGAAAATTTATCTTGTGAAGCTTTAAGAGATGAAGGAATGGTGGGAGACATGGATGTTTCTTTAGGGTCAATTTATTGATAGGATATGGGTGTTTCATCCATATGATCATTTTGAGATGAACCATTTATAGGTATAGGTGAATTATTTTGTTCATGCTCTTCATATATAGGATCCAATTTTTGAAATAAACTCTTTAAAATTTTGGGTTTGAATTTTTTCTTCTTGGGAAATCTTGTTGGTGAGACCTCATCAATGTTTGAAAGTTGTGAAGTATGTGTCAATGGAACATGTGTCTCAATAGGATGATCATTTATTATGCTTGATTCATGTCCAAAAGATAACAAGTTTGAACTTGAGTTTATTTGGGAAAACCTTGGTTGTGAATTTGAGAATTCAAGAGGAACTTCATTTACATATAATGTTTTTGAAGAAAAACTTATTTGTGACCTTGGTATTGATTGAGCATGATTGGAATAAGAGGTTGTGAAATTGCATGTGTCACTTGATTGCATTGGAATGAAGATTGGTTCATAATTAGGTGGTGGCCCTAGCTGAATTATGCCATGTTCTGGTTGAAGGTTTTGATTTGGAACTTGTTTACATGAAATTTGTTTAAATTAATATTGATCTTGATTTGGGATTTGGTTGAATAAATTTTTCTCTTGAACATGATTGAATTAGACTTGGTTGAAGTTTGCATGTGCTTCATTTAGTTGTGAACTAAGATTTGGTATTTTAGATTTTTGAATGAGATATTGTATGTCAATTTCACCAAAACTTTCATTTAGAAATTTAATGAATTTGGTCATCTTGGTTCTATTCTTTATCATCTTTTCCACCCTTTCTTCCAAGATCTTTTCTTTAGCCAATTTTGCTTCCATTTTTTGGATCAAGTATGTGTGGGATTGAAGTGGTTGACTGTTTGAATGGGAGAATGTCATTTGTCTTGCATCAATTTTTTTTGGGTTTCCTCTCCTAAAGGGTACATGTTTGGATAAAAACCTTGTGATTGCAAAGATACACCTTGTCTTGGATCAAATGGTGTTTATGTGTTCTCACTTGAAATGTACATGGGTTGATAAGATGAACTTTGCCTTTGGGACCTTGTTAATATCAACATGATGTCTAAATGCAAATAAGGATATGAAAGGTGTATGAAAAATGCAACTTTGTTTCTTTTGGATTTTGAAGGCTTTTGAAATGATTAAAAAATAAAGGAAAATTATACAAGGATGCAAACTATGTTTTCTGGGATTTTTGAACTTTGAAAAAAACTTGGCAAATGCAAACCTAAGAATACAACCTTAGGAAATGAAAATGGGACCTTGACTTTTGAGGAGTAAACGGATAAAATTAAATGGTAAATGACATAGTCAAACCTATCATGACAAAAATTAGGTATTGACTTGAATGATATAAGGACAATGGGATAAAATTGAAACAAAGTCAAGATACTCTTCCAATAACACAAGGTATAACTCTAAGATGTGAATTTTTGGGATTTTTCAAAGATTTGAAAGGTTCTAAATGCAAAATGGCAACATGAAAAGGAAATATACAATTATAATGAGGGCTAAATGTAAAGATTTTTTAAGGTTGCAAATGCAAAATGCTAAGGAATTTGAGAAGGCAATTATGAAAAATTGGAAATGTAAATTTAATATGAGTAATAATATGAAAAGGTTACCCTAAAATGTAACAAGACTCTGAGGAAACTATTTTTGAAACTCCACGTGTTTGCAAAATGTTGAAACAAGGTTTTGAGACAAAATTTGAGCATTTTGAATGGTTTTGAAACTATTTTGAAAGATTTTTGAAAGGTCTTGAACTTGTTTAGAGTGTTTTGAAAATGTTTGAATTATATAGAATGTTTTTAAGTTTGTTTAACACTCACACAAGACACATCAAACATAATGGTTGTTTAAAAATGAACAAGTACACCACATCCTAGGTAGGCTGAGAAAATACTCACTGAATTCCCACTTGGACAAGTCCAATCGCACCTACTCAAAGTGGATATCCTAGAATATTGGAGGAAAGGGATCCCCCTTATAGTGCACTCACTTCTTAGGCACACCAAGCTTCAAATTCTAAGGGTCATCACCTCCCAAGGAACTTCTATCTCTACTAACAACCGCAAAAGTGTGGGATATCTTTATGGTCATAGGTGACCTATTGCATTAGTGAATAGAAGGATTTTGGCCACTATAAGAACCATTTATAGTAAGAGAGTCTATTTAGATGGCTATACATGCGGCATATTAGCCCCATTATGGAGGCCTCACAACCTACGAAAGTTCTATAGGTTTTTATACACCACGTGGGTACTAATGGAGATCTTCTATTGGTATAATGCAATCAAAACTTGTTCGTTGTGCCATTAATCATAACAAAATATTTTATTTGCCTTTTTGGAAGGGCTTGGATTTAGCCTATTATCGGTTGGGTCGTTCCTTGGGGTGAGTACCTCTTTTCCCACCAAAGACAGACCTCTAAAATATATAACAAATTTATCTTCACACAAGATCCATGAAGGTTAGGGGAGAGGATACATTTGTTCTATCTTTGGGATTAAAAAATGGGTGTGCCTAATGCACTAAACACATCAAACACTTATATCCATTTTATTGCACCAAACGAAGTGTTTTCTAACTATTAAAAAAAAACACACATGAAATTTTTGACAAACATGCAATGTATTCATCAAATTTCATGCATCCAATGTGTTAGTAGTTCATCATAAAGTATTCATCCCATTATTGTCAAAGTTTTGCACATAATCATCAGTAACATGAAATATCTACACTAAGACTAGAAAGGAGAATTGCAAGTGCAAAAACTAAATATTAAGCATCAAAATGTGTCAATTTACAAAGTACACAATATAGAGGCCCAACTGCACAATACCTAGTGCCAACTACACAATACCTAGTTCCAAGTGCACAATACCTAGTTCCAAGTGCACAACACCCAGTGCCAAGTGTGCATGACTTAAATCAAAGACCATAAATGCTTTAAAACTTGCAAAATTGGCCAAATTTGATAGATTTACCTTAATTTCCATAGACTTAACAATCATTAAGGTTCATTGAGCCATTATGAAACTTTATTTGAATGATTTTTTTGTTTATTTTAAACCCCTAATTAGGCTATGTGTAGATTGATTTGAGTTAAAAAGAAACTAGATTGATCAACTTTGAATTGAACCCTAAACTATGAAAGGTTCATTTTAAGAACCCAAATCAGATATGCGAGTTCTTTTAGATACCCAACTTAAAGTGTGAGATTTATTTTAGGTTCAATATCCTTAATTAGGATTCATTTTATCCTTTGAAAGAGTGAAATGCAAGAAAACATCATTAATTTTAAAGATTAAACCTTAAACCCCAAATTTAAGCCCTATATGCCAATTGTCCCATTCTAGTCACCAACTACGCAACACTTGGGACCATGCATGCAAAACCAGGTACCCACTATGTAGAACAAAGGATGAAATATATAGAACAAAGTTCTAACTACCCAGAATTGAGAATCAATTGTGCAACTCTCTTCCAAGACCTGCAAACACATCAGAAACACCAAAAATCAGTTAGATTTTCATGTTTCATGTCGAGTTCACCAAATGTAGGAGAGGAAAAAAAATTGAAAACATTTGCATGCTAGAGGAATAAAAAAACCCTAAATGCATACAAAAATAAAGATCCTAACCTAACATTAAAGCTATGAAGGAAAAGTGCATAAAATATTGAAATAAATTCAAACGAACACTCCCTCAAGATTCTCCAATGCTTTTCTTTCTTATTTAAATTTGATATGTTTCTCCCATGTGATAATATGCACCTAATCATGAAATCAAATGATATAAAGAATACCATAAAATGTGGTTAACTTTGATTGAGAACTTAATCTCAATTTATAGGATATTGGAGACCAAATTGTAAAATTGGCAACTTGATGCACAAAAGGGAAAATGTCATAATTGGGGAGCTGAATTAGAAAAATATCATATTATGACACATTATGAAAAGTGTAGGAGATTCATTTTGGAAATGCACAAAAATTCAAATTTAGTTTGGAAGAGAAAGGTGGAAGCAAATTAATAGGAAAACTGAAGGGAAGGTGTAAGAAGTGTAAGCTAAATTATAGGAGGTGGAAGCACAATTAGGGGGAGAATGGAAGAGTGAAATTATTTGAATTTAAAATTCATTATTTCTACTTAATTAGTGAATTATAATTAGGCATGGACCATTTTTGAGTCTCTACACATAGAAAGATCTTACAATATCCAAAAGGTTCAACCCAATAGTATCTAAGTATGAAATCAAGATTGCAATACTTACTAGATCATGTTAGGATTAGAGAGGTGTTACAAATCCAATTATTATCATACCAACCACTATTCATCTTTTCCCTAACAATCCATATCTCTTTATTTTCTTATCCTCACTTTTTAGATTTACCCGTCTAGTCATGCATCCATAGTAAGGAGGAAGCAATACAAGGGTTTTAGATCTAAGGACACTACTATTACAATATCATGCATTATATTTTAAGTATTTTGATCCAAGTGTGTATTTATCTTTATTTGGTATATTAATTTGTTACATTGTAATTAATATAGAATATGTGAGCTATGAGAGTTTAGATTACATATTACAAATCCAATTATTATCATACCAACCACTATTCCTCTTTTCCCTAACAATCCATATCTCTTTATTTTCTTATCCTCACTTTTTAGATTTACCCATCTAGTCATGCATCCATAGAAAGGAGGAAGCAATAAAGGGTTTTAGCTCTAAGGAAACTACTATCACAATATCATGCATTATATTTTAAGTATTTTGATCCAAGTGTGTATTTATCTTTCTTTGGTATATTACTTGGTTACATTGTAATTAATATGGAATATGTGAGCTATGGGAGTTTAGATTACATAAAGGTTAAGTATAAATATTGATTATTGAGGTTTTCACACTTGCATGTGCCCTTTCTTTTTAAGTTCAAGTGAGTTTGTTGAATTATTTATGGTATGATTTTACAAATCATAAATTTTTATTTTAGTGTCTTATTTTTTATATTGTGATTAAAGCTAACTCTATATTTGAAGGGTTTCAAGTTTTTTTATACTAGTTTTTAAATTCAATAGAGATAGTGTCAAACTCAAACTTAACTCATAATTGTGATTTATATTTTATATTTACAAATAGGCGAAGGCTCAACCCCCTCACATTTGTTACCAAAAGACACTTCTTCTTTCTTTTGTGATTTGTACCAACTGAGCAACGATGGTTTCATATCACCCACTCCATACAATTTATTGTTGTGAGAATTACATTTGTTAGTTTATGTTTTTGCATGTATCATAACCTATAAATCAACAAAGATTCTAATTTAACTTCTATATTATTGAATATTTTTAAAAAATAAGGGTGGTTATTACAATGGTACCAAAGCAAGATTTTCTTGCTAGCCTGTGAAAGTAACCTTCAATCATATTTGATCTTTCTATGAGTGAAAGGGTACAAAGATACAATATTAGAGAACAAAGAAAACATCATTGGTGACCCCCACAAGTTTTAAAGAGAGAAATAGATTTAGAGATCTTAGGCATGCATCAAGATCCTCCCAAAGACAATGAGAACACAATAAAGAATATGGGGGATATAGGCAAGGAGAGAGCTTGTTCTCTGAGCACAAATGCACAAATGGTAATGATATTTTAAACAACACTTGATCTAATGTCTCAAGTTTTGAATGAGCTTAATAAAAGTATGCCCAATAATAAAAATGATAATTAGAATGTCTCATAGAGTAACCAAACAAATAATGGTGAGAGTAGTTCTTCAAGTCAACAAAATAATAGTCAAAGGTAGCCTATAGTAGTAGGCACAAACACTTTCTTAAGGGCCCTCAAACCCACTTTCATTTAGAAAGAAGCCATGAAGAATGTCAATGAGACTCCTATACCTTTGGTGGATGAATTAAGGCATACCCATACTGAGTATGATACCCTTCCTGAGCCACTCAAGAACAACTTGACCTTCAATGAGTTCATGAATCAAAAGAAGAGGAATGGAGGGAGAGATGATCACAAAGGACTAGTAGTTCAAAGAGACTTACAATATGCTTTGGGTAAGATCACACTTGATCACTTTTATGGGAGTGATATGTGTTAGAGTAGAGCTTGAGAGCATAAGGTAGATAATTATTTCACTCTAAAATCCATGGTTGAAGATGAGGCAATTAAGTTGGTCACTTTACATTTGAATGGATTTGCATATGAGTGTCAATATCATGGTATCATTACTTTGGGTCAGAGATCAATCACCACGTATGATGAGTTTACTATCAAGCACATTGAGAGGTTTGACAAGGACCTTGCATTACATTTTAGGGAGCTTGCACAATTGAAGAAATATGGTATAGTGAAAGCATATAGAGAAATGTTTTAAAGGCTCAGTGTTATGGTTTCAAGGATTATAGAAAAGAGATTGGTTCTCTTATTTAGTGAGAGACTCATGGAGCCACTTAAGGGGTTGATTAAGGCATATGGTCCTTCAACCTTACATGAAGAAATGAAGAAAGAAAACAATATGGAGTGGGCTTCCCTTGAATTAAAATATCAATGAAAACTTTTCTCTCACAAAAAGGACAAGTAACATTTCTCAAAGGATATCGATCAACAAAAAAATTAGTCAACATGATTGATGGAGATACACTAAATGACTTAAGGAAGAATAATTTATGATTTTCTTGCAAGGGGCCTTGGAATCTAGGACACAAGTGTGCATCAAAAGAGAAAGTAAACAAGATAGAGTAATATTTTGTTGAGGAATCTTCATTTGAAAAATCATACCAACAATATAGTTCAAAGGAGATGGAAGATGAAGACTCTTTTGAAGAGGGTGAAAAGGATAAGGAGAATGATGGGAAGCTTACCCAATTTCATAGTTTCTAGAATAATGAGTCCCTATGCATTAGATGGGTACTTAATGGGCAATTATTTTTTTATTTGATTGATTCAAGAGCTACACATACTTTCATTGATAGACTAGTAGCATATAGAATACTTCAAACATATGAGGTAGATGGACTCCAGGTTATGGTTGTAGATGGATTTATAATTAATTGCACCAATATGATCCCATAATTAAGTTTGAAGTTATGGAACTATGAATTCAAGGATGACTTATATATGGTGAATATGGGGAATACTAATGTAGTGATGGGGATACAATGGTTGTGATCACTTGTTGAGATCACACTTAATTTTTAGACCATGGAGCTGAAATTTAAATCTGAAGGAAAGAATTTGGTCTTGAGAGACATGTGTTAGGAATGGGAACATTGAGAGTGGGGGGGGGTGAATCAGTGTTCCATATAATATTACTTTTTTTGAACTCTTGAATCTTAACTTTTATTGCTTAAGTATTGAACTGAATATCAATGCAAGTAAGATAAGAAACCATAACACATAAAACACAATATGATTATGAGGAAACCCAAATAGGTAAAAACCCCAGTGGGAATTACACCCACTAAGAACTGCACTAGTGTTTTATGATCCCTGTTAGAAGATCTTGCACCCCTGTTAGGAGTTGTTCTTTACAATGCTTTTAGTACAGTGACCTGGTCAAGGGTCAAAACCTGTTAGGATTCTTTTCCAATAACCCTATTAGGGGTGGGGACATAGTTTCCTAGAGCTCACTGCTCAAGTGGTGAAGGCTACAACCTTCTGGATCTCAGATACACACTATATCTGCAAGATGAACTCCTATTGTGACAATGCTTGTCAGATCAGTTCCTTTGATGCACTAATGCTTTAACCTCTTGTAAAGCTCTACAACATTCTAACTTCTCTTCACATACTTCTTCTCTACTCCTATCAGCTCTATATCACATCACATACTTAATTACAAGGGTGCATGCCTTATTTATATGTGCATACAAAACTCTTCATCTAGTCGGCCTATAACTAATTACATACAATACTTCTAATTGAATTGGCTCAAGTGTGTTTAAATATAACCATATTAACATGTCTATGACCTAAATATAATAGGCACATAGCCTTTACAAAACAATATTACAAGCGCTAATAAAAATACAAACAGTCGGCCCTGTACTTTGTTTTGTTCTGCCGCTTACTTACTGTGACTCTTCAAATGGTTGTATCTTCATCATACTAACTCATATGATCATGCACTCTTAGAATTAGCATGATTTCATATCATCAAGATTATCTTCAAGGGTGCATACCATAACTCAGTCATATGCATGTGTGCTGATGCTCTGTTCACCTAGTGCTTTGCTAATTGTCTAGTCTTTCATACTTAACCAAATTTTGATCTTGTGATTAAGTGCGCTGACTCCAAAAAATCATATGACTTTGTTGCCATAATGAAAACACTATATTTAGTCATATATAACAATATAGTCAACTTGCCAACAATCTCCCCCTTTGTCATTAATGGCAATAAAGGAATATGGCGAAGTTACTAACTATATCCTTATACAAAATCTTACTGATATATAGTCTAACTTATATCTCCCTTCTTGCTATCTACTATACTCCTATATACAAACTCCATATTCTTCTACATACTATACTCCCCCTTTGACATTAATGACAAAGGTTCTCAAAAAGGTGTATCTACAAGTGCTTACAATGTGAGTACATCCGAATATGCTACCTTTAAGTTCTAGATCTCTTGCTGCCAAAATGTTGTCAGTGCATCTATAGTTTGTAGATGGGCGCACAAAGCATATGTCAACTTTTCCATCTTCTATAAATCTGTACTCAGACCTTGATCATATGTCACCATAGTGGCATCGATCTCCTTGATGTTCTGATTTAACACATCTAGTGAGGGTGCAAGAGAATTTATTAGTTGTGTTTGCCTTGCCCTTATCTTGGACATTTCCTTCTCTGTCTTTTCTATTTTGTCCACTTGTCCCTGGTATACATTGTTACATATGTTTATATCTATGGAGGGATCTTCCACTGATTTCCTTACTTTATCTATCATGGCTTCTGCTTCCTGAATCTTTTTGTAGAGGTCTGTGGTCAGTTTGTCTTGATTTATGTAATCAGCTATGATTTTCCTTCCTTGAGCTGCAATCTCCTTTAGTGAAGCTTGACCAACCTTGAGAGAGCTAAGGTCAAGTGTGAAGTTACTTATTATCTCATTCAACCTCTTCTTTAGATACTTGTCTTCTACTACTTTGGCTGTTGATTCTTCCAGGCTAGAAAAGTTAGTTTTGAAGCTTGTCAGGATGGTACTGACATCATCCACAAAATGTACCTTTGTCACCTTCTTCTCTTCTAGCAATAGACTATTCAGGATATTGATTGATTCAACAAATAGAGGGTTTCTCATCAGTTGTTTCTCCTTAGCCTTCTCCATTGTAAGGACACTGATCTTGATCAGGTCTTCTTCTCCCCATGAATCCAAGCTTGTAGTATCAGGGGTCAAACTTGACAACAATGATGTTGATGGCATAAGAGTGATAGGTGTGTTTTCCATCACTTTTATCTTTATCCTTATTGGCATTGCAACAGAGGGTTTATTTGTTGGTTCTTTTTCTTTCTCCTCTTCTTCTTCTTTCTCCTCTTCTTTACATGTTATATCCTCAATCAACACTTCTTCTTACTGCTTAGGTGAATTATCACCTCATAGTATTTCTATCTCTTATGTACTCACAAAGGCTTCCTCAAATTTGTCCAAGTCTTTGTCAGTGGCTGCCATTGATATCTCCACATTGTCAATCATTATTGTGTCATCTTCTTATGTTCCAGGCATAGGCATAGACTTTACTTCATCTGTAGACACTATCACTGAGGGTATTAATTCTTGTGGAACTGTTACTAATGCATTTGTGATCTCTGACTCCTTGGCTTGCTTAGAGGGCACTTGAGTTGTGGGAGAAGTAGGTGGATACATGTGTTTGTTTAAGAAAACTTTCTCAAATGCTTTCTCAGTGTCTTTTGCTACCAACTCATAGTCTTTACCCATTATTTGTAGAGTTCTCAGTTTTGTTCTTAGGTGCAGCTTCACCAGATCTAACAATAGTGTTTTCTCTTCTAATGAGCATACAGTGAGGCTTTCATCTAAAATATTTTCCCTTATTCTGAGGTCTTCCTCAATAGCGTGTCTCTTCAAGAATTCTAAAATATTCCATACTTTGTTTGGAATAACTGTCTTAAGTTCCAAGAATATCTTCTTAAACTTAATCATATGCTTGATTATCATTCCATGGATCTCTGACCTATCAATCTCATTATACATATCATAGAGTTTCTTTATCTTATCAATTCTTCCTTCATCAAAAATCTTGGTTTTCAATACTTGAAGACTAGGTCTGAAACCTACCTCAGGAGGAGCTTGAGTGTTCTTCCTTAGACTTATGCTTGTCCTAGAGGATGGATGGCTTGCGTTGGTCTCCTTCTTCCTCTTTGGAATCTTTTTATACTCAGGAGGTGATGTGGATTCTACATCAATTGTATCTGAGGGTGCAGGGGTGCTCTTAGTAGTTTTGCTCTTCTTTTCCTTATGATCATCTAATTTCTCATCTTTTGCTTCATCAGTGGGTGTGCTCTTGCATACTGCATCACATTGTCTCCAAATGATTTTAGTCCGAGGTGCATACTCTGAGGGTGAGTATACCAGCCGCATAGGGGTCTAGAGCTAATCTAGCTCCCCCTATGACCATGAAGGTCATTTAACCATAAATAGGAGGTGCGTCCATTGTAAATGCATCCTCAACTATTTCATCAACATTGTCCTTCTTTTCTTCCTTCCAAATCAAGCTCATATCTTCTGTAGCTTGCACAAATTTGACTTCTCTCACTTCTTCCAATATCGATCCTTCTATCTTTTTAGGGCTTTCTTGTCTTTGTGCTTTTGTTCTGCAGAACCTTGAGATGTGTCCAGCCTTATTGCATGAGTGACAAATGACTAGAGGCCTTATATTCTTCGGCGCATTAATGTGAGTTACCATTTTGCACTATTTGGCTGAATGACCATTATAGTTGCATATTTGACATGTAATGTTCTAAGAATTTTTTATATTCTCATGTGGATGACTTCTCTGATTTTGATTTGATCTACAATTCATAGCTCTATGACCAAACTTATTGCATGAATAACAGTAACCATTGAATGGTCTTACCTTTTTACAATCTCTTTCTATATGTCCATGCTTGTTACAAGCATAACAAGTTGTTTTTATTGGCTTGCACTCATCCTTGGGTGGTTTAGCTTTAGCTTCCGTAAATTCTTCTGATGCTTTCTTTCTTGCTTGCATGTCATTGATATGATTTTGTGCTTCATTGAATCCAATACCGTTGGTATCTCCTTTAACCTTCTGTGCATACAATTGTGACTCTATTAGATCCTTGCTTGTGTGCAATTTGTTGATATGATTCTTTTCTTCAGTAAATTCAAATTCCACTTGCTTCTTGACATTTTCTAATTCCAAGATTTTCATGTTTGCTTGCCTTAGTTCTTCATTTAACTACTTGTTTTCTTTGATCTATTCTTCATAGGCTTCTTGATTGTTAAGTAGCTTTTCATCTAACTCTTCAATCTGATCTTTTAGAGATCTTTTTTCTTCATTTAGCTTTTTGACCATTTTTCCCAAATCACTTGTGGAACAATCTTTCAAATCTTTTCTCAAATTTTTAATGACTGCATGAGAATCACTAACCTTTTCTTTTAGTTCTTCAATTTCTTTTTCAGATCTATCAAGGTCTTCAAGAGCTGCTTCAAGATTATTTTTTAGATGTTTCATTTCTCCCTTATCCATGATCTCCTCAAGTGGTTAAACTTATCTTCAGAGGACCAGAGCTCTGATAGAAATTGTTAGGAATGAGAACATTGAGAAGGGGGGGGGGTGAATCAGTGTTCCATATAATATTACTTTTTCTGAACTCTTGAATCTTAAATTTTATTGCTTAAGTATTGAACTAAATATCAATGCAAGTAAGATAAGAAACCATAACACATAGCACACAATATGATTACAGGGAAACACAAATAGGTAACAACCTTAGTGGGAATTGTGATGGGATAAGCTAGGATAGACTAGCTAGTCTATGCTCTGAACCTTGTCTAAGGCCTCCAGTGTACTCTGACACCTATGGATGATCTATAGGGTATCTGATGTATTCAAGTACCCCTTGATCTACCTAGCTATCCCACTAAGTTAAACAAGTTCAACTATCACCATGTCAATCCTTGCTTCCTGACGCTAACCCTCATTTTGGCTCAAAAAGGGTATTTTTGCTTCCTGACTTGCTCCACATTCAAACAAAGAGTTCTATTGGATTCTATGGACTTTTTATGACTTTTTTCACCTATCCATGGCATTGAGAAGGTTTGGGAAACACCTAATTTGATAGTTCCTTTGGAAACTAAGGCTACTAGAATAGGCCTAGTTAGCCCTCCACCCGGTTTAATTTGCAATTTGATACCCTTTGCTGAAAGTTTCAAAACCTCTATTCTAAAGACAATATGCTTGGATTGACCCCCTCTAAGATTTTTTTTGGGTCTTAGGTTCCCAAGAGGCTGTACTATGTCTGTACCAGTATAAAGGGTTTCTAGGACTGTTTTGGTTTCCTAAACTGGCAGTGCAAAGACCAGGTGCGGTAGCAACCTTCCATAGCTCCTCCAACTCCCTCCTTTACAGTATAAGACCTTCTAACACCCCTCTACAAATCATTAAGAGGATAGGTTGTGAAACCTTCTCCTGCTCTCTTGGCACACCTTTCTTTATTGACTGCTCCTAGCCGGGCTTTGCTCTAGCTCACCTAGGGCCTCCACAAACTATAGCTTGTCCACTTGCTCTAGGGCCCTGCTTGCATTATTTTATAGGTATGGGTCTATAATTTATGATTCCAGAGTTTCATGGCTTGGCCATGGTGGAAACTAAAGATACAGGCCCATTTACACAGCTCACTCCAAACTGGCAAAGCGCTGGTTACAACAAAGTATATACAAAACTAGCACAATAAAAGCTTAAAGAACCTAATATAATGCACAAAAAAGAAGAAAAAATACTAGTAACTAAGTAACACAAAAAAAATCCAAGAATTTTTTAGTATTTACATCAAAACAAAGCTAAAACCAACAATTTCATGCTCCAAACTGTGTTTCAATCTCCATGGCCATACTGTAGCCATACAATCTGATGTCCAACCTTAGGATTAGGGTTTTCCAAACATTAAATATGCTTTTTCCCAAGTGTTTTCATAGGGTTTTGGGCTTATAGCCTTTTAGTCATGTAAGACTTGCAACTTTTAGTTGCTACAGGAACTTTGGCTTCCTCCTACAGGAACTCTTGCTTTCTCATACAAAACACTTCTAAAGCACACTTGTGCTTATAAACAAACACTAGCCTAGGATTACTAACCCCAATCAAAACACTCCAAGTGCATTACATTCCTTGGATAGTATGTAGACAATCAGACTAGAAAGATTAGAAACTGAGCTTCTAGGACTTAGTCTATGCCTAGACACAACAAAAACAAATGACCAAACACCTTGTGGCCCTTATTTAATTACATACTTCAAACCAAAATTAAGACACACCAAACTTTGAAGGTGAGGGCCCTCATAGAGGTGCTCCTACACCATACTCCCCCTCAGCACAAACTAAGGCACCTTGGGGTCTAGGAGAGCTAGATCAACACCAAACCTTTTGAACTACCCTTCCTCTACCCATGTAGCTTCATATTCTAGTTGTCCTTTCCATTTGATTATATGCTCCATGTAGACTTGATGTCTGGTGGTTTTCTTCACCCTGGATTCTAGGATCTTCTCTGCTTGGGCTGGTTCCTTCTTGGGCATGATATTGGTGTCCACATCTTGTAGTACCTTTGGTGGAGCTGTACCTTGCTGACTGATGTCTCCTTTAAATCTGATCAGGTTTGCAACATTGAACACTGGTGAGATGGCTAAATCCGAAGGTAAGTCCACCTTGTAGGCATTCTCTCCATATTTGGCTAAAATCTTGCTTGGGCATACTCTCCTCATCTGTAGCTTAGTAGACATGCCCTTCTACATTCTTGCTTTGCTAAGATGGACCATAACATAGTCCCCAATCTGAAACTGTACATCTTTCCTCTTTTCATCTACTTTGGCCTTGAGTTTTTGGGTAGATTCCACAATGGTTTTCTTCACTTGCTCTTGAACCTCCTTGATGGTTTGAGTGAAATCTTTAGCTTGCCCACTCTTCAACTCCATGGAACCTAGGTCCCTCAACTCACATACTCCCCTGGGGTGTCTTCCATAGACTATCTCAAAAGGACTTCTTCCTGTGGTCCTATTCACACTATCATTATATGCATATTCAGCCTGAGAGATAACAAGATCCCAAGTCTGCCCATACTCCTTCGTCAAGCACCTTAACAAGTTACCAAGCACCCTATTGATGACCTCAGTTTGACCATCAATTTGAGGATGGTATGTTGAACTAAAAGAGAGATTAGTTCCCAGCCTTTTCCATAAGGTTTGGCAAAAATGACCCATGAACTTGTTGTCCCTATTTGACACAATACTCAAAAGAAGTCCATGAATCCTAACTATCTCTTTGAAGAAGAGATGTGCTACATATCTTGCATCATGAGTTGTCTTGCAAGGAATAAAATGACTCATTTTAGAGAACCTATCAACAACAACATAGATGCTATCCATACTTGATTTTGTTTTAGGGAGTCTACCCACAAAGTCCATGCTTACACACTCCCATGGCCTACTTGGAATTGGTAGAGGTTGATAAAGTCCAGCATTACTTGAGCCTCCTTTTGCTCTTTGACATATTCCACATTGCTCAACATACCTCTTGACATCCCTTGCTAACGTAGGCCAAAAGTAGTATCTCTGTACTAGCTCCAATGTCTTTTTTATACCAAAATGACCACTTAGGCTACCATTATGCTTTTCTTGGATCAGATTTTCCCTCATGGATCCTCTAGGTACACAAAGCTGATTACCTTTAAACAACAACCCATTTTGAAGGGTGTAATATGCAAACTCACCATGAAAGTTGTTCTCAAATTCTAGGCATACCTTGTAGACTTGTGAGAAGTCTTCATCCTCCTCATATAAGTCTTTAAAACCTGTTATTCCAATGCTTTGCAGCTATACCTCTTGGACAATCAATAACTTTCTACTTAAGGCATCTGCTACCTTGTTGAGCTACCCTTTCTTGTGCTTAATTGTGAAGGTAAAGGACTAGAGATACTCCATCCATTTCAAGTTCCTATTACTAAGCTTCTCCTGAGTGTTTATCTAGCTTAAAGCCTGATTATCTGTGAAGACAACAAATTCTTTTGGCAAAAGGTAATACCTCCACTTCTTGAGAGATTGCACTAAAGCATACAACTCCAAAGTCATAAGTTGAATACTTCTTCTTTGCCTCATTGAGCTTCTCACTGAAGAATGCCACAAGCCTTCCTTCTTGACTTAAAACACCCCCTACTACTATACCACTTGCATCACATTCAATGGTAAAAAATTTATCAAAAGTAGGCAAGAGTGGGATAGGTTTAGTGGCTACTTCTTGTTTCAAAGTTTGGAACCCTTTCTCAGCTGCCTCGGTCCACTTGAACTTAGTTTTCAGCCCTCCTTTTATAGTATCCAATATTGGTGCACATAGCCCACTGAAGTTCCTGATGAACTTTCTATAAAATTGGGCTAAACCATGAAAAATTCTAACTTCTGTCCCTATTTTTGGGGTAGACCAATTCAAGATTGCCTCCACCTTGCTTGGGTCCATTTTTAGATTACCCTTGGATGCTACAAAGCCCAAATAAATCAGCTCTTGCTGCATGAACTCACATTTTTCCAGGTTGATGGCTAGCTACTCTTCATGTAGCTTCTTCATGACCAACCTCAAGTGCTCAAGATGCTCTGCTCTTGTCCTACTATAGATGAGTATATCATCCAGGTACACCACTACAAATCTACCTATGAAGTCCTTCAAGACCTCATTCATTAACCTCATGAAAGTGCTTGGGGTGTTAGTAAGCCCAAATGGCATGACAAGCCATTCATACAATCCATCAGTGGTTTTAAAAGCGGTCTTCCACTCATCACCTTCCTTAATTCTGATTTGGTGATAACCACTCTTTAAATCTAGCTTTGTGAGATACATAGCACCTCCTAAGCAATCCATCAAGTCTTCTATTCATGGGATTGGGAACCTATACCTGATGGTGATCCTGTTGATAGCCCTTGAATCCATGCAGAGTCTCCATTTACCTCCTTTCTTAGATGCTAAAACCACAAGGACTGCACATGGACTAATGCTCTTCTTAATCAGCCCTTGATCTAACAATTCTTGTACTTGTCTTGCTACTTCCTTATTTTGGTCCAGGGTTAGCTTGTATGTTGCTTTATTAGGCAAGGATGCACCAGGTACAAAGTCAATTTGATGACTTATGGCTCTTCTTGGAGGTAAGGTGGCAGGGGTTCCATCACTTACAATGTCCTTGAATTCTTCCAACATTTGTTGCACTTCCAATGGTAAATCTAACTGCAACTTCTTGTCTTCCTCCTTTGGCTTCACCATAATAGCACACCCTATGGCCCCCTGTTCCTGTAGTACATGTAGGAACTCTTTCTTACTGCTAAACAACACACTAGGTGTCTTAGAAGTTTCCCCATCATTCTCTACTAAGGACTAAATTTTGAAAGTCTTTCCATCCTTTTTAAAAGAAATGGAATTTTCCTCTCCATCATACATCATCTTCCTGTCAAATTGCCAAGGTATTCCTAAGAGAAGATGGCATGCATCCATGGGCAAAACATCACAAAGAATTCTATCCTTGTAGCTTCCAATAGAAAACTCTACCCATGTCTGCTCATTAACTAGCACACTCTGCTCCTGGTTCAACCAAGTCACCTTGTATGGGTTTGCATGTGGAACCTTAGTGAGTTTAAGCTTCTTTGCTGCCTCCTGTACTATGATGTTATCAGTGGACCTTGAATCTACTATAACCTTGCATACTTTGCCTTGTATCTTGCACCTGACTCTAAAAAGAGCTCTTCTTTGCTTGGGTTCACCTTGATTAGGTTGCCTGATGAGTGCCCTTCTGAACATAAGATTCTCCCCCATTTTTTATTCTAATTTGCTGACTTGATTATTGCATGAGCTGTTGCTGTCCTCTTGGGTATATGCTACCCTCTTCTCATTATTAGAAGTTGATGGTTTATTAGGACACCTATAGGCAGGGTGTCCAAGCTATCCACACTGATAGCACTTCATGGTGGCAAAATAGGAGCTGCTTCTCCCTGTTCCTCTTCCTCTATTTCCTTGAGAACCTCTTCCTCTTCCATAAGATCCTCTTGTACTAATTTATGTACTTTGTTCCAAGAGTCTACTTTCCCCTTGATTTCTTGATTCACCACCTTTACTAGAACCTCCTCTTTGACCCCCTCTAGAGTCTCTACCTCTTCCTCTATTCTTGGAGTTAGGTTCTTGCTTTCTCCTATGTTTGTCTTCAAGTTTTTGTGCCATATGTTGACATCCAAGTATGGTGGTAGGAGTGAACAAACTCATCTCCTCAGCTATGCTCCATTTCAAGCCACTCAAATACCTTGCCACTTTAACACTTTCTTCCTCTTTAATCTTGGACCTTAAGCTCAACTTGTGGAACTCTTCTGTGTAGGTGGCTACATCCATCTCCTTCTGTTTGAGATTTGATCTCTTCCTATGCTACTATATTTCATAATCAGCTGGTAGGTAGGCTTCCCTGACTTTGTTAGCCATTGCTTTCCAATTCGAGATTGGATTCTTCCCCTCTTTTTCTCTTTCACCCTGTAGATAGTTCCACCATGTTAAAGCTTGTCCCCTTAACCTAGATTTGGCCACTTTGACCTTTTATGCTTTTGAGACCTCTTCACATTTGAAATGATTCTCCATGCATTCAATCCATTGCAACACAAGTTTTGTATCCATCCTGCCAATGAGTAATGGAACACCTTCAAGTGCCTTGCCTGTAACAGCCTTCAATGCTTTCAAAAATTGTTCATCTTGAGTAGGAGGATTTGGTGTAGGTATCTCATCATCAATGGTCTCCTCTTTTACCTTAGCATCTTCTTTTTCTATCCTGTCATTCACCTTATCTATTTTTGCTTGGACATCATCCAAGAGTTGTTCCATTAACAGTAGTCTTTCCTGTAAGATCCTGTTGGCTTCCTCTTGATCTTCTACCTTTTTGGAAAGCTCTGCATTGGTCACCATTTTTTGCTTTTGAGATGATCCAACTGATTCTTCATGTGGTTGAAACATTCACCTGTCACTTCCCAAGCCCTAACCTGGCTCTGATACCAATCTGATGGGATAAGCTAGGATAGACTAGCTAGTCTATGCTCTGAACCTTGTCTAAGACCTCTAGTGTACTTTGACACCTATGGATGATCTATAGGGTATCTAATGTATTCAATTACCCCCTAATCTACCCAGCTATCCCACCAAGTTAAACAAGTTCAACTATCACCATGTCAATCCCTGCTTCCTGACGCTAACCCTCATTTTGGCTCAAAAAGGGTATTTTTGCTTCCTGCCCTACTCCACATTCAAACAGAGAGTTCTATTGGATTCCATGGACTTTTTATGACTATTGTCACCTATCCATGGCATTGAGAAGGTTTTGGAAACACCTGATTTGATAGTTCCTTTGGAAACTAAGGCTACTAGAATAGGCCTAGTTAGCCCTCCACCCGGTTTAATTTGCAATTTGATACCATTTGCTGAAAGTTTCAGAACCTTTGGTTTGAAGACAATATTCTTAGATTGACCCCCTCTAATATTTTTTAAAGGTCTTAGGTGCCCAAGAGGTTGTACTATGTCCGTACTAGTATAAAGGGTTTCTAGGACTGTTTTGGTTTCCTAAACTGGCAGTGCAAAGACCAGGTGCAGCAGCAACCTTCCATAGCTCCTCCAACTCCCTCCTTCATGTTATAAGACCTTCTAACACCCCTCTACAACTCATTAAGAGGATAGGTCGTGAAACCCTGTCCTGCTCTCTTGGCATGCCTTTCTTTATTGACTGCTCCTAGCCAGGCTTTGCTCTAGCTTGCCTAGGGCCTCCACAAACTGTAGCTTGTCCACTTGCTCTAGGGCCCTGCTTGCATTATGTTATAGGTATGGGTCTATACTTTATGATTCTAGATTTTCATGGCTTGGCCATGGTGGAAACTAAAGATAATGCCCATTTACACAGCTCACTCCAAACTGGTAGAGAGCTGGTTACAACAAAGTATATACAAAACTAGCACAATAAAAGCTTAAAGAACCTAATCTAATGCACACAAAAGAATAAAAAACACTAGTAACTAAGTAACACACAAAAAATCCAAGAAGTTTTTAGTATTTACATCAAAACAAAGCTAAAACCAACAATTTCATGCTCCAAACTGTGTTTCAATCTCCATGGCCATACTGTAGTCGTACAATCTGACGTCCAACCTCAGGATTAGGGTTTTAAAAACATTAAATATGCTTTTTCCCAAGTGTGTGCATAGGTTTTTGGGCTTATAGCCTTTTAGTCATGTAAGACTTGCAACTTTTAGTTGCTACAAGAACTCTGGCTTCCTCCTACAGGAACTCTTGCTTTCTCATACAAAACACTTCTAAAGCACACTTGTGCTTATAAACAAACACTAGCCTAGGATTACTAACCCAAATCCAAACACTCCAAGTGCATTACATTCCTTGGATAGTATGCAGACAATCAGACTAGAAAGATTAGAAACTGAGCTTCTAGGACTTAGTCTATGCCTAGACACAACAAAAACAAATGAGCCAAACACCTTGTGGCCCTTATTTAATTACATACTTCAAACCAAAAGTAAGACACACCAAACTTTGAAGGTGAGGGCCCTCATAGAGGTGCTCCTACACCAAATTGACACCCACTAATAACTACACTAGTGTTTTATGATCCCTGCTAGAAGATCTTGCAACCCTTTTAGGAGTTGTTCTTTACAATGCTTTTAGTACGGTGACCTGGTCAAGGGTCGGGCCCTGTTAGGAGTCTTTTACAATAACCCTATTAGGGATGGGGACACATTTTCCTAGATCTCACTGCTCAAGTGGTGAAGGCTACAACCTTCTGGATCTCAAATACATACTATATCTGCAAGGTGAACTGCTGTTGTGACACTGCTTGTTAGATCAGTTCCTTTGATGCGTTGATGCTTTAACCTCTTGTAAAGCTCTAAAATATTCTAACTACTCTTCACATACTTCTTTTGTGCTCATATCAGATCTATATCACATTGCATACTTAATTACAAGGGCACATGTGTTATTTATATGCACATACAAAACTCTTAATCTAGTCGACATATAACTACTTACATACAATGCTTCCAATTGAATTGGCTCAAGCATGTTTACATATAATCATATTAACATGTCTTTGACCTAAATACAATAGGCACATGACCTTTACAAAACAATATTACAAGCGCTAATCAAAATGCAAATAGTCGGCCCTGTACTCTATCCTGTTCTGCCGCTTACTGACTGTGACTCTTCAACTAGTTGTATCTTCATCATACTGACTCATATGATCATGCGCTCTTAGAATTATCATGATTGCATATCAACAAGATTATCTTCAAGGGCGCATACCATAACTCGGTCATACACATGTGCGTTGATGCTCTGTTCACCTGGTGCTTTGCTAACTATCCAGTCTTTCATACTTAACCAAATTTTGATCTTGTGATTAAGTGCGTTGACTCCAAAACATCATATGACTTTTTTTCCATAATGAAAACACTATATTTAGTGATATATAATAGTATAGTCAACTTTCCAACAACATGTATAATCGATAATAATGAGTTTCATATTTCAAACATATGGAGAGGATATTTAGACATGATCAAGTTGAGTGAGTAGTAGAGTGTGTGGTTATGTCTCTAGTTACAATGGAAGTTAAGAGATCATATCCACCTAACATTGAGGCTTTTCTATCTAAGCGAAGCAAGGTATTTAATAAAATCCTTGCAGGTAGGCCTCTTTCTAGAGGCATTGAGCATGCGATTGATTTAGAGGAGGGGGCTAAACCAATCATCACCACTCCTTATAAGTATCCTAAGATACATAAGGATGAGATATAAAATCTAATCGATGAGCTTTTGGATATGGGGCACATTAGACCAAGTAAGAATCCATTTTATTCTTTAGCAATGTTGGTGAAAAAGAAGGATGATATCATGTGTATGTGCAAAGATTAGAAAGCGTTGAAGAAGAAGACTATAAAAAATAGGCACCCAATTCCAAGAATAAATGATCTCATTGATGAGCTAAATGGAGTGCTCTATTTATCTAAAATAAACTTGACATCAGGATACCATATGATTAGAGTCAAAGAGGAGAACATAGGGAAAAATGCCTTTAGATGTCACCATGGCTATTTTGAGTCCCTTTTCACACTCTTTGGTTTGACTAATATTTCCACTACATTTCAGTCATGTATGAATAAGATATCCACAATAAATTACATAAGTTTGTTATTACCTTCTTTGATGACATTCTTATTTTAAATAGATCTAGGAAAGAGCATTTGAAACATATGAATGAATATTTGGGTATCCTTTAGAGATAGTCTTTATTTTCCAAGGAGCCCAAGTGTTAATTTCTTAAGATAAAAATATTATATCTTGCACAAATAATTAGCTCCAAGAGAGTTAGTGTTGATCCTAAGAAGATCAAAGACATTTGTGATTATCCTCCACCCACTAATCTTACATAATTAAAGAATTTTTTCAATTTATGTGGTTTCTACATGAGGTTTGTCAAAATATTCTCTTAGTTTGTTGCCCTAATTACAAATTTGACAAATAAAGGAGCTTTTATTTGGTCTAAAAAAGCATAACAATTTTTTGATAATTTTAAGCAATTAATGAGTACACATCCAATATTAGCAATTCTAAATTTTACCGAGCCCTTTGAGCTTCAATGTGAAGCTTCAAGTTAAGGTATTGGGGTTGTCCTAATGTAAAATAAATACTTTATTACACTTGAAATTAGGAAGTTAAATGGAGGTGAAAGAAGCTATTCAATCTATGAAAAGAGATGTTAGCCATAATGCACGGCCAAGTTCAAGAAATATTTAGCTGGATGAAGATTTATTATTAAAACTAATCACAATAGCCTTAAAGACTTCCTTTATCAGAAATAACTTGATGATAGGTAGAAAAATTTGGTCAGTGAATTCCAAACCTATGACTTTGACATTAATTATATAAAAGGAAAGAGGAACATAATGGTTGATGCATTATTGAGAAGGCCAAATTTGTGGTCAATTTAAAAGATAGAATTAGATTGGTAGGAGAAAATACAAGTTGATTATGAAAAAAATGCTCTTGTGAATAACATTGTTGATGGCACAATACATGATGAAAGGTACAAGGTAAGTGAGGGTCTCATTCTCTACAAGGATATAATAATGTTAGTATCTAAAAACAATATTAAAGATCATATTTTAAAGACATTTCATGACATTCCAATAATTGATCATCTTGGTTATTACAAGTCTTATCAGTAGATCCATGATAGATCCTCATTGAAGACATGGAATATGACATCCTTAAGTATGTTCACGAGTGCCAAGTGTGTCAAGAAAATAAAAATGAACATACTTACCTTCCTGGTCTATTTCAACCCTTGTCTATTCCTACTCAAAAGTGAGAAAGTATTTCAATGGACTTCATCATAGGGCTTCCCAAGGTGCAAGGGAATGATTGTATCTTTGTATCTTTGTAGAAGTGGATAGATTGACAAATTTTTCTCATGTTTTTCTTTTTTTAGTAGGGAATACAATAATTTAGGTGATAGATTTGTTCTTCAAAGAGGTTCTTATACTTCATGGGACACCTAAGAATATCATTAGCATCAAGGAAACCTTTTTTTTGAGTTGTTTTGGCCAGATTTGTTCAAGTTGTATGGTACTAATTATCACCCTCATACCCATTCACAAACATAGTTCATTTATAAATGGGTGAAAGGCTCCCTACACAATTATGTTGCAAGGCAACAAAAAGGATGAGTTAAGTGGTTTCATTTGGGGGAATTCTGTTAAAACTCCACTTTTCATATGACTATTAAGGTGTATCCTTCTATGGCTATCTTGACTCTCCCAAAGAAGATATTTGGCTACTGGTTCTTTGTAATCACCAATAAGTATGTGATCTTTGAGGGAAAATTTACAACATGCTCAAAATTAGCAAATTTTTTATGCTAATCAACATCGTGTTGAGTGAGAAATAGAGGTAGGAGATATGGTTTATCTAAAATTGTAACCTTATAGACATTCCTCTATCAAAAGGATTGAGATAGAGAAGCTTAGGAATCACTTCTATTGACCTTTTAGAGTCACCAAGAGGATTGGGATGATGGCTTATGAGCTTGAGCTACCTGAGATTGATAAGGTGCATAATAATTTTCATGTATGTTGCCTCAAGAAGGCACATGATAATAATGTAACTCTTACAAAGTTTCCTCCTTTGGATGAGGAAAGCAAGTCAATATTGATTCCTGAGGTAGTGATTGATTTTCGAGAGCCTATCTTACAAAAGAGGACTATTAAGGAGTATTTAGTGAGCTGGATGAACTTACTAATAGAGGATGCTACTTGGGATAATGGGTATATTTTATAGCATCTAGAGTTGTAATTGCTTGAGGAAAAGAAATCATGGGGAGGGAGGACTGTACTTTTCCCTTCTTGCAACTAGTTAAAAAAGGAAAAAAAAAAACTTTTCCTAAAAAATAGCAAAAAAGAAAATGTTCCTTTTAAAAAAAAAAGGTATACAAAAACAAGTGCTTTTCCAAAAAAAGGCAAAAAAGAAGAAAATATTTTTACAAAAATGACAAAAAGAAAAAAATGGTTTTCCTAAAATAACTCTCAAAATTTATAAAAGAGAGAATGAGGCTCTCATTTGGCATGCTGAAGTTGATATCTAACATTATGCTATCAAATGTATCTTGAGTTCATATTTTGACTAAATGGTTATGATGCCTCTCTTTCAGATTGCTGGTTTTGGTGGTGAAAGACCCACCCTAGTTGTTTGGATCTAATAGTTTTAGGTTTTTTAAGTGTTGTTGAAGTTTTTGGGAAGGTTTTGTTTTGGAGTGATGAAATGTTTACAGTTTTCTAATGTGGGTTTCGAGTATTTGGCGTGTAATGTAGTTTTTAGTTGTATGGTGTGATTTATAAATTAAAAGTTAGACTTCTTAGAGGTTTGAAATCATCTCATTATGATGAATTTATGTGAGGTATTTACTGGTTAATTTGAATATTGATTATTAAAGTTTTTGGCACTTGCATGTGCCCTTTCTTGTCAAGTTCAAGTGAGTTTACTACATCCTTTGTGGTATGATTTTAATGATTTTTTTTTTAATTTCAATTTCTTATCTATGATATTATGATTGAAGATAATTCCATATTTGAAGGGTTTCAAGCTTTCTCATACTAGAATTAAATTTAGTGGTGACAGTGTCAAAACCTCGCTTAACTTTCTAAATGGAATGCATGCTTTGTATTGACAAAGAGGTGAAGGCTCAACACCCTCTCATTTGTTATCGACAAACACTCTGTCTTCCTCCTATGATTTGTACTAATTGAATGATGATGGTTTTGAACCCCCCACTCTATATAGTTTATTGTTGTGAGTATTGCATTTGTTAGTTTATGTATTTGCATGTATCAGAAGTTAAAAATCAATATTCATTGTACTTTAGTTTCTATATTGTTGCATATATTTCAAAAAACAAATTAGGGGTGGTTATTACAAAGAGTAAGAGTCTCCCCATAATTTGCTTCATCATTTTAGGGTTGTCATCTTCCTAACATTCTTATCTTGAACCTTGCCCATTTCTACATCCTAGACAAAAATAAACTACTTGAGGGGTATTAATGAAAACTCCAAAATAAAAGTGCATGAAGAGTAGGTCTTATTAACTTCCAACATAAAATTGCTAAAAGGATTAAGCTCTTTCTTTCTTTTTTTTTTTTTTCTAAAATCAATACTATAGTCCACTAATTGCCTAAGACAATCCTATTTCTAGGATTATAAATCATTGCTAACATCAGGAATAAGGGGACTTCCATTCTCCATAAATTTAGCATCACTAGAAGAAAACAAAACTATAATCTTTTGAGGGGATATGTAGAACTTGATCCTCATTAACAACCTCAATAATTTTATTGGGAGGCTTGATTTGAGCATTAAGGATTATTTCCTCTCCTAGATTTGACAATTTGGTTTTCTTATCTTCCTTACCCTTTTAACTATTCTTTCCCTAATCTCATTAATTACAATGTTGTGAACATTCCTTTTTATGAGGGTTGTAAATATAAAACATTGATCTTCAAAATATTCCTTTTATCCTTTCCATCTATCATTTCAAAGAAAATTTTAGCTATCAAATCTCTTAAATTATGAAACTCTTTTTGTGCATCAATTGCAAACTGTTCTTAAAGGTCTCTTGTAACTTAAAAGCTCACAATCAATCTTGACCTTTGATCTATAAATTCAATTATATTCAATGATTAACAATCCCATAAATTTATAAATAGCATCTATTGTAGTTTATTTTCATAAGACATAAATGAATGCAAGGTTATAATGTGAAATTGGCCATTCGGTTTAGAGTCTTTTATTTTGGATACATCTGTCTCTTAAGCTCAAAAAAAGGTGATAGTTGGACAATGAAGTAAACGTTTAAATTTACATTTTTTTTTATTGCTTTCATGTTTCTTGCTCTCTTGATAATAAAGTCAAATAATTATAACGTGTATATAATTTTTACCTTACACATTAATAATTCTCTTTTATAATATTTTTTAGTTTATAGTTGGTTTTTTGGTGACTCTTTTGTTATTTGCTATTATTACTATTTTTAATGCAATCATTTTATTTATGATATCTAAAAAAGTAATGCCTATCATATTTCAACTTCAACAATGATATGGATCTAATCAAACTCAAGCAATGAATACCCAATGGAATTTAAATGAAACAAGTTTGAGGAATTAAAGGAATTAATATTTGGAGAAGGATAAAGAGTGCTTAGCTATTTTCATTGATGTACTAACTTTGACTCATGATGTTGACTTGTGAATATGTTGTAAGAAGTAACTCATTATTAATAAAAATGTAGATTAAGTATCATAAACTTATTATAAATCTCTATTAAAGAGCATTCTATTACAAATGAGGTTATACTATGTAGCCTAATTCTAGACTTAATTAAATATTTTGCAAAAATATATCCCTCTATTGTGGTTTTCTCTAACACTAGTGTAACTTTCAAATATTTGTATGCTTGTGTGTTTTGATATATATTTGAATATGATTTAAGTTGAACAGAGTAGTTGAGTTTCTTTTGAGGTGAGAAATGAAGAACAACACTTAATCACAAGTTAACTCTCCAAGAGGTTGATGATATGACTACTAAAATATGTCTGTAATCACTCAACTTAGAGATTATTAGCATGTGAGTTGAAGAGACACCAAATTCCAAAAGATTTGACTTGGTCACAAGAGATTTGATTTCTGAATAATGTGGACAAGGTTACTTTGTGTGATAGGTTTGGATTGTGTGACCTAATCCAAACTAGCAGTGGACCTACATGTGTGAATTTACCATATGTTGAGGAGTATACATGTTGGATGGAAGGTTGATGAGTAGAAGCAAGTTAATTTTCTAAAATAAGATAAAATAAATTTAAATACTACAATAATACATTTATGATTTTTATATGAATTTAGATAAAATAAAGGTACAATAAATATACATGTTATATGTACTTTTATCTGTTACACTTAATACACTAAATAAATCTAGTTAGAGTTTTCTTAATGTTTAATGATAATGATAATGATAATTTTACCTCTTAATAGAAAACTAAAATTGTTAGTTCTAGTTGAAGGAAAAAATACTAATGCATCCATTCTACACAATTTCTTTCATTTATTTAGCCAATCATCAAATATTTTTTTTAAAGAAATTAAGCAACAATCTTATAGTCTATTATTAATTTTTTATTTAATAATTTTAAAACTATCACTTATCTATTTTTCTATAGGTTCATATTGAGAATGAACTATGCATAAATCAAATTATTATTTAGATTTATAACATATTTTATGCATTAAATTGTTTTTTTAAAATTTCAACTATATCGATTATGTAAATCTTATTCAAACTAAAACTTGTGACTCAATTTTTAACTCTATTAATATTTTTTTATTGTTTGAATGACATTGAAATTTTTTATAAACATCATGCTTAATCCTTTTGTATAGTTACTTTAAATTATTTATCAAGTCTCTTCTATAAATTGCATTAAATTATTAAATACTAGATATAATTATACATTAAATATGATTTACACTAATTTAAATAGTGTACTATTATCTAATATCATTTTATGGCTTTAATGATAAGAAAAAAAACTAATAAGAAATTAAGTCATCTTACAATTAATGACTTGTAATTATTACAATGCACATTATTTATACAATCTAATAGCCACTAGCTTTCACTTTAACTACAATTTAGATTATCAATCCATACTATCATGAATTTTTATATAATTCTATTTATAAATTGATTTATAAATAGACTTTTTAGAGGTCTGAAATCATCTCATTGCGACGAATTCATGTGAGGTATTTTCCGGTTAATTTGAATATAGATTATTAGGGTTTTTGGCACTTGCATGTGCGCTTTCTTGTCAAGTTCAAGTGAGTTTACTACATGCTTTATGGTCCTATTTTAATGATAATTTTTTTAATTTCAATGTCTTATCTATGATATTATGATTGAAGCTAACTCCATATTTGAAGGGTTTCAAGCTTTGTCATACTAGTTTTTTAATTCAGTGGTGATGTAGTGTCAAACCCTCACTTAACTTAGTAGTTGCAATGCATGCTTTGTATTGACAAAGAGGTGAAGGCTCAACACCCTCTCATTAGTTACTGACAAACACTCTTTCTTCCTCCTATGATTTGTACTAATTGAATGATGACGGTTTCGAACCCCCCACTCTATATAGTTTACTATTGTGAGTATTGCATTCGTTAGTTTATGTGTTTGCATGTATCATAAGCTAAAAATCAATACTCATTGTACTTTAGTTTTTGTATTGTTGCATATATTTCAAAAAAAAATCAGAGGTGGTTATTACAAAGAGTAAGAATCTCTCCATTATTTACTTCATCATTTGAGGGCTGCCATCTTCCTAACATTCTTATCTTGGACCTTGCCCATTTCTACATCCTAGACAAAAATAAACTACTCGAGGGGTATTAATGGAAACTCCAAAATAGAAGTGCACGAAGAGTAGGGATTATTAACTTCCAACATAAAATTTCTAAAAGGATTAAGCTCTTTTTTTTTTTTTTTTCCAAAATCAATGCTATAGTCCACTAATTGCCCAAGATAATCCTGTTTCTAGGACTATAAATCATTGCTAGCATCAAGAATAAGGGGACTTCCATTCTCCCTAACTTTAGCATCACTAGAAGAAGAAAAAACTATAATATTTTGAGGGGGTATGTAGAACTTGATCCTCATTAACAACCTCAATAAATTGATTGGGAGGCTTGGTTTGAGCATTAGGGATTCTTTCCTCTCCTAGATTTGAAAATTTGGTTTTCTTATCTTCCTCACACTTAGCTATTCTTTCCCTAATTTACAATGTTGTGAGCATTCTTTTTTATGAGGGTTGTAAATATAAAACAATGATCTTAAAAATATTCCTTTTTATCCTTTCCATCTATCATTTCAAAGAAAATCTCAGCTATCAAATCTCTTAAATTATGAAACTCTTTTTGTGCACCAATTGCAAGGTGCTCTTAAAGGTCTCTTATAACTTAAAAGATCTCAATCAATCCCAACCTTTGATCTATAAACTCAATTATATTCAATGATTAACAATCCCATAAATTTATAAATAACATCTATTGTAGTCTATTTTCATAAGACATAAATGAATGCAAGGTTATACTGTGAAATTGACCATCAATTGAATGCAAGATTATAATGTGAAATTGACCATCCACTTACAATCAATTTCATATCCAAAAATATTGAGAAATCCACACTCTTAGTGCACAATAAGAGACCTTTGAGAGGATTGTTTAGAGTCTTTCATTTTGGATAAATTTGTCTCTTAAGCTAAAAAAAGGTGATAACTAGACAACAAAGTAAATGTTTACATTTACATTTTTTTATTGCTTTCATGTTTCTTGCTCTCTTGATGATAAAATCAAGTAATTATAATGTGTATACAATTTTACCCTACACATTAATAATTCTCTTTTATAATCTTTTTTAGTTTATAGTTGGTTTCTTGGTGACTCTTTTGTTATTTGCTATTATTCCTATATTTAATGTACATTTTATTTATGGTATCTAAAAAAGTAATGACTATCATATTTCAACTTCAACAATGATATGGATCTAATCAAACTCAAGCAATGAATACCTAATGGAATTTAAATGAAATGAGTTCGAGGAATTAATATTTGGAGAAGGATAAAGAGTGCTTAGCTATTTTCTTTTACGTGCCAGCTTTGACTCATGATGTTGACTTGTGAATATGTTGTAACAAGTAACTCATTATTAATAAAAATGTAGATTAAGTATCATAAACCTATGATAAATATCTATTAAAGACCATGCTATTACAAATGAGGTTGCACTATATAGCCCAATCTTAGACTTAATTAAATATTTTGCAAAAATATATCCCTCTATTGTGGGTTTCTCTAACACTATTGTAACTTTCAAATATTTGTATGCTTGTGTGTTTTGATATATATTTGAATATGATTTAATTTCAAAAGAGTAGTGGAGTTTCTTTTGAAGTGAGAGATGAAGAACAACACTTAATCACAAGTTAAACCTCCAAGAGGTTGATGTACAATTTCATGCTACACAAGTAATGTAAGACGCCAATTCCTAATTAGTTACAACAATATGTTGAGATACTTCTTTCTTGTATTTATAAATCATATTATTATAGTGCGTGATTTCAAAAGTACTACTTGTTGCTAATTTTCCAAAGGATTAGTTGATGATATGAGTACTTCTAAAACATGTCCTTAATCACTCAACTTAGAGATTATTAACATGTGAGTTGAAGATACACCATCCAAATTCCAAAAGGTTTGACTTGGTCACAAGAGATTTGATTTTTGAATAATGTTGATAAGGTTACTTTGTGCAATCTAGTCCATGGATAGGTTTACATTGTGTGACCTAATCCAAATTGGTAGTGGACCTACATGTCCGAATTTACCATATGTTGAGGAGTAAAAGCAAGTTAATTTTCTAAAATAAGATAAAATAAATTTAAATACTAAAATAATGCATTTATGATATTTATATGAAATTGGATAAAATAATAAAGGTACAATAAATATACATGTTATATGCACTTTTATCTCTTACACTTAATACTCTAAATAACTCTAGTTAGAGTTTTCTTAATGTTTAATGATATTGATATTTTACCTCTTAATAGAAAACTAAAATTGTTAGTTCTAGTTGAAGGAAAAAAATACTAATGCATATATTGTACACAATTTCATTTATTTATTTATAGTCTATTATTAATTTTTTATTTAATAATTTTATAAATGTCACTTATCTATTTTTCTATAGGTTCATATTGAGAACAAACAATGCATAAATTAAATTATTATTTAGATTTATAACATATTTTATGCATTAACTTTTAAATTTTTTTTTTCAACTATATTGATTATGTAAATCTTATTCAAACTAAAATTTGTGACTCAATTTTTAAATCTATTAATATTTTTTTATTGTTTGAATGACATTGAACAAAATTATAAACATCATACTTAATTCTTTTGTATAGTTATTTTAAACTATTAATCAAGTCTCTTCTATAAATTACATTAAATTATTAGATACTAAATATAATTATGCATTAAATATTCTTAATTAAATATTTGCATATTTGCATATTGATTTACACTAATTTAAATAATATGCTATTATCTAGTATCAATTTATAGCTTTAATGGAAAAGAAAAAAGACTAAAAAGAAATTAAACGAGAGCTAAATTAATGACTTGTAATTATTACAATGCACATTATTAGTTCCTGCCAAAGGCAGGAATACTTATGCATTCATGCAATTTTTTTTTGCTATTAATTGAACCAATCATAGTATTGAATTAAAAAACTTGACCAAAAAGTCTATAATTTATATTTATTTCTTATTTTAAATAATTATACAAATATCAATTTTCTACAATTTTATTGGTTCATATAACAAACAGTCACTATAAAAATTAAATTTTCTTTTATTTCAATTGCATTTTTAATCAACTCAATTCATTACATCACATCAAATGTCAATTTTAGGTCTTTAATTAAAAACTAACTACCCATATGCCTTTCACAAGATGAATTTTCTTTCAACAATGAGGTGGCATTAAGTTCAAGTCTCCATCAAATTTATTCAAACAAAATATGCAAGAGATTTGAGAGGATATTGTCTTCCATATTTGGTAACCATAATTATGAATTTCATTGAATAATTTCTAAAGCTCTCTAATATGGACCAATCAATGCAAAATTTATTTTTTCTAAAAAAAAAATAATATTTTTGTGTAAATGTCATCAATATTTAAAAATTTGAATGACAAGAATATTAAATTCTATCACTGTTGTCTATGTCATACATTTTGACTTACTATACACTATTAAAATCATGTTTTTTCACATAGGTTATTGTTGTATGATTTATACAAAGAAAATATGATGCAATGGATTTGAGAGAATATTGTCTCCAATATTTGGTACGTATAATTATGAATTTCATTGAATATATTTCCAAATCTCTCTATAATTATGCATACCTTGTTGGTAGAGTATAAATTAAATGTAATTCCACAACAATCTTTTGCACATAGATCACACATATCTTATAAGGTTAGAATGCATATTGAATGCATAGATAATTTTGAAAACCTTTGAACAATTTTAAATGTTTTGTGATTGTGAGTCCATTCTTACACATTCCTTGGATGCACATAGTGTTCACTTGGTTTATGTAGCTTGAAATTTCAGCTCCACTAAAAATTTGCCGACGTAGGAAAGGCAATCTTTGGGCACATTTGTAGGTACAAGACAACACTAAAAACATAATTAATGGATATCTATCATTGAAAAACTATTAATTACTCCATCAAGTTACAAGTGATAGTGGTTGTAACAAAGATAAGTGGCTTTCAAACAAACGAACATTTGTATTTCATATCCATTATATCAGCTCCATTGTGACTCACTTTCTTAATATTACTCTATAATGCATGCTACTATATATTGATTTCCTCCTACTATAGTTTACCTTCAAGTGAATATTAAGACTATATATGTTACATATTGTTGTACATGCTTCATTCACATCTACTCTATTTAAAAAAAAATATTATAGTTTATTAATGTCATGTTGCAACATTTGTTACTATAATTCATATTTCGTGTATAAAAGTTACACTTCAGTTATTATAGTTTCTTACTAATTAGCTTTTAACAAATAACATTTAACTTTGGTAGGAACTTTGACGCTTTGCGTCCTTGTTTATCCACCAACTTTCACTTTAACTACAATTTAGATTATCAAACTATACTATCATGACTTCTTCTTATATAAAGCTATTAAAAATCACAATTAATAGAATTATGATAATTCTATTATCATACTCTATAAAACAATTATTATTTGTAAATCTTTTTATCTCAAAAATCATACTCTATAAAACAATTATTATTTGTAAATCTTTTTATCTCAAAAAAAAAATACCATCTAAACATCTAAGACAACATATGATTATAATAAGAGATCACTCACAAACTATTAAACAAAACGTTGAGGAAAATCAAATACTCTCACATTAAAGAGTCCGTCTGTTGAATTTCTTCCAAAGAATCGTCTTTTCCTTGTTCAATGATAATCCCGACAATGGGTACAAGCTCCTGATAGATGACAAGGATTCTGGGATGCAGTGGATCTTTGTACAGAGATAGAAAGGGGAGCAAAGTGATGAAGATCAACTTTGTGTCTTCTTTACACAGATCCATGTCTTCGTGGCATTTAGTCACGATATTATTTTTGTTATTGTCTCTGGAACTACGATTCACGTTAGGCAGCTTTGTTCTGTATGGACCCGCTAAAAAGGCGGAATTACGGGAACAAGTGCGACAAATGTGAGCTTCGCCTTCCCTCTGCTGCTTCTTTTATTTTAATAAACTATACGAACCTGTTTGACTGAATTCTAAATCATTTGTTGGGGTACCTGATTGATTCTTTATCACAGACAATTTCCTCTTTTTATTCGTATGATAGGTTTTTATAAAGAATTTAATTTTGTATAGTCTTTCGCTAAATAGACCTATCCGTCTGCTAGAGGAATGGTTTTGCGCCAGATAAAGGTTATTTTTTGCAAATTCATAGAGGAATTGGTTGTGCTTTCTTCGTCGATAAAATAGAATTTGGTAAACATGAAATGAATTGAGGCAAATAAATCCGTTGTAAAAAAACAGCAGACATGTTTTATGTTGTTCGGGATATTGGATTTTCCAAATGACAAACATTGTGCTGGTTGTTTAAGCTCTTCCAATGAAATTATTACAGAACACATATAATATGAAGGAACAAAACTATGTTTCAAATAAAAATGTATATGCAAAAACATTCACTTCTTTCCAAGGGCCAACAGATTGTGCAATAAGTAATCCAATTTTGTGATTTTCCTGAATCGAATCCGTATTTGGCTCACCGTACACATGGAATGATGAAACCCCAGCATTCCATGGCAAGTGTTAAAATACTTGGCAGAGTTCTAGCCAGCATGTAACAGCTTTAACAGTTTAGGTATAATCTGTTTCTCCACTGGGAGTTTTTGGAGGACAGCTCAACGAGTTATAGCAATTCTACTTGTATATCGTGTTTCAAAATAATTTCGGGTAGAACAAAACAGGGGAGCTACTCAGCATACCGGAAAATTACAAAAGACAACCGATAAGCAATTGAACAACGTTATCCAGTTTAGTATTTGCAACAGAGGAAGCTCTTTGTATTCCTCTGTTTAATTTAACTACGATGGCGAGAATTTGCCCGATTCTGCCCAATTAAGAAAACAATTATTTGATAATGTAAGATCCAAAAGATTGGAAAACTTCAGTATTGTAGTGCAGTGCAGGAACAACCTGATCCATAGCCTAATTCTTGTAACAGGGGCCTTTGTTTTCCTCTCTTGAGTTTAACTAGGATAATGAGATTATGACGATTGATTATTTGTTGGGGGATGATTCTATCCAACTAAAGAAAGCAAGCTTTTGTACATTAATCATTTGAGTAGAGACATGTAAGATCCTTAAATTGAAAAGCTTTAGCATGGTAATGCAGCACAAGCTGCAAGCGATTTCATTGGGAACTGTAAGATTCAGTGTTCGCACACATAATTTCATCACAGGTTTTGCTGTTTAAGTGTTAAGCCAGATGCACAGTTTCTCTGATTGCTAGCGCAAAAGACTCAAATATGTATTCCTTAATAATGTTGTGGTTATTTAATATCCATTTTGTGGATGGGGCAGCTACTTAAAGCGGCTTAGAGAAAAGAGATTTCTTAAATTAGGTCAGCCCCATGTCTGAATGGGTAGTGGTGACTGGAGAGTGATGGATTAGTTATGGAGGGTTCACCAACTTGGTTAGATGGAGGACAAGATAATGACATCCCTAAGGAACTACAATAACCTGCATCCACAGAGCAGACTCAAAATGATAAATCCGTTAGGACGTGCTTGTGTAGGGAACCTCCATTTGTGAGTTTAGTCCCTTTAAGAGGGTAGAAGGAAGTTGGTGTTAGATTTGCTAGTTTAGCTTCCATATTTCAGTTTGCACTAACAAGTCTTAGTAACTGTCAATGCAGATGATCGAGAATTGCACTTATGTCCATTAATTGTATATATGATCAATACTTAATAATAAGTATACATAAATGTTTTCATATAATAATGGAGTATTCATTTTACAATATTTATGTCAAATATGAGAATATTTTGTTGTTTGAATTTGAATCAATTTCTTAGTTATTTTGGCGAGAATCAGGGAAATCAAAGCACTTTAATATTGTGTTTTCCCAAAAAGTTTCTTGCAGTTCTTCTTGAGGTGACCACTAATTTTTCCTTGGGTCACAATTTGGATGGTTTTTGTTGCAAATGAAACAGTAGGCATCAACATTCATTGAATCATATGTATGAAAGCATGGTAAACCGTTTAGGTTGCTTGGCATATTGTACTCCAAAATGCACCTTGTGCCCTTTCAAAGAACAAATTAGAATCAACGACAGAAAAATGCAGTCTTGTTTTGTAACAATTATTTTATAATGAGTTTCCAAGTGTATCTATAATCTTATCTTGTCACTAATGGGTTTATTAGGACTGGTTGGCCGTGTTAATCATATTTCATTTTTTGAGTTGTTATTATATTCTATATTGCTTCATTGGCTTATCACTGCCTATTTTAAAGATTTTATTTTAAGGTTCTTTTCAAATCTGGTTAGTACCCCAGAGACACTCTGATACGCCATGTATTTTCTTTAGTGACTTAACTTTCTTGTAGTATCTTCAAGTACAGTTTTGTTATCTCTTGGCAGATTAGCTCTGTAATATTCTATGTATGTGTGAACGAAGTTATTACTTGAGAGATGATGTTTACAACAGCATATTGGGTCAGGTTTTTCTATTTAAGTGGTCTCTAACATAGCTGCAGGAAGAGTTTACTGTGTGATAAATAAATTCTGTTACAGGGGAAAAAAACTGCAAAGGTGAGGCTGGCTATTTGTTTCTTGTTCTAATACTCTTTCTTTGATATATAACAGGTTCTACCACGCATATGACAACTACATGCAATATGCGTTCCCGGTTAGTCTATTTTTCCTTTTGCCAGTGGGTGGTTTGCCCTTCACATTTTGATCATCTGTCAAGCTAATTGTGGAAATTGTGCTAATCAAAGTCTTTCCTTCCTGTTTTTGCCTCCTTGTTAGATGCTTTAGCATTGATAGCTGATAGATTCTTGTTTGCAATTGCAGCATGATGAGTTAAAGCCTCTCACAAAGACTTTTACAGACTCGTTGGGAGAACTTGGAAATCTTAAGGTTGGCATTAAAACTGTTCAAACATCAAACTTTAACCACTATATGCATTCTCTAAAATCCTTATACAAACATACCAAGTCTATTGTCATTCTTAGTTTGATAGTAGTGTAGGCCTGTAGGGAATCAAATAGCCCAAACAAAAGACTGGAAGCAATCTGATTCTGTCTTTCAATATTTTGCAGCTTGAACATCTATCTGAACGGTACAATGGATCAGCTTTGACTCTTGTTGAATCTCTTTCCAGGTATATTGGCTCTTTGTGTTATAGTGGAAAAACTGACATGCTTCAAATATCTCACACACATCAGGCAGTTGTTCCAATCAACATGATACATTTTAAAAAGTGAACACAGTATTATTTTCTAAAGGAATTAGTGAAATTCACAATAGACATGGAAATGTTGTTGATATTGGCCTCAAACAATTTGACTTACCAACCATTGTAAAAAGGCAACGATGAATGTAGATATGCATTTCTTTGGACAACCCATTCAATAAAAATGAACTGTTAACTAAATCAATGTTGGGTTCAACAATTAAGGGACAAGACAAAATAAAAGTTTATTTTTGTTTCCAGTTTAATCAGAAGGCTGAATAATACAAGAGTTATTGCCCATAGATAACTGCTTATGCTTCTTTGGAACATTTCCAGTAGAGTACACTGATATGCATCATAAAATTTGTGTTTTAACTTTTAGCAAAATGCCTTAATCATCCCCCCCATTCAGACTTGATGCAGACAAGTCTTGCTGCCTCAGCTACTGCAAATAAACTCCAACTGGATACCCAAAAAAGATACGGCAATGTTAATATTATGATCAGACAGATAAAGAAGATTGAGCACAACATATAAGGAGCATTACAACAGCAAATAAACATATGACACTGTCAATATTTCCTTTAAATCAGACCAGAAATACTTCCAGAGCTCTCCTATCTCCTCCCTAAAATAATTCTTTCTCCGTAAAACCAGCAACACCCCCTCTAATAAACAGAAACTACTATTCTGAAAAAAGAAAAACTCTTAAATAACCCATTACAGTAGTTACAATTCCATGATTTGCAGTCACAACAAAATATCCTAAAAATAAGTGAATGACTAAAGCTGATGGGAAGTGAGAATCAATCAGCAGTTAATGGTGCATTACACCATCCTCTCCATTTTTACAAAATTTTGATCCTCCTGGTTCAAAGAACTCAGGAATGTAAGTGCCACAGCTTGCCCTTCCACCATGTTAGGTACTTCTGTGTAATGTCCCCATTTTGATCGAGCATTGGAGTTAGTGGATTTAGCCTATCATTGGGTCCTTGTAGGCTAATTTTGGTGATTAGAGGACCCTGTTGTGGGTTTTGGCCCTGTTTTGAGGGACTTACTATTCCCTTACTATTTATAGTAAGTCAACATATGGTTCTACTGAGCTTAGATGATTTAGAGGAGTTATATGATACTCTCAGATTTTATTTTCGGCTTCCGGTTTGGACTCCAAGTTTCTTCGAGGGAGCGTCTATTTTTAGTAAGTCACCCCGTCAGGTTCATTCATCATCTTTCATCATCAAGATCACTCTTGTGCTGCCAGATTTTGATCCTGATGCTTCCTCAATCGTTTTCGCAAGATGGGTGAATTATGATTATTATTTAATTAAATCGGCTAAGGTTGCCATTTTTATTGGGAATGTATTTTGGGCATCATAGTGTTATAGCTCGTTGGAACCGGGTTGAGAAGTTTTAAATCATGAGCTCATAAAACATGGACCCTATGTGTCAGAATAGCATTATTTTAATAAAAGGGTCATTTTCAGCATTAAAGTGAAGAGAAATATAATAGCTTATTATATTTCAAATGTGCACATAAAGCAAAGTCTTTTGTAAGTGAAAAGTGTGTGAGAGAAGATATCTTTTATTATAAAAACAATGCTTTGGGCAAAAAGCAATTCATTCTTGGATATCATTGTTTGCATTTTGTGGAGAAGTTTGAGAGAGACAAGGGTTTCGAAATACTTCTTGAAGAAATGATAATTTCTTTCAAGATTTGCTGCACTTTGAGTTGGTTATGATACCAATGAATTGTGGTTGTTTTTTCTGTTCTTTGCATTCAGTTTAAGACTGCTGTACGATTCTTGGAAGACAGCGTTTGAATTCGATAGGCAGTGTTTACACTTCTTTGGCTGCGTGAGAGATCAGAGATATATTTTCAGCAATAATTGTTCACATCAATGCACAAGAGACGTTTAATGGGAGAGGAAATAATTCCAATGTATGCTGGCGTCAATTTCCAGCAGGGATATTGAAAAACAAGAAGCTGTGTCTCATCCTTGCTATGCTGCATCAACATACAAGGTGTTGATTTATCAATAATTTCTTTATTTGAATTCTAGCAATCAATGTGTTATTGATATCAGAAGTTTTGACATTCAAAGATTAGTGTTTGTTAATTGCTATAATTTCAATTATCTGAATTGAAAAGTTTCAAATATATATATATATATGTTTGATTTTACTTAAATTGATAATTCAAAACAAGTTACAAGAGTGAACATTCAAGAGCCAGCCAGGCTCTTTACATTCTGCAATCTTTCACAATACTTGTTCCTCTGCTTCTAAGGCTATGAATTAGTCTGCTTTGCCAAATTGTTCCCTTTCTATTTTCTTAGCTTCTTGTGGGCTTAGACCTACCTCTGCTTGTCCTCCACTGAAATCCATTCTAGTCTTTTTCATCACTTGTCCAACCTTTTATTACACCTGCACATAAACAATCAAAACAGAAATCAAGTAAAGGGAATAAAAAAGTCCCATAGGTGCTTCCTCATTCCCTGCTTCATGACATTTATGCAGGCCTTCCAATTCTTCATTGTAGCTTGTATCTTTCCCATGGCTTGTTGCCCTATGTAGACTATCAAGAGTCCATTTTCCTCTTCATCTACGCATGCCACCATATCAGCTTTCGGCACGCTCAAATATTGTGCGCGACTTGGACTCACCTGAGACACGGCAAGCTGATTTTTGACTCAGATTCAAACTCCACACTGAGATTCCTCAAATTGAAAAAACCATGAAATATTTAGATTTCTAAGGATGTAAAACTTGTTTCATGCGCTCTTTACTAAATAAACTTTGAAAACACAATAAACTAATCAAATAAAAGCTACTTTGACATATACACAAGTATACGTTGATCAAATGAGTATAATAAGTAAAAGAACCTATGCAGGCATCTAAGATAGCTATAAGTTTTAGATGATGTTGCAGTCATGATAGCTGCTTGTGTCTTAGTGACACCAACATCCAAGGGGTCTCCTTGTGCTTTATCCTCCTTTTCCATGGCTACCACCTTTGCCTCTTGATCCACTTGATCAAGCAATGCAAAGTCATCATTATTGAAGACAATATCCTCAACCTCATCCAATTTGACTATGGATCAACCTCCTTTAAAGTGATAGGAGACAAGTCAATGCCCAAGATCTATTTGTGATAGAGGTGAAGGTTGTAATGAACATACACAAGATCATTCAACATTTTCACTGACAACCTATTGTGCTTTTTGGAGTGTATGTGCTCAAACATATTTCAAGTGCGCTCCCATTTTGAAGTACTACATAGTTGGCTCAAGACGTGAACTGCAATCCTCAGAAGATTTGGCCCCTTAGCACCAAACCTCTCCCACAATGCATTTGAAATGAGAAAGAATAAAAATCAATTATATTCTGTAACTTTGAGTTTCACTTTCAATATTAAGTTATTAACTGTAATGTCCCCTTAGCACCAAACCTCTCCCACAATGCATTTGAAATGAGAAAGAATAAAAATCAATTATATTCTGTAACTTTGAGTTTCACTTTCAATATTAAGTTATTAACTATAATGTCCCCATTTTTGTGAGCATTAGAGTTTTAGGGATTAGACTATTTTTTTTTGACCCTCGTAGGCTAGTATGGTGGATTAGAGGGTCCAGTTTGGGAGTTTTAGAGCTCTTCAAGTGGCCCTTGTAAGTGTTTATCTCACCAAATCTTTCATTTGTTCTGAGGCATTTACATTTAGAGGTTTCTGGTTCCATTTTGAGAGACTCACTATTTATAGTAAGTCAGTGGATGTTAGAGAGGGACCCTTATTATTTTTAGTAAGGCATTCAGATTGACAGTGGGAGCAGTGGGTTAGCTAGTGATGAAGTCAGAACAATTAAATAATGGTTATTAATGGAGTTATGACATTTAATCATTTTAAGGGAATAATTTATTGACTTCATGTGACTTTATAATTAAAGGGGATTTAATATCATAAAGTTAGATTATAAAGTGAGATCATTTAATGACATTATTTGACTTTATTATAAAAGGACATTTAATGATTATAAAGTCAAATGATAAAGTGCATTAAATGAATATATTATTAAGTGGCTCATTAAATGCTTTCCCTAAGTCAATGCCCAAAGAAATAAAAGCAAATATGTTTTTAGTTATGTGAAATGTGATTGAGAAGCTTCACGATCAAACTTATTGAAGGAATTATAAAAAGCCATGCGAAGGATCGATTTCATTATGCTTGGATGAACTTGATTTGTTTATGGTGAATATTGGGGTTTGGAGCTTGAGTTTCAGGTTTCAGCTATTATCCTAATTGGAGAATGGAAACTCTTCAATGGTTTGCAATTTTGAGGTTGTGAAAGACCAACCAAATTATTGCTTGTTTGTGGGCTTCATCCATGAGTCTAATTTGTGCCAACAGGTGGAAGGTTTCATCTAGGGTTTGAAGGAATGGAAGGTATATCTACAACAGACCTAGAGATTCATATTGGCTTCCATTATACATAAGGAAATCAAACATTTAATTGGTAGATTATATAGAGCTACAGGAGGGACATGTTAAATTGGCAGATTATATACATTGTAGAGTGGAGACATTTGCAACAAGGATTTACATACTAGGTTCTCTAATTTCGCTGTCATAAGTTTTGGGAATTACTTGCTATATCTTTGTAACTATTTGGCATGAGAATTATCAATAAAATACTTCATTATGCTGTTGCCATATAATTTCTAGTTTGCATGTTAAGTGTTTGTTAAAATGCCAATGGTGATATAGATGCATATTCATCATCAATTCATTACAATTCCAAGGATTTTGAATGTCAAGAGTTGTCTCTCATATTTAGTTTGCATGTCAACTGTTTATATTAATGTCTAGCTGCTGTAGGTGCATATTTACATTGTGTGGGTCATCTATATGAATTCAAAAGATAAAAGGAATTGCATTTGCATTATGGTTCTTTTCCTAGACATCTTAGTAACCATTTGAAAACATTTAAATCACATTTGACATCATTTGAAGCAATCATTATCAGACTGAAACATTGAAACAGCAAGTAAAGAGGTTATATGCAAAGTGTTTGACGATATTCCTTGAGCCTCTAATCAGCATTTTGAGGTCAGAATTGGCAAGGAATATTACAGTGGTATCAGAGTGGTTTCTTGCCATCTTGCTGGGATTGGAAATCATTGAACTCCCATAGTTAATATTAGAGTAACCAACACTCTTGTTTTTGTTTCAGTATGGGTAAAATGAAGTGTATACAGGAACTCATGCCAAAGCTCATGCAGGCCTTTCAAAACTATGATAAGAATTAAAAAGGCTTCTAACAACATCCAAATTTTTTGGATCCTTTGTTTGCAAAGAAAATGAAAGCAAACGCTAATGCAAATAACCTTATCAGAATAGAGGAAAAAGAAGAGAGGGTAAAATTCGAAGAGAATGTTGGTACTTTTAGCGTTCAAGAAGTTGTTATCAGTCATGATAGCAAGTCTGATCTTTATGACAGGAGTCTTCCACTTGAGCGTAATGATGATTTGAAAGTCATAGCAAGTTCAGAAAGTGTTGTGGGAGTGACCTTGAATGAAGATTGCATGGAAATATTGACTCATAACAGTTCTGATCTACATGACAATAGTGATGAAATCTTGCATCAACACGAGACGACAGTGACTACACATGTGCAAGATATTAAGCTATCACATAAAGGTAGTCGAGATTTGGGTACTAATGGTGCAATGTGTGATGTGGATTCATGTCATGGCAAGTCTGATTTTTCAGATCATACCTTAGAAAAACAAGCTAGAAGGTTCTTATGTTGACATGGAATCCTATGATTGCGAGTTGGATGGACATGCAGTTACCTTGGAAATGGAAGTGTGTGAAGATATTGTCATATCAATAGCTTCTACCTTGCCAATTGAGTCATCTGATGAGATGCTTAGCAACAATACCTTGGATGTTGATGTGTGCACTGATGATAGCAGACAAGTTGTTGCTAATCATGAGGTGAGTTATGTTGATACAAGCCCATATCGCAATGCAGATTTTGGGTTAGAACACTTGCATGGGAGTCATTGGTTTTAGAGTCCTCATCATTTGGTTGGGCAACTTAAGGTTAATGACAGCATGATTGCCACAACCATAGAACATTTTGATGTTGCTTGTCAAATGTTGGCTACGTTTGGTTGGGGTACTCCTATGTCAGTTGAGCACGGTGATAGTGGCCTTTCCCTTGCAGAGTTCCGTTCACTACGAGAAGCCATTGGGATAATGAAACATAATTACTTGCAACTACTTGTTTATAGGGACTTTCTTCTCGAGTGGGATTGTATTTGCTACGATGCACTGAAGGGGAAGGAAGAGGAGGTTGATGAGCTCACTCATGAGCTTGAGGTGACTACAGACTCATTGAAGAGCACCTAGTTGGCCCTTCGGAAGTCACAATCATGGTTAGAGTAGCTTACCGTGGAGATGAGTTTGGTACAATCTTCACCAACTACAGATACATTATAGCCTTTTATAGTAGCAATTGGTGATGATCATATATCCACGGGTTGCAGTGAGAATGTGGCTACATCCACTGCTAATATAGGAGTAGTAGTCTTAGATGGGATGAATATTTTGGTTGAGAGTAGTAGTCTTAGATGGGATGAATATTTTGGTTGAGAGCAGTAGAAGAACACTTGTTGCATCAGGTTCTCTCGAGGTTAGTACTATGACAGATGATGTTGGTTAGATTGTTGATAGCTCTTGTGTGGCAGAGGTGGATTCTCCAGAGAGTTGTATTAGTTCATGATTTTACTCCATCATCTCCACAGAGAAGAGTGTCATCTGGTTGGGAATATGGTTCTCAGGTAGATTTGTTTCCCTCCCTTGGAAGCAAATTTGTTACTTCATCCCATGCAGTTGATTTTGGACCTAAGTTATCGGTTCAGGTGTGGATGTGGATGCGGGTACTAGAACCTGGTACGTGGATATGTGATTTTTTTTTGGGGTTTGGACGCGTTTGGGTACATTTATATATATATATATATATATAATATTGCAAGATATATACAAAATTAAATCATTTGATAGTATGATACTCCATCATTGATCAAGATAAATATTAAATGCCAATTGATAGTTCACAAATATTCAAATAAGCCATATCATATATGTCTATGTTCACGATTCCAATGAAAATTAGAAAATCATTACAATTACAAAATCAAAATGTAATTCATGATTCATCAATTAGGATTCACTATTCAAAATCATAAGGATTATCAAAAAATTCATCTTCATCTTCAGCTGCTGCAAGTTCAAGATCATTTGAACCCAAGGCGGTTCCACTTGCACTAGATGCACCACGTGTCAAAATGTAATCATCATAAGATGTAGTGAGTCTAGTAAGATCCTCAATGGTTGCATCCAAGTTGGCACACTCAGGGACTACATCCCAAAGCTTTGCTGCCCCATCCTTGTAGTTTGGATCCTTACGTGACACAAGATGTAAGTTGCAGTGAATATAAACCAAGTCTTCATCTTTTTTTGAACCCAACTAGTTACACTTCACTGAGTGGATAAAGGAGTATGTACTCTAATAACGTTTAGTGGCAGAAGAACTTGCAACTTGGACAGTGTTCACAAAAATAAAAATAAAAATGCAAAGTAAATAAAAGAATGTTAAGTACTAAATTGTAGAATACAAGTTTTAAAAAAAAAACTTGTTAGAGGATCTTGATTGCAAGAGGTTGTAGATAGTTTAAATGGTTGATCATGGAGGTACCACTATGTGATAGCTTCCATGTTGTACTTGTCATTAATAGTTGTTGGACTATGATTTCTTCCCGAGGCAAACAAGCCAAATTCTGTCCTAACTTTTTTCTGCACTTTTTCATCTGGGAAGAATCTTTCAAAAACTCTCTTGTACCCATTAGCAACTTCCTCATCTCTATATGCTGCTAATCTCCCTGGCATAGAAATTACTTTCTTGCTATAGTACCTCAGAGATAGGTCTTATGCAAGGAGGTACAATGAGGTGGTCATCTTTTCCCATCGATGATGAATGATTGATTCCACCTTATTGCATAAGGTTTCACATTCTATGGGGCTATTCTCATGTTTTTGTATTGCAATTTTTACCTTCTATAACATTGTTTCTATGCCATCATAGACATCCCCCAAATAAGGTGCACCTGTATCAATAAATTAGAGCATAGTCATGATAGGCTTGGTGAAATCCAATACATATTGCACACGAGCCCACCAACTGTCATCCAAGACCAACGTCTTGACCTTTTGGGCCCTCTTTAAATGTGAAGCCTTCCATACACCCCATTGGGCGGAAATAACCATTTGGCTCAATGCTTCTTGCACCTTGAGAAGTTGTCTCATAACGATAGTATGGGATGCAAATCGGGCCTCAACAACCTAAGTTAATAACAATATGTCAATAGCTGTAATGTCCCCATTTTAGCAGGTCTCTGTAGTTGAGCATAGTCAGTTCATCAATGCGACCCTCGTGAGTTGACAGTGTGTTTTGAGGGTCTCTGGGATAGATTTACTATTTTTGGTAAGTCTATTTTTAGCAGTGGCTATTTCTGGCAGGGCAGTGCCTATTCCTGGTTGGGCAGTTGGACTTGGGTTTTTTTAGAAGTTCGTTGATCTCAATTAGACTTTTCAGTGGCTTATATTTTAAATGTTGTTATTAAATTAAATTATTTTGATTTAATTTAATAACTTACAACTTTATAACTTTATGTTATAAAGTGGAGTTATATTAAAAGCCAATTAAGTGAAAAATAATGTAAAGTGCTTTTTCCAAAAAGCCTATATATTCTACTCGAAAAAACACTTTATGTTGATATTTTGGCCTTTCGGCAAATATCTTACACCTTGGATAATGACAATAAATATATAGAGTATATATTTATTAATATAATTCGATATATAAATAATAATATTAAATATAAGGAAATATTTAATACTTATTGTTTATCAATTATATATGCTGAATGACATAATTTAAATAAAGGGCCCAAGTCGGCCTCTTGGGAAAGTGTATGTTATTTAAAATACCTAAGTGGGCCCTCTTAAAGAGGCACTACATTTGCATATATAATGAAGATCAAATTTTGGAGAAGTACCAAAAACATAATGTGCTTCCTTCTCCCAAAGGCGAATTTGGAGCAGACAAAGGGTGAAATTGGAGCAGACCTGGGGCAAACAGTTGCTGCCCTAGGAATGGTGAACTAGGGCAGAATGATGCCCTACAAAGTGGTGAACTCAGTGCTCTATGTTATAGTTCGACTATGCATCAGGCAATAGCGAATACCATTGAAGAGGCAGTGAATTCACCTCAGCGAATTCACCATTAAGGAGCAGATCTTAGTCCAAGGCAGCAGCGAATTCTCTGCCCTAAATGCAGCAGAATTAAGTGAGGATTCTAGGGCACTGTAGAAACCCTAAGTGGGCTGACTTGGCACCTACATCTTGGAGAAATAAAGGCACTAATTTGAGGACAAATTCAGAACCTAAATTCGGGTACTATCTCTCCTTGCTTGTGCATATTATATTTGATCATGTGCTTAGTGTTTGGAAGACATCTATAGTTTGATTATCCCTAGGTAAATCTGAAAAATACTAACACTTTACTCATCTTTTATGCAATCATTATTTTATTGAAGTTTGTGAAGAAGACAAACCTGGCTAGGGTTTCGAGGACTGATTCCTCATCTCGTGATTTGAGCCATTACCTGTGAATGGTGAATTTTGTAGCTGATAATCTGAAGTGAATTATTCCAATTCTGAGATCATAATTTCCAGTGCTGAGGTATACTGGATCCTAGGGAAGTTCTTTTATTTCTACAGGCAAGATCGAATTGCTTCCAAGGAATTCGAATTAATATTTGCTGAGGTTCAATTTTCATTGGGAATTGTGTTGGGTCTAATTTGTTGGTGCTGCAATTAAGAAATTGGTTCGAAACATCCAAGGGATTTAAGCTTGTGTTTGTTCTATTAGTCGTACCATATATCAAGACCTTGTGTGGGATTTGGTGGTCATCGCACCTCACGTGGAAGCCTTTAATCACTACAGCTGGTTGCGTGAGATACCAAGGAGGCTGCCACGTCTTCAAACCTTGCTCACGTGATCAACAGGGAGCTGCATTTATCACTGTTGGTGCCGTAAATTCCAGGATACCAATATACATTGCTGGGGCCAGTCACGTTTTTTACAAACTGCTGACGTGACTGTTTTGGAGGGGCCGATTTCATCTTGCTGGGTCCGAACTTGCTGCTGACTGTCACGTTTTCATTCCAGGCTCTCACGTGACTGCTGGAGTTAGGCGTTGGGTGTTTGGGGTGGTGTTGCTGTTCATTCTTGAGGGTGGTTACCAGCGTATGGATGGCAATGTCAAGTTTTTCCTGAATTCTTTGCTAATTGGCGACATTCAATAATTACCAGGTGCCAAAGTTGTGTTATTTGAATTAAAATAAGACTTATTTAAATTCTGGAAAGAAATTCATTGTTACTTCAATTTATAAAAATTGATGAATTATCTTTGAAGCTTGTTTATCTAACATTTGAGATAAGATTTGCAAATATTACAAATAAATAAGAAAAAATCAGAAAGAGCCGGTTAGGCTCATCACAATAGAAAATTTATATACAAATTGATAATTGAACATGGCATAAAATTTATTAAAATAAAATAAAAAAATTAAATTTAGTAATTACAATTTACCTTCAACAACTCCAATTTAGAGAAAGTTTTGAATATTGATTGTGACATTTGGTGGTTCATCACAAACATCTGGATCTTCTCCCTCTTTTGGTATATTTGTTTCATCCACTCTATTTGAGAGCCAATTTGTTGCATTACCAAGTTGAGGGAGTGTACGGTGCATTGTGCCACAAAAAATGTGGTCATATTAGCCCTCAACCAAAACACCTGCACACCTACAATTTTTTGCATTGTCTGTGATTACTTGGACCACATTCTCACTACCCACCATTGTGGACTCTAGGAGAATTCTGGAAACAAATTGTGCATCTTTCACTTCTCCTTCATGTTGTGAGGTTTTCGCAACACCACCCCATCGCAGATGAGGACTCCCTTTTTTTTGCCGTCTTGCTATTGTTTGCAAGTGAGTAGAATTGAAGATTTGACTAAGTATTGAGGTGAGAGAGTAGCATTGGTAAAAAATTGCCTAAGGATTGAGATGGGATTGGTTTGATTGTCATCTTATAGACGGAGCGAAGTTGGAGGTTGAGGATGGATGGAAGACGAGGTAAACTGGGCGAATTATGAAGTAGGATCGAGATGGGACTTGTCTCTTTGTTAGAGAAAATCGTCGCTCATCTTTGAGCTGAACACGTTTTAGTTCCCTTTAATCGTCGCTCATCTTTGAGTTGAACGCGTTTTAGTTCCCTCTAATCGTCGCTCATCTTTGAGCTGAACGTGTTTTAATTCCATCTAATCCTCGCTCATCTTTGAATTGAACGCATTTTAGTTCCCTCTAATCGTCGCTCATCTTTGAGCTGAACATGTTTTAGTTCCATCTAATCGTCGCTCATCTTTGAGCTGAACGCATTTTAGTTTCCTCTAATCGTCGCTCATCTTTGAGCTGGGCATGTTTTGCTTCCATCTAATTCGTGTCTCATCTTGGGGCTGGGGCCTCTTTTCATGCATCAAATTTTGTTGTCTCATCTCACAATGCCCTATTTTAAGGCCTGAGTTTTTTATGACAGACTTAAGTTAGACCCTGTTTAGGCCCTCTAGGCTGCTTATAATGAAGCATATGACTCGGATTTTGAAGGGCGATGGTTGTACCTACATCTGCCCCTATGATAGTACAACTACAAAATTCGAAATTTTAACCCTTCAAAGTGGTGGTTGTACCCAAAATCCGAATTCAGCTTGCATGGCAAACAAGATGATTAAAATGGCTCTGAGGACTCCTTTTATAAGGCGATTTGTGCAGTATTGGGGCCTGCCCTATTCCAAGCGTTGGGGTTCGTGGACCTTAGGGTCTATTTCAATTTCAAGATAGGGCATGCCTCATCAAATCGAGGGGTGAAAACCTGGGCGCTAAAGCATTAAATCTGGCCCGAAATTCGAATTTGATTGGCATTGGGCCTGCCCTATATATGACGTGTGGTCCATAAGCCCTAAAGCTAGGGTGGATCTGGATAGCAATTAAAATAAGTCCTGTCCTATTTGCAAGTGTGTGGCCTTAAATATCAGATCTGGCCCCAATTATGAAACGTGTGGCCTTGGGAGACGAAGTGGACTCTGATTCATATGAGGCATGTGGCTTTGGGGCCCTCTTTAGGCGATTTGAACTTAATAAGAATTGCCCTATGCCAGTGTATAGTCAAAATATGGGCGTGCAACATTAAATAGGCCCCATTAGTAAAGCATGTAAGCCAAGAATTTAGCAGCGAGGCCTTTAATTCAATAAAGGAGGCCCTAAATCTAATCGCATGGGCTCCAAAATTCAAATCGGTGGGCCTTAAGTCGATTAGATAGGCCCCAAATCTGGGCGCAGAACATTAGGATCAGACCAACACAAAAAACGTGCAAGGCTTAATTAGGCCTAATTTCGAATTTGCCTTAAATACAAATTTAATTTTCGAATTAACCCAAGGCAATCAGGTCAGCCCTGTATTTAATAATAATTTAATGGCGAAATATATTTAATAAAAACCCCTCAAATTTAATTTTTGCAGCCAGGTCGGCCCTCTTTTGACAGCTTTTAATTTCGGGATTTATTTCTTTTTGGCACTGGTCGGCCCTCTCCCAGTTTTAATTTGGTGCCTATATATTGGAGGAGTGGCGTCCATTCCCATCCCAATTCGAAATATTTATTGCTCTGCTCTGCACCTGCGAGTTTTCTTTTAGCAGCAGCGTCTTCTCTATACATTGTAGGTCTTCGAAGTGTAAGTTTGGAGCAGCGTACTAAACTTGTACAGCGAGTGGCAAGGTTACAGAGGACCATTAAATCGAGCAGTCCTATAAACACAGTGCAGGCTTTTCCCGGAGATCATTTCCTATTTGCAGTGGTAGGCATCTAATAAGGTTCGAACTTGAAGGGCAGATCTGTGCTGCGTCTCCCTTGATCATTTTGGTTGCAGACAGTCATTTGAGGACATCCAAGTCCAGTCTGACGCCTCTGGTTCCATCTTCTCCATTATCAAACATCACTTTTAGAACATTGTTTTTGGCATTCGTGGCAGGGGTTTGGTTTGAACTTTCGATTCTCTCATTAGTAAAGTGACAGGGTAAAGGATCTAAAATGTTTTAACCAGCGATTTATCTGATTTATTATTATTTTGTGGAATAAAATAGCATAATTTCCAAGCTTGCTATAGATCACAGGGACTTAATTTCGCGTAGTAGCAAATGGAAATCTAGATCTTGTCTTAACGAGTGTATAATTGCATCCGAAATTTAACTAAGTGTTGATATTGCAGAATCACGCATGGAAGGAACCGCCAATATTCCAAGGTCAGGACCACGATATAGAGAGGCAGGAGACATGCCAGCACACGACACTATGGAAGATGAGCCTGTACCTAAGGGAAAGGGAAACAGAGTAGCAGAGAACAACAGGGCACGAAGGGCAGCTCAATTTAAATATGAAATGCACCCTATGCTACCCGAGTTGAGCCTCACTTCAACATGGGCTAACGTAGGAGATACCAACCTCGGACCGTCCAATATCGAGATGATAAAAAGCAGATTATATGGCAGCAATCAGTCAAAGGAAATTAAGATGTTCAAAAATGGCATCATCCAGGCTGCTATTTTCCCACCCACGCATCAATGGACTGAGCTGGTATTGGAAATAGCGAAGAATTACAACCCGACAACAAGAGAGTTCGTTACACCCAAAGGACAAATAGCTGTTACTCTTGTGGAGGATGCAATCAGAGACGCTTTCAACATCCCAGAACATAAGGTTGATATTCGGAAGACAAAGATGGATGCCATGAAAGAGTATGAAGCCAGAACAAGTCATTATGTGGGCTTAATTAATAAAGAATGGCCTGCCGGACCTAAGAGGACTTGTGGTCAATTATCCAAGTTAATGAGGTCTGATTTCAAGGAGGATGTGGGAGATTTGATACTGATGCTGAATCGAGTTATGGGAAGTTTCCAAGCAGCACTTTTGGATACTTGGATTTGTTACTTCAATGATGTTATCCTTAACGGTAATGAAATGTTTGATTGGGCATGGATGATTAGCAACAACATGGACGAACAGTTAAGAACCGTAATGCATACCAAGTCCTTTCGCATGACTTCTTATTTGATCTATATGATGGCATGGATTCGCAAGTATCCAAGATTGCAATGCCTAAGGAAGGTTGCCAATCAAAAGGGGGAATTCATGGTCTACGATTGTTACCCACAACTTCATCTTCACAATAAAGACGGCTTTCAAATGGCCAACGATACTTTGGTTATGCGTAATGTGAGGGTGTTACAGAAGAATTCGCGTAGAAGGCTATCCAAAGAAGCAGAAGACCTAGTGAAGATGTATGGGTTGTGGTTCATTCAATTTCCTAAGTTCACTTATATCAGAATCATAGGGAGCACGATGTGCCCAAAGAAACTTCCTCGGTTTCCAATAGATAAGCTAGTGTTAATGGAGGTGGCGAGACAGTTGTTGGCATATGATAGGATCCAAAAGGATAAACATAATCCAGGAGTTGTGTTTCCACTAGGCATTGGAGGTGAAAGTTGTTTGACTCTTGAGGTGGCAAAGGCAGCTGAAAGTGAACTTGAGTTTTATCCTCTAGGATTGTATCTTGGAAGGGCACATTTTAATCCGCTCCGTTAAATTAGGAGGGCATACAGAGCTCAATACAGGCCTATAGCACACATTGAGGACCATTGGGCCAATGCCAGTGATGATGTTGAAATAAAGAGGCGGGCATTTTCCAGGATGTCAGTTGAGCTAATTAAGGCAACGAAGTGGATGCAGATTCCGAACCAGGTTGAATATGATATGCGGTATGTCCACCCAGATTATGATAAATTGAAGAAAGAGGGTATTCCACCTATTGATTGAAACAATAAAAGCGAGGAAGGATTGGATGCACTTATGACGACAGTGAGAACTTTCACGATGAAGTGGTTGCAGGATCAAGAGGCCCGCCTACATGCATTGAGGCTCCCCTTAACTTATGAACTCATGACGGACATAGTGGAGCCCGATGAAGTATCATTTGGACCACCACCAGAAAGGAGTAATGGTTTCGGGAGTCAGTAGAGTGAGCGAGGGGGCAACAAGTTCCCACAAGGAATACTATAAAGAAAATCTTCAAGATATCAAGACATGGAAGAAAGACAAAGCAAGTTCGAAAAGGAGGGAATGCTATCTTGAATTTCATGGGAAACCCAATTATCACAATAAGGCAAGATTCAAGACAAGAACCATTTGAAGAACAAGAGAAAGGATGAAGAAATTTCAAGAGGATGGAGCAATTGGAAAGATGAGCCATCACAATTGAAAGATTAACAAATGATTTCTTATCAAAAGGTTAAAGGGTATTTATTAAGTTTCAGGATAAATTTGCTGAGGTGACAGCCATATCCTCATTCAACAAAAGCATGCCAAGTGTCACATAGTGACGATTTGATGAGATTATGTCCAGGTTCATTGAATCCTGAAGGAGGATGAGTATGAGGCACATGATTCCCAAGGCGATGACATGGCGTAGGCCCACAAAATTTCAAGAGTATTGATTGGTTGATTTATAAATGCCTCATTTTGGTTGGCCCATTTTGGTTATGGAAACCCTAATCAAGGCTTTTGCCTCTTAATCTCGGCCCTTGATTTAAAGCTTTTGCCTCTTAATCTTGGACACTCGTTGTATTTGAAGCCTCTATATAAAGCCTTTTGCTCTCATTTGTAAACATTGGAAGATTCAAGAAAATTGTTGCTTAAGTAATGCCATTATCGTTGTTCTTATCATTGTTGTGTTTTGCATGGTGATTGAGTTGGGACACTTGGTATTATTGCATGGTTTCTACTTCCACGGTTAGAATAGGATTTTATTTTGAAGTTGTTAGAGTAAGGGTAAAATAGATAGATTGTGTGGTGATATTGGTGGATGTTTGATTAGATTCTATAAAACTAGGCCACTAGCTCCTTGTAGATGCAAGGGTGCCCTGTGTGGTAATCTAGTAATTGCGCTCAAGTTCAATTGACATTAGATCTTTAATTTGTACTCCAAGTTGGATTGAGGGGAAGGTGTTGATAGGAAAACCATTTGAGATCCTTTGAAGCTTTGCACTAGGTGGAAGTGAAGTCGCAGGCAAGCCTCCATTTGGTAGGAATCCTAATCCATCCATTAGTTTTCCCATCCATAGTTAGAAATAGAAGTAGTCTGGATAGTAGAAGTTTGAAGAGCAAAGTTGGAAGTGATATAAAATCACAGATATACTTTATCATATATTGCAAAGCCAAATCTTTAGCAGTGCAAGTAAGTTGACATCTTTGAATAAATTATGTAAGTCGGCCTAGGTGATTAACCAACAAATCACATCATTTCAACTGAGTTAGATATCCACAGGTATGAGGAACCTTGGAGTCATTTCATGATCTTCATTGCAAAGCTTATCATGGGAGATGACTTTATTCAAGAGAGGATTTGATGTTCTATGTTTCTCGAAGCATTGAGTATCTAGTCCTGCATGTTGTGTAAGTGGAACAAAACTCTCATCAACAGAAATTGGCGCTAGAAGGAGGGCGTACATTGTTTACTCATTAGGTTGTCAATATTGGAACATGATGAAGGATGGGACTTCCTCAGCCATGACAACCTAAGGACAATTGGCAATCATACCAAGACAACATTGTTTTAACATTTCATTCCTTCGCTTGGAACCAAAGGATAAACGGTCGTGAGTACTTACGCATAGCTGATATCCTAGAAGGAGAAGAGAAAGCTCAAAGAATTGACAGAGAAGTCCAAGAAAGATTGGAACGTGAGAGAAGAAATTGAAGGATGACAAAGGATGGTGCTTCCTAGATCGAATCAACCTAGAGCAAATTGGGGAACGCTTCAAGATAATATTCTAATTACATTACGCATAGTCTCGTGGGCAGAGAGTGAGGATACTAGAGAATATCTGCATACCGCTAACGTATTGAATCAGGAAGAAAAGAAAACGCGAGCCATTGAAAGGAGAATTCAGAGAAGGTTGGAACGCCAGAGAGAGCTAGAAAGGAAACTTGAAAGAGAAAGGAAAGCGCGAAGTTTATCTCAATCTAGTGGTGAAGGCGAATCCGAAGAGATGAACTAAAATGGTACTGCCTTCTTATGCTCATTTCCCAGTTGCGCAACTAGGATTAGATATTAGCTGGACACAAGGAGACATCGTTTCTGATTTGGGGGAGTTCATTTGGAATAATAAAGAAGACAATACACATTATCAATTTGTAAGAATTATCTTAGACCAAGAGGAGCAAGTTGGCATTGCATTCCAAAGAGAGCGACAAAGGATTGAAATAGAGATCCGACGAAGGTGGGAAAGAGATAAAATAGAAAGGATTCAAAGAGAGAGAAGCTCATAGACTAGCTCAGGCCACCCTTGAGGGAAGTTCAACTTGGGATGGACAATCGAACTGAACTATAATCAAGATGGATAGAAGAATTGGATCTTTCTCCCCTGAAAGGTTCGAGAAATTACAATCAGATAGGAAGCAAAGGTTACTGAGGTCTACACCACACCAAGAGGAGGACCTAGTTGAGTTGCAATTTCACAAGAAAGGAAGGAATCATTGGGTAGCTAATACTGCAAGCTTGGCAAACTCCTCGAGTAGTCCGGTTCAAGTTCCAAAGGGTTCAAACATACAAACCCCATTGGGTCAGCCAGTTCAAGGCCAAGCCAACCAAACAACAATGGCACAACAACAGCCTCCTTGGATTCAAAACAACGCCTCGCCTCTTACTTTCAATCAATATAATAATTTGCCTAAGAATCCAGAGCACTTTTGTTCTAAGTTCCATGTCAATGATCCCAATTGTACGGCAGAAGAACACATCAAAATCTTCGAAGATGCATTATTTAATAGGCGAATTCAGCACGAGGATGTAGCATGTAGACTCTTCCCCCACTCTTTAGGAGAAGAAGCATTTTATTGGTTTGTAAATTTGCCAACCTCATCTATATCCGGGTGGGATCAGTTGAAAGTAGCATTCGTTGGGAAGTTCGGCATTCCCATCACCCCGTCAGATTTGTATAGGCAGTTTGCGGAAATTAGAAGATAGGATCAGGAGCCCATTAGCTCATTTAACAATCACTTCCATAAGGCTTACACGCGATTGCAGGCTCCCTATATAGTCTAGGATGCAGGTGCTCTAGAAATGTATTACAATGCTTTGGATTCTCAAACGTCTATGTTTGTAAGAGTCTCTAACCCTGCCCCAACGAATTTGAATGAAGCATATGCTAAGGCGATGGAGGTAGGCAAGCAAATGAGGCAACAGGTGTCTGGATTCCAAAATAGCCAAGTCCCACCACTCACATATTAGGCTCCATCGAATCAACTTGTGGTACATCCGGGACCCCCGTTATCCCAAGCACCATCGTCGGTACCAGTCTATCTGCAAGGCATGAGTGCATCTACGAGGTCCCAAGAAGAGAAGGATGAAATGAAAGAATTGATTGAACAAGTAAAGAAGCTATCCACCGAAGTTACCTACCTGAGGAACTAGAACAATCAACTCCAAGCAATGCACAAGAATAGTCAAGGAGGAAATTTCCAAGGCAACTATCAGAGGAACAATCAAGATAGTGGATATCAAAGGAATTATCAAGATAGAGATTACCAAAGGAACAACCAAGGTGGTGGGTACCAACGAAACAATCCAAGTAACAACTACCAAGAGGGCAATCAATCACAAAGCCAAGGATACAATAATCAAAGGAAGATGTGGAACACCGGCCCAAATAATGGCAACGTGGTGTCGCCACTCGATAGTCAACCTCCGACGGACAACAAACCAGTGGAGAGGATATTTCTGGCAGAATCTGCCTTGTCTCAATATTGCAGATTCCATGAGACAAACCAGCATTCAGAGTTGCAATGCGCCGAATTCAAAAAGGCCTCAAATTTGTTCCAAAATGTGGTGGATGAATCAATCAATCAGGAGGATACACCAATCACGGGGTATGAGATAGTTCCCACCACGAGATATGATCAATGCTTAACTTTCGAAGAATTTTCTTTCCACCTGAGTTCGAAGCTTATGAGGAGCATCACGGAAGATTTCCACCAGCCTCGGCTAATGGACCAGTGGATGAGCCAATAGGTTCGGACGAGTATGGCAATGAATTAGAGTTCTCTTTTCCCCCATTAGGCAACAATGTGTTGGTGCAAGGTACCAGTGAGGTTCAAACATTTCAACAGTCGTAGGGGAATGCAACGAAATTTTATCAAAGGAATAGTAGGAGAAACAATGAACCTCTAACACCTTCCATTCCACCAAACAATTTCAATACGCCTTCGCATCCTAATGCTAACAATGTACCCAATTATCCAAGAGATGCACCAGAGTACAGACAAGGTAGTAATAACAATGGCAATGGCCGAAATGCTGGCATCTCGCAGAACACATATGAAATTCAAGGAGGTGGTAAAGAGAAGACGATGAGTAATCTTACCAACAATGACGAATTGAGGAAGCTTGGACAAAGTGTTACAGAAGAAATGAAGAAGATCAAGATTAGCTTAGCACTGCTTGAGTTGTTGAAAGTAACTGAAATTAGAGAAACCTTCCTCAACAGCTTAAAGGATAACAAAGGATTAGGAACTGAAACTCAAGCTCCCACAACGACGGGTCAAAGCACCTCGATGGCAGGAAGGCCTCCTCCCAACACGGTAAATGTTATTCAAGAGACCAATCTTACACAAAGTATTTCATATGGGGATCTTAATGATTTCAACAGGCCACAGGAGCCTCGACCAATATGTGTAGCACAAAGTTCGGCACCGGCCAGTCAGGAGGTACAAAGAAGCAAAAACCCAACTAAAAGCTGTGAAACAACGAAGGTGGATGACTCAACGCAACTAATTGAAACGAGAATGAAGCCTAAACCAATATATAAAACGCCAGTGGTATTTTATCAAGGGAAAGATGAACCAGCGCCCTTCCTGGTTTCAGTGAGAATATTTGGGAAATTACTTCATAATTGCATGATTGATTCAGGAGCATCCAGCAATGTCATGCCCCTGGCAATTTGTAGAAAGTTGGGAATTGTCTCGGCAGGATCAAACAAGGTCACTCAATTAGACAAAACAGAGGTGCCAGTAGTGGGTGAATTAAACAACATACATATGCAGTTGGCATTGGATCCGAGGATGGAACACCTCGTAGATATATCCGTTGTGGATGTAGCCGATTATTATGGTTTGATCCTAGGTAGAGATTGGGCCAGAAGGTTGAATGGTTATATGGCCACTGACTTTTCCCATATGTGGCTCCCATGGAAAGGACTCCCTAACCAGATTAAAATTGATAGCACCCCCAGGCTAAAACTAACTGTCACCGAATACGGGGAGCAAAATGAAGTGTTATTTGCCGAGACAGATCTTGGCGTCTACAGGCCCAAGACTGGGGAAGTTCTAACTTTGAATATCATAAATAAAGAACAAGAATCCACGGAAATGCTAATTGAGTCGGATTCGGATACTTCATCAGACGAAGGTGAGGGAATGTTTGAAAATTTCAAAAACTTTGTATTAAGAACAACACAACAAGGTGTACAGTTGGGAAACAAAACGTCAGTAAAAGATTTGCTACTGCTCAACTGGTGTAGAATTCACAACACCTTTCATTCGGAGCTATCTTGCGCCATGTGCAAAGTCGCCTTAGAACAAGTAGAGAAGAGAATCCCAGGAGCCTTAAAGAGATAAGATTAGTATAGCAAGCAAAAGATTGAAGTTTTACGAGTAGAGACTGCGGAAAATAATAAGGCAGGTGAAACAAGGAGTTAGACCACATCACTCGACCCGAAAATACAAGAGAACAATGAAATTTGGACGCTAAGGTTCAATGGTTCCAAAACTAAGCAAGGAGCCGGAGCGGGATTCGAATTGACTAGCTCAACAGGGGCAACCTTTTTGGCAGCACATAGACTACAATTCCCTTGCACCAACAACATGGCTGAATATGAAGCTTTGATCCTTGGTTTGTTGTGTGCAATAAAGAAAGGTGCAAAGGTGGTTCATGTATACAGAGATTCATACTTGGTGACAGAGCAAGTGAAGCAAAAGTTTGCATGTAACGACAAGAGATTAAAGAAGTACAGAAACAGAGTATGGGATTTGATCAAGAGCTTCGAGGCTTTTAACATCAAGTTCGGTTATAGAGCGAGTAATAAGGTGGCAAACACTCTCGCGCAAGCTGCAAGTTCTTTGGCGCCTATTGAACTGGAGGGGTTGAAAAAGTTTAGAGTTGAATTAGCATCGACTCCATCAGTACCCGATAATGTAACTAATTTCCAAGTGTTTGAGGATGACAAGCATATTTTGAAATTCTTGACAAATTCAGATGTTTTCACAGCCCAGATCATTGATGATGGTGAAGAAGAAGTAGAAATCAATCCAGAGGGGATCATGAATTTAAAGACCAATACTATCCCGAAGGGGATGATTGAGCTAGAAAGGATATTTGATATTGATCAGTTCAACAAAGTGCCATACCAACCCACAGGGGGAGACGAATGCGACAAAATAAATCTCGGGACCAAGGAGAATCCGAAGATTGTACAAATTGGAAAAGTTTGCACACCTAAAGAAAAGGATGGTATCATTAAGCTAATGAGAGAATTCCCAGATGTGATTGCATGGGGATATGAGGATTTGAAGACATATGATCCTTTGATTATAACACACACTATCCCATTAAAAGAAGGAAGTAAGCCGTTCAGACAACGACAGAGGCCAGTTAACCCTTTATTGGAACCGCTGATTTTTCAAGAAGTGAAGAAGTTGTTGAATGCAAAAATCATCTTCCCCGTGCGACACTCAACGTGGGTCGCCAACCTTGTCCTAGCGAGCAAGAAGAATGGTGATATAAGGTTGTGTGTGGATTTTAGGAATTTAAACAAGGCATCAGAAAAGGATAATTACCCACTGCCGTCATTGGACGAGGTATTGCAAATAGTAAATGGAGCACAAATGATGACATTCATGGATGGATATTCAGGATATAACCAAGTTATAGTAGAGGAAGAAGATAGATTGAAAACGGCTTTCACCACCAAGTGGGGAACGTTTGCCTACAGGAGAATGCTGTTTGGCCTAATCAATGCGGGCGTGACATTTCAGAGAGCAATGGACTATGCCTTCAAGGATTTAAAAGACAAATGCATCATCATCTATATGGATGATATCACAGTGTTTTCAAAAAGAAGAGAAGATCATATAGAGGATTTGAGGAAAGTTTTCGTAAGATGCAGAAAATTTGGTGTCTCTTTGAATCCCAAAAAATGCATGTTTGGAGTTACCGAAGGAAGATTGTTGGGTCATGTGATCTCAGAGAAAGGAATTATGATAGATCCTGAAAGAGTGGAAGCAATTTCCAAGTTGAACTTGCCAGCTAGCAAGAAAGAATTGAAGTCATTTTTTGGAAAGATCAACTTCGTGAGGAAGTTCATATCGGCGTTTGTAGAGATAGTGAAACCCATGAACGACATGCTAAAGAAAGATGCCAAAATGGATTGGACTCCTGCAGCCAAGGCGGCGTTCGAAGAAATCAAACAAGCTATTATCAATGTGCCTGTTTTGGTGAGTCCTAACTATGCAAAGCCATTCTTCACATATTCATTCGCTTCCGATGATGCATGTGTGACCATATTGACCCAAAAGAACGAGGAAGGCGAAGAGCATCCAATAGCATTTATGAGTGCCCCTCTCAAAGAGGCGGAATTGAAGTATCCGAACATAGAGAAACAGGCATATGCTCTAGTAAAAGCAATCCGAAAGTTTCGAGATTACATATTAAGAAGCAAGATATTGGCGATTGTGCCGGATATAGCAGTAAAAACTTTGTTGATGCAAAACGAGCTTGGAGAGAGAAAAGGAAAGTGGGTCGCCATTATCCAAGAATATGATATAGGGATCCAGTCGATGAAGCTAGCCAGAGGACAACAACTAGCACAAACGATGGCATGTGATGGGCTAGGCTTGGTGTATCAGGTTTATGAATTGGAGGAAGTATGCCCAGATGAATGGTATCAGGATGTTATTAGCTACTTGTTGAACCATCAATGCCCTTCACATCTGAATCCAATACAGAAGAAGGCCTTAAAGTTTAAAAGCAAGAAATACATGTTGCAAGGGTCAGTGCTCTATAGGCAAAACCATGAGGGCATATATTTGAGATGTGTTGGTAGAGAAGAAGCGCGGAGAATTTTGGAGCACTTTCATGACAAATGGGGAATTGGGCACGGAGCAAGTTTGGCCACAACACATAGGATATTGAGAGTAGGCTATTATTGGCCAACTTTGTTCAAAGATACCCACGAACATGTGAAGACTTGTCATATTTGTCAAACGGTGGCTACGAAAGAGAGAAACCTGGCGATGCCATTACAACCGGTGATCGAGGTTAGACCTTTTGTAAAATGGGGGCTCGACTTTATTGGCCCAATCAACCCACCATCCTCGGCACAACACAGGTATATTCTAACTGCAACTGATTATTGTACATGATGGTCAGAAGCTCAAGCTCTCAAAAACTGTACTGCTGAAATTGTTATCAAATTTTTGGAAGAGAAAATCGTTACCAGGTTTGGTTGTCCTTATGCATTGGTGTCTGATAATGGCTCTGCTTTTACTTCTCTAAGATTCCATAATTGGGCATTTGACCATGGGATTATTTTAAAATTTTCATCTAACTATTATCCCCAGGGAAATGGCTTAGCGGAGTCAACGAATAAAAATCTTTTGACTGTAATTAGAAAATTGTTGGATAAAAACCCAAGAGACTGGCACACTCAGCTGAAATATGCTTTGTGGGCAGACAGAACAAGATCTAAGGAATCTTTTGGAACTTCTCCATACCATTTGGTATATGGACAGGACCCAGTGTTCCCGGTCCAGTTGAAAAATCCCAACATTACAAGTCATACAAGAGTTCTGTGACAATGAAGACAGAGTCCAGGCTAGGTTGTCTCAACTGATGTAGCTAGATGAAAAGAGAGATGAAGCCCTAGACAAATTTGCAAAACATCAAGGGGTTGTCAAATGATGGTTTGATAGGAAAGCGAAGGTGAAGGCCTTTAGAATCTTGGACCTAGTCTTATACTGGGATAAAGCCCATGAAAGGTGCGGAGATCATGATAAATTTGACAGATTGTGGAAGGGTCCCTTTCAAATTTTTGAGATTTTGGGAGATAATGCGTTTAAACTGAAAACACTTATTGGCGGGGATGTCTCGTTGCCTATCAACGGGCAGTTCCTCAAGCATTACTTCCAAGCGTAGGCCTCCTTGTGGAGTCCTTTTGTACATAGCTAGTCTAGAGTTTGTCTCGAACCCTTTGATTCGGGAAGTTTGAGTAGGTTTCCTTTTGCTTAGAGTAGTTTTCCTTTCAGTCATTAGTTTAGGCTCGGTTTGCCTAGGGCTTGTTGGTCCTAGTTTTGGGCCTAGTTTTGGCTTTAGGCTTTGAGGTTCAGGAGGGTCCAAATTTATAACTCGTGGGTGGGACGTGTAGGTTTCACAACTTCAGGTGTCGAAACTGGAGTTCGTCTTGGTCATTTCTTGGATATATTTAACAAGGTTCATAGGACTAAGGGTTGTGCTTGGTTGTCATTCCTTTGATAGGATTGGTACTAAATTCGGGTTAGGCTCGATTGTTGTTCTTAAGCCATCTTTGACAGGAGTTACAACATTTTACTCACACTTAACTGCTCCAAGATCTTCGGTAGTTTCAAGGTGAAGTTGAATTTACTGAAAATTTTACACCTGCTTCAGCACCACTGTGGTCTTCCAAACCCTTTGTGGGCTTCATTGCCTGCAAGCCAAACAAAAGATTGACAAGTGAGAAGAAAAAGAAATATCATGAGAAAATAGAGAAAAAAAAATGAATGATGAAAAACGATAGATCCAATAAAAGATGAAAAGATAGAATTTTGGCTTAAGGGTGTGCAAGCATTTCTACTAGTGTTATGAAAATAATCACTAAAGGTAGAATCATGTTTGTGGTGCCACAACGATAACCTCGTCGGGGCTATAGACGCCTGACTGGCAGTGAGGCTCTATCCAGGATGCTTTTGAAGTAGGGGCATTGGGATAGCTAAGTTCAATGAATCTAAGAGATTACTGAGTTCTTGCCGAGAAAGGAATCAATACACTTGCACACACGTGAGTAACTTATGGTTGAGGCGCTTAAGTCTAACATGAGAGTTCCTTCCGTTGTTGAGTGCTTATCCTTATCACCGGATTGCCAGACAAGTCACCCCGGAATTCTAGGTTCTAAGTTATTTTATTCTTGAAATGTTCAGGAACATTTCTCTAGTGGAGTTGCTAGATGTTGTGAGGTTTTCGCAACACCACCCAATCGCAGATGAGGACCCCCTTTTTTTGCCGTCTTGCTATTGTTTGCAAGTGAGTAGAAATGAAGATTTGACTAAGTATTGAGGTGAGAGAGTAGCACTGGTAAAAAATTGCCTAAGGATTGAGATGGGATTGGTTTGATTGTCATCTTAGAGACGGAGCGAAGTTGGAGGTTGAGGATGGATGGAAGATGAGGTAAATTGGGTGAATTATGAAGTAGGATAGAGATGGGACTTGTCTCTCTGTTAGAGAAAATAGTCACTCATCTTTGAGCTGAACTCGTTTTAGTTCCCTCTAATCGTCTCTCATCTTTGAGCTGAACGCGTTTTAGTTCCCTCTAATCGTTGCTCATCTTTGAGCTGAACGAGTTTTAGTTCCATCTAATCGTCGCTCATCTTTGAACTGAACACATTTTAGTTCCCTCTAATCGTCGCTCATCTTTGAGTTGAACATGTTTTAGTTCCATCTAATCGTTGCTCATCTTTGAGCTGAACATGTTTTAGTTCCATCTAATCGTTGCACATCTTTGAGCTGAACATGTTTTAGTTCCATCTAATCGTCGCTCATCTTTGAGCTGAACGCGTTTTAGTTCCCTCTAATTGTCGCTCATCTTTGAGCCGGGCATGTTTTGCTTCCATCTAATTCGTGTCTCATCTTGGGGCTGGGGCCTCTTTTCGTGCATCAAATTTTGTTGTCTCATCTCACAATGCACTATTTTAAGGCCTGAGTTTTTTATGAGACTTAAGTTAGACCCTGTTTAGGCCCTCTAGGCTGCTAATAATGAAGCATATGACCCGGATTTCGAAGGGCGATGGTTGTACCTACATCTGCCCCTATAAATTTGATAGTACAACTACAAAATTCAAAACTTTAACCCTTCAAAGTGGTGGTTGTACCCAAAATCCGAATTCAGCTTGCATGGAAAACAAGATGATTAAAATGGCTCTCGGGACTCCTTTTATAAGGCGATTTGCGCAATATTGGGGCCTGCCCTATTCCAAGCGTTGGGGTTCGTGGACCTTAGGGTCTATTTCAATTTCAAGATAGGGCCTGCCCCATCAAATCGAGGGGTGAAAACCTGGGCGCTAAAGCATTAAATCTGGCCTGGAATTTGAATTTGATTGGCTTTGGGCCTGCCCTATATATGACGTGTGGTCCATGGGCCCTAAAGCTAGGGCCGATTTGGATAGCAATTAAAATAAGTCCTGCCCTATTTGCAAGCGTGTGGCCTTAAATATCAGATCTGGCTCCAATTATGAAACGTGTGGCCTTGGGAGACAAAGTGGACTCTGATTCATATGAGGCGTGTGGCTTTCGGGCCCTCTTTAGGCGATTTGAACTTAATAAGACCTGCCCTATGCCAGCGTATAGTCAAAATATGGGCGTGCAGCATTAAATAGGCCCCATTAGTAAAGCATGTAAGCCAAGAATTTAGCAGCGAGGCCTTTAATTCAATAAAGGAGGCCCTAAGTCTGATCGCATGGGCTCCAAAATTCAAATCGGTGGGCCTTAAGTCGATTAGATAGGCCCCAAATCTGGGTGCAGAAAATTAGGATCAGACCAACACAAAAAACGTGCAAGGCTTAATCAGGCTTAATTTCAAATTTGCCTTAAATACAAATTTAATTTTCGAAATAACTCAAGGCAATCAGGTCGGCCCTGTATTTAATAATAATTTAATGGTGAAATTAATTTAATATAAACCCCTCAAATTTAATTTTTGCAGCCAGGTCGGCCCTCTTTTGACAGCTTTTAATTTCAGGATTTATTTCTTTTTGACACTGGTCGGCCCTAGTTTGGTCAGCCCTCTCCCAAATTTAATTTGGCGCCTATATATTGGAGGAGTGGCGTCGATTCCCATCCCAATTCGAAATATTTATTGCTCTGCTCTGCTTTGCACCTGCGAGTTGTCTTTTAGCAGCAGCGTCTTCTCTATACATTGTAGGTCTTCGAAGTGTAAGTTTGGAGCAGTGTACTAAACTTGTACAGTGAGTGGCAAGGTTACAGAGGACCATTAAATCGAGTAGTCCTCTAAACAAAATTGCAGGCTTTTCCCGGAGGTCATTTCCTATTTGCAATGGTAGGCATCTAATAAGGTTCGAACTTGAAGGGCAGATATGTGCTGCGTCTCCCTTGATCATTTTGGTTGCAGACAGTCATTTGAGAACATCCAAGTCCAGTCCGACGCCTTTGGTTCCATATTCTACATTATCGAACATCACTTTCAGAACATTGTTTTTGGCATTCGTGGCAGGGGTTTGGTTTGAAGTTTCGATTCCCTCATTAGTAAAGTGACAGGGTAAAGGATCTAAAATGTTTTAACCACGGATTTATCTGATTTATTATTATTTTGTGGAATAAAATAGCATAATTTCCAAGCCTGCTATAGATCACAGGGACTTAATTTTGCATAGCAGCAAATGGAAATCTAGATCTTGTCTTAACGAGTGTATAATTACATCCGAAATTTAACTAAGTGTTGATATTGCAGAATCACGGATGGAAGGAATTGCCAATTTTCCAAAGTCAGGACCATGATATAGAGAGGCAGGAGACATGCCAGCACACGACACTACGGAAGATGAGCCTGTACCTAAGGGAAAGGGAAATAGAGTAGCAGAGAACAACAGGGCAGGAAGGGCAGCTCAATTTAAATATGAAATGCACCCTATGCTCCCCGAGTCGATCCTCACTTCAACATGGGCTAACGTAGGAGATACCAACCTCGGACCGTCCAATATCGAGATGATAAGAAGCAGATTATATGGCAGCAATCAGTCAAAGGAAATTAAGAAGATGTTCAAAAATGGCATCATCCAGGCTGCTATTTTCCCACCCACGCATCAATGGACCGAGCTGGTGTTGGAAATAGCGAAGAATTACAACCCAGCAACAAGAGAGTTCGTTACAGCCAGAGGACAAATAGCTGTTACTGTTGTGGAGGATGCAATCAGAGACGCTTTCAACATCCCAGAACATAAGGTTGATATTCGGAAGACGAAGATGGATGCCATGAAAGAGTATGAAGCCAAAACAAGTCATTATGTGGGCATAATTAATAAAGAATGGCCTGCCGGACCTAAGAGGACTTTTGGTCAATTATCCAAGTTAACGAGGTCTGATTTCAAGGAGGATGTGGGAGATTTGATACTGATGCTGAATCGAGTTATGGGAAGTCTCCAAGCAGCACTTTTGGATACTTGGATTTGTTACTTCAATGATGTTATCCTTAACGGTAATGAAATGTTTGATTGGGCGTGGATGATTAGCAACAACATGGACGAACAATTAAGAACCGTAATGCACACCAAGTCCTTTCGCATGACTTCTTATTTGATCTATATGATGGCATGGATTCACAAGTATCTGGGATTGCAATGCCTAGGGAAGGTTGGGAATGAAAAAGGGGAATTCATGGTCTACAATTGCTACCCACAACTTCATCTTCGTAATAAAGACAGCTTTCAAATGGCCAACGATGCTTTGGTTATGCGTAATGTGAGGGTGTTACAGAAGAATCCGCTTAGAAGGCTATCCAAAGAAGTAGAAGACCTAGTGAAGATGTATGGGTCGTGGTTCATTCAATTTCCTAAGTTCACTTATATCAGAATCATAGGGAGCACGATGTGCCCAAAGAAACTTCCTCGGTTTCCAACAGATAAGCTAGTGTTAATGGAGGTGGCGAGACAGTTGTTGGCATATGACAGGATCCAAAAGCATAAACGTAAACCGGGAGTTGTGTTTCCACTAAGCATCGGAGGTGAAAGTTGTTTGACTCTTGAGGTGGCAAAGGCAGCTGAAAGTGAACTTGAGTTTTACCCTCTAGGATTGTATCTTGGAATGGCACATTTGATCCGCTCCGTCAAATCAAGAGGGCATACGGAGCTCAATATAGGCATATAGCACAGATTGAGGACCATTGGGCCAATGTTAGCGATGATGTTGAAATAAAGAGGTGGGCATTTTCCAGGATGTCAGTTGAGCTAATTAGGGCAATGAAGTGGATGCAGATTCTGGACCAGGTTGAAGATGATATGCGGTATCTCCACCCAGATTATGAAAAATTAAAGAAAGAGGGTATTCCACCTATCGATTGGAACAATAAAAGCGAGGAAGGATTGGATGCACTTATGATGACAGTGAGAACTTTCACGATGAAGTGGTTGGAGGATCAAGAGGCCCGCCTACATGCATTGAGGCTCCCCTTAACTTATGAACTCATGATGGACATAGTGGAGCCTGATGAAGAATCATCTGGACGACCACTAGAAAGGAGTAATGGTTTCGAGAGTCAGCACAGTGAGCGAGGTGGCAACATGTTCCCGCAAGGAATACTATAAGGAAAATCTTCAAGATATCAAGACATGGAAGAAAGACAAAGCAAGTTCGGAAAGGAGGGAATGCTATCTTAAATTTCATGGGAAACTCAATTATCACAAGAAGGCAAGATTCAAGACAAGAACCATTTGAAGAACAAGAGAGAAAGGATGAAGAAATTTCAAGAGGATGGAGCAATTGGAAAGATGAGCCATCACAATTGAAAAATTAACAAATGATTTCTCATCAAAAGGTTAAAGGGTATTTATTAAGTTTCAGGATAAATTTGTTGAGGTGACAGCCATATCCTCATTCAACAAAAGCATGCCAAGTGTCACATAGTGACGATTTGATGAGATTATGTCCAGGTTCATTGAATCCTAAAGGAGGATGGGGATAAGGCACATGATTCCCAAGGCGATGACATGGGGTAGGCCCACAGAATTTTGAGAGTATTGATTGTTTGATTTATAAATGTCTCATTTTGGTTGGCCCATTTGGCGCCAAGTGGCATGGGCCCACGTGTCCTATCTATTCATTGGTGCACAATTATTTTGAATTTTCCTATTGGATGGTGATTTCTTCCACATGTGCTCTCTTCTCATTGATCCACATGTCATTGATCCTTATCCGGCTGTTAAGGATTTGAACTTTCTTATTGGTCCATGGAGACAATGTAATTTTCCTATTGGCCCACATGGTGGTGCTTAATTGTAATTGGGTGGGCATTAAATATTTGTAGTAGGTGGTTATGGAAACCCTAATCAAGGCTTTTGCCTCTTAATCTCGGCCCTTGATTTAAAGCTTTTGCCTCTTAATCTTGAACACTCATTGTATTTGACATTAGATGCAAGGGTGCCCTGTGTGGTAATCTAGTAATTGCGCTCAAGTTCAATCGACATTAGATCCTTAATTTGTACTCCAAGTTGGATTGAGGGGAAGGTGTTGATAGGAAAACCATTTGAGATCCTTTGAAGCTTTGCACTAGGTGGAAGTGAAGTCGTAGGCAAGCCTCCATTTGGTAGGAATCCTAGTCCATCCATTAGTTTTCCCATCCATAGTTAGAAATAGAAGTAGTCTGGATAGTTGAAGTTTGAAGAGCAAAGTTGGAAGTGATATAAAATCACAGATGTACTTTATCATATATTGCAAAGCCAAATCTTTAGCAGTGCAAGTAAGTTGACATCTTTGAATAAATTACGTAAGCCGGCCTAGGTGATTAACCAGCAAATCACATCATTTCAACTGAGTTAGATATCCACAGGTATGAGGAACCTTGGAGTCATTTCATGATCTTCATTGCAAAGCTTAGCATGGGAGATGACTGTATTCAAGAGAGGATTTGATGTTCTATGTTTCTCGAAGCATTGAGTATCTAGTCCTGCATCTTGTGTAAGTGGAACAAAACTCGCATCAACACTTCACAATCAACTACCCTAAAAATCATTACCTCTTTGGGGGTCGTTACAATAACATTAATCAATGGATGGTTTTTTGTATCTTTCCATGCATCGGACAGAATAGAAACACCCGAATCAATCCAAGAATCTCTAATTGGTTTAAGGGAGGTCTCTATAGTGGTCCTCTCTTTTTGCAATATGGTGGTACACACCTTTTCATACCCAAGACTTGTGTAACCGGCTGGTGCACTATTGATGGTCGACATAATTTCCTTCCAATATGATGATCTCACTAAGTTGAAAGGAAGACCATTGGCATAGAGGCAATGTCCAAGACTTGATCAACAATGTCTCTTTCCTCCATTTTAAATGCCGTGTCCAATGGACCTCTTTTGTGGATGGTAATTTGTACTTCATCTTCCACTTCCAGTCTAGGTAAGAATGAATGTTTGGAGGCTGCAATTGATTCAATGGGTAAATGCATTTTTTTCTTTCTGGATGGATCATCATAAGAAGTTTGTTTTGATCTTTGAACCAATCTATCAACCTCTTGTTCTTTTACAAATCCTCCTATTTGTGCAGCAGACACCCCTTTTTTTTGCCTTTGCACATTCCCATCCCTTTACCAGTAGGGCCCATAAAGTGAAGTTTAAGTCGAGAATATGAGCTATTTTTTGGTTTAGTATCACATATATTACACTTCCAAATATATGACCCACCTCCTACAACCTGTGAAATTCTTGTGGTATGTCTCCATAAATGAGATCCTATATCAATTTTGAATTTATCGGCTCCTTCCCCACCCACTGAACTTTCACTATCAACCATTCTTGCAATTTGATTTCTTGCTATTATAAGAGATTAAATAAATTTAAATTAGATAAAAACTAAGAAATTCAAGCATACAAGTGCAAAAAAAAGATACAAAAATATTAAAATAGAGAGTTAAACTTATTTCTTTAAAAAAAGGAAAAAAAATTAAAATTTCATCCCAAACTTGAAAAAATTCATCAAAATCTAAAAAAATTCATTAAGACTCAAGAATAGGGTCAAATGCTTACCTTAGACGCTTAGATCTCATTTCTGGAAGCTATCTGCCACTCCACAAACAATCCTCTTAAAAAATAATCATCTAGCCTTAAAAATGCCAAAATGGAGACCAAATGAGAAGAGAGCAAAATTGAAAACAAAATGATATGGTAAAACAATGAATGACCTCTTTTAGGGTCATTTTATGGTTTAGTGGAAAAAAAAAACTCATTTAAGCACATACTTTAAGTGAAATTTTTTAAATTTTTAAAGTTTTTTGATGTTTTTTAGAAACTGGGAGTCTAGGTGCATTTGGATGCACCCGGATGCGCTTGGAAACGCACAGGGAGCATGAAATCTCCCTGTGGATGTGCTTGGATACGCATTGAAGCGCATCCACAGTGAGATTTCATGCTCCCTGTGCGCTCCAAGCGCATCCGCATCTAGATGCATCCACATCCACCTCTGCCCCCTGATCAAGCGCACTAGGTAACTTAGTTTCGGACGCCAGGTTGTTGTGTCGTAAAGCCAGAGTGATTCGCTGAGGGTTGCAAAGGAACATGGTGATTCTGCCTCATATTGTTTTGACTGTGCGGGTTCGTTTATTGAGCACCTCCAGGGTCTGGAGTTTTAGAAGGGATTGTTAAGGAGTCACTGAGGCTACTCTTGTCCAAGGTTCACGCGACATTCAACATTTGGTGGGGGCGATTGTAAATACACTAACTATAATGCTCCCTTATAGAGATTTTGTTGTTGGGTTTGTAGAGAGGGTTACCAAAGGCCCTGCGCAATCAGCTGTTCCGGGTCAGGGATTGGAGCCATCTCCTGATTCTAGAGTTATCAATGATGAGCCATTGACAGAGGTTGGAGCTTTCTACTGTAACTACACAACGAGAGGTGCTCATCATTTTTCTTTTGATTAGCATGTAGAGGACTTAATGATGTGTTGGTATGGATTGGCTCTAGGATTATACCCTCCTTTGTGGGATGGTTATTTTCCATCTGCAGTAGATGGGATCAATGGTTGCAAGTTCGATTACTTGTAGAGTTAGCACATGTTAATGTTTGTAGCTTTGGTCGGATTATTCTAACTGATGAAATCAAATGCATAAGTGGCCTATCGACCTTGAGCATTTGATCTCTATCCTTTTTCGTATACTGCTCTAAATTAATTGCTATGATTATGGTTATCATAATGCATGATTAATAATTAGTAAATTAATAATCATGTATATTTATATATATTATTAAATATATATACATAATCGAGTTTAATAGAATAATTATTAATCATGCTATGTATCGATATTATATTAATCATGCCGTGTATCAATAATGAGTATCAATATTATATTATTCATGTTGTGTATCGATAATGAGTATCGATATTATATTAATCATGTTGTGTATCGATAATGAGTATCGATATTATACTATAGCAACGTGTCGATTTGTAAATCGATAGAGATTAGTTTATGTTGATCGGTCATTATCATGACACATGTCTCATGTAGAGACTTGTCTCTACATGAACCATGTTCACATAGAGACATGTCCCTACAGGAGACATGTCTCCACACACATATATATATTGACCAAATCGGATATCTTGCAATGTACAAAAATCAATATGTGCAAAGCAAGATACAACAATGACATAACACATATTACCATAGTTTGATATTAACTCGTCATATCTCAGCAGCTTCATAGTATCACTGTTCAATATTGATTCATAAGGAATTAATATTGTCATTATATAGATCATATTGATATCGATATAAAGATCATCGCATATCGATATAAATTCATTTTGAATTTATATTGATATATATATCCAAGTAATATTATTGTGATATTGTGAACAACATATCAAATAGAATATTGTTCACATCCGCATATACATTTGGAGAACAGTCATTAAAATTAAAATTTCTATAACCTATAAACTTGATCAAAATTAACAGCACATCCATGAGAGCCTAACAGAGGATGGAGATAGTGGTTGTGTTACAGACATTTTCGGATGTTCTTATCTCCATAGTACAAATGGATGTGAGTATCAGTAGCATTGGGACCTAGGCAGTGACAGGGTTAGTATTGTAGTTTGGATGGGTTCCGTTGGTTGGCTTCACCACTTCTAGTATGGTGAAGTTGGGATCAGGGTTGAGTAGCAGAATTCTGAGGATGTTCTTCTTGGTAGCCTTCTATCCAGGATCTGGGATCCATGTATATTTGGTTGGACACTCTTTAGTGTGTTATGGGGTCCTTTGCATGCATTAGGGTTCCAGTTTGGGTTCACTAGGGAGTATTGCAGTGAGTACACAGTGTGGATTACTTGCAGTTTCGCTTTCGATCCTCATGTACATGATTTGTTTCAGATGCACAGTTTTAGTGCGCAAAGATTGGACAGATGGTTTGTTCATTTCTGTGAAGTTGTGCTTATGCTGGTGCTGTAGTTGTGTTTTAGTGTGGGACATTTCACAGTCTTCCTTTGGACTTCCTGTGTTGTGGAGTTTCTTTGCAGACATGATTGCTTGGGGACACACAATCTTAGGGAGGGCAGACTGTTATGTCCCCATTTTCATGAGCATCAGAGTTCGAGGGTTTAGCTTATTTTTTTGACCCTTGTAGGCTAGCATGGTGGATTAGAGGGTCTAGTTTGGGAGTTTTGAAGCTCTTCAGGTGGCTGTTGTAAGTGTTTATCTCACCAAATCTTTCATTTGTTCTAAGACATTGATATTTAGAGGTTTCTGGTTCCATTTTGAGGGACTTACTATTTATAGTAAGTCAGTGAATGTTAGAGAGGGACCCTTACTATTTTTAGTAAGACATTCAGATTGACAATGGGAGCAGTGGGTTAGCAAGTGATGAAGTCAGAACAATTAAATAATGGTTATTAATGGAGTTATGACATTTAATTATTATCAAAGTGTTACTTTAATAATAATTAATTATTTTAAGGGAATATTATATTGACTTCATGTGACTTTATAATTAAAGGGGATTTAATATCATAAAGTCAGATTATAAAGTGAGAGCATTTAATGACATTATTTGACTTTATTATAAAATGACATTTAATGATTATAAAGTCAAATGATAAAGTGCATTAAATGAATATATTATTAAGTGGCTCATTAAATGCTTTCTCTAAGTCAATGCCCAAAGAAACAAAAGAAAATATGTTTTTAGTTATGTGAAATGTGATTGCGAAGCTTTATGATCAAACTTGTTGAAGGAATTATAAAAAGCCACGAGAAGGACCAATTTCATTATGCTTGGGTGATTTTGACTTGTTTATGGTGAATATTGGGGTTTGGAGCTTGAGTTGCAGGTTTCAGCTATTATCCTCATTAGAGAACGAAAACTCTTCAATGGTTTGCAATTTTGAGGTTGTGAAAGACCAACCAAATTATTGCTCATTTGTGGGCTTCATCTTGGAGTCCAATTTGTGCTAATGAGTGGAAGATTTCATCTAGGGTTTGAAGGATTGGAAGGTATATCTACAACAGACCTGGAGATTCATATTGGTTGCCATTATACATAAGGAATTCAAGCATTTAATTGACAGATTATATACAGCTACAGCAGGGAGGTGTTAAATTGGCAGATTATATACATTGTAGAGTGGAGACCATCATTTGCAGCAGACATTTACATACCGGCTTCTCTAATTTTCTGTCATCAGTTCTAGGAATTACATGCTATATCTTTGTAATTATTTGGTGTGAGAATTATCAATAAAATACTTCATTATGCTGCTGCCATATAATTTCTAGTTTGCATGCTGAGTGTTTATCAAAATGCCAATGGTGATATTGATGCATATTCATCATCAATTCATTAAAATTTCAAGGAGTTTGAATGTCAAGAGCTGTCTCTCTCATATTTAGTTTGCATCCCAACTGTTTATATTAATGTCTAGCTGTTGTAGGTGCATATTTACATTGTGTGGGTCATCTATTTGCATTCAAAAGTCAAAAGGATTCGCATTTGCATTATAGTTCTTTGCCTAGACATCTTAGTAACCATTTGAAAGCATTTAAATCACATTTGATATCATTTCAAGCAATCATTATCGGATTGAAACATTGAAACATCAAGTAAAAAGTTTGTATGCAAAGTGTTTGAAGATATTCCTTGAGCCTCTAATCAACATTTTGAGGTCAGAATTGGCAAGGAATATATTACATTAACGTAAACTAGTAAAAGAGAGAAAAGTTTAATTTTTAAAATTTAATTATGCCTATATTGCAATGTTGTTTGAGTTGTCTTGCATGTGTCTTTTGCAAAGAGGTCTCTTTGTGATAGCTTGAAGATCTCCATCTCACTGATTATGTTCTCTCTAGTTAATGAATTAGGTGGCATTTGCTCTACAATTGTGTAGAACCCACTCAACACCTTCTCATTGGCCCTTGTAATCTGGGCAAAATCGAAATGCTGGAGTACGTAGGCAGCTGCACGTAAAGGTTTGTGAAGTTGAAGGTGCCATCATCAATCAGTAATCTCCCATATTGAATGGTACTTATCCTCAACCCCTAAATAAACGTATCTAATGGCCTCCTCCACCCTATCCATGCCCTCATAGATGTATGCCAATGTAGGCTTCTCTTCATGAGCAACTCATAAGAGAACAACTAAAGGCTCTGTGAACTGCAATTATTGTGAAACATTAACATAAATAAAAGTGAACAAAAATAGGCAAATGAAATTGGAATACAAACAAAAGTATAATGGAAAGTTTGTAATGTCCCCAATTGGGGCATTCCTATATTTTTCCCTTGAACATCAAATGAGGTATGGATTATATTATGTGCAACTTGCCACTTTTAAGACTCTGCAACTAGGTTAGTCATAATTATGAAAGATGAAGAAACATATAGCTGGCAATATTATAAAGATAATTCTAAGCATCATTGTAAATTACATAATGTGCATGTGGGATTCAATACTACTTTCCCTAAAAACCTATCCTAATTATGGAATCAATAGGAAAATCATATAAGGTGCCTCAAGCTTATTCCTTTCTATCAAGCCCAAGAGTATGGAATGACACCCACCATTTGGCCTCTTCAGCCCACCCGGAATTGGCCTACTTAAATAGAACTTATGTGTTACTTGCATTCCTTAGTATGGATTCCATTCTATTCTCCATAATGAGATAGTTTCGTTGATTAAGGTATTTAAGAATCCTGCATACACATCATAATGGCAAGAATAGCAACATATAAATATATATCAGTAGTAATATGTTAACTGCATCACATTCCTACTTCTAATCAAGTGGAAAACAAGATAACAAATCAGCCAGATCAGAATGCCATGCATTATGTATCATACCAAATACTTGAACAACATTTGAGTCTGCTGTCTAGTTTAATCAATTGTGAAATTTGTTGTCCGCAATTTTGTATTCGCAAAATTTGGGCAACCCTATGCAATCTTTCATAGATTCGTAGTTTAAACTCTCTAAGGTAGGCATCCTAAAGACGTTTTTTGAAGGCAATCGGTTATGCTCTTAACTGGCTTAAGTTTTTCATCCTATAGGTGTCATTTTCAGAGATTTTCGTTGAGTTTTTCTGTCTTTCTTGCACTTTCAGGTCTTTCTTTCCTGACTACAAGTTCTTGATTTTTGTTTTTGTTTCTCTTTGCGTCCTAGGTTTTTTTTCTTTTCAAATCCCAGTCATTTTGAGCTATCACAGGCTTAAATACATGCTATATTCTAAGAGAAAATAAAGAATGAAGTTACTTGCAATCGGGTTCTTAAAGCCTGATTGCAAGTCATAATTCCTTGTTCAAATACTTGCAATATGTAATCAAAAGGCCAAAGGTTTCGTAAGTCAATATTGGGCTTTTTAAGGGCCAATATAAATTGTTTCTGAAAGGCGTTTGCTTGTAATGAAAAACATTAAACCTGACTTTCAACTTACATCATCGTTTTTGAAAGAAAGGGTTGTTTTAAAAGTGAAATGCTTGCAATCGGGCTTTTAAAGCCCGATTACAAGTTTCTACCACATGCCTTTTAAAAAGTGTTTGCAAAATTGTTTCTAAAGCCCGACATTTTGTATGTTGGTGTTTTGAACATAAAATACAAGTAAAAAATGCTTGTAATTGCGTTCATGTATGAGGGCAAGACCAAATCATTTTTGTTTGCATAGCTGAATACAAAATGCTTTCTTCTGGAGGTCACCGTTTTTGGCAAGGTGTGCATTTGGACTTGCAAATGCAACCACAAACCCCGACTTTGGAAGTTGATTGAGTCTTTAGACTTGCTGGTTTCAAGCATTTCGGTTTTCAATCTTTTCCATTTGTCAAGAGACTCTTCATGACTGAAAAATGCATTGATGGAGGAAGATATTTGGTCCATTTTTGCTTTCCCTAGATGCCTATATAGCCATGATTTGAAGATCTTTTCCTAGATTTGAATCAGCAATTTTGGGGATTTTCTTCAAGTTTGTGCAAGGCGTTTTTCTTCAAAACAGTGATTACATTGCATTTTTGGTTTTCCAAGAGAGGTATGTCATTCTTTATTTGCATTTGCTCTTCATTTTTGAAGAATGTTTCATGAACTTTTCTCCTTTGCTAAGAATGCCTAGGGTTTTGTATATATGAGTCTTGTTTTGTTTTGGTGTTGATCTTCTTGTTTGTCTCCATGTTTTTGCATATCTTTTTCAGATTCGTAGAGGATTTTGATGTTGAGAGATTGAGTGTATTGTTTTCGTAACAATACAAGTTCTTCCCACAAAAGAAGATGCAAGTTTTTCCCCAAAAAGAGAGCTTCAAAATGCACGTTCTTTCCCTACTTGCAATCAGATTTCAAAACCCCAATTGCAAGACCATTTTGTCAAAAGAGACTAAGTCATTCCCTTACTTGCAATCAGGTTTCTAAAACCCGATTGCAAGTGTTTCTCAAGCATAAAATGAACTCTTTCCTACTCGCAGTCAGAGTTTAAAAACCTGAATGCAAGCAAAATACCTTCCCAAATTCACTTGCAATTGGATTTCAAAACCCCGATTACAAGTAAAATTGACCTTCCATTGTGTATTTAAGTATTTGCGCATGAAAGCCTATAATTTTTACACCAAGTGCTTATATCCCATTCACCTGCAAAACTCAGGAAAAACCTTGAAATTCATCATTTCCCTCGGTTTAAAAACTGATTTCATCCATTTTTCTCCAAGTTTCCATTGCTTGAAAACCTTCCGTTCATATCCTACATGCATACCCTTCCAGATTTGCAAGGTCAAAGGTCTAGAAAGTGTGTTATGGATTCTTTGGTGTCTCATGAAGATGTGCTCACTCTATGGAATTTTCATATTGTAGCTTCATCCACAAATTTATTTGCTATGTCGTAAGAGCCAGTCTCTCCCAAAGACAAGAGAAGGATGAAATATAAATATGACAAGTACTAGAACTCTATCCAACCTTCATAGATGACCTCTTTAGTTGATGAAATCAGAGATACGGAGATAGGACATGTTGATATGTCTGATTTCCTCAAAAGGGTTGAAACATCTACAAAGGAAGAGATGGCTGTCCTCATTCAGAGCAACATTCACCTTGTATCTACATTCCAAGTGGCTGCCTTGGAACCTGAATTTGTGTTAGCTTGTGCTGAACACTTTGATTACAAATCTAGAATCATTAGAGATGATGATGGAAAGGTTATCATCACATTAGATGCAGAGACAATAGACAAAATCTTCAAAGTTCCTCCTACTCTTGTGTGTATAGATATCTCAAAGGAGAAGTTTTTGAAGAGGTGGAATGACAAGAAATAGGACTGCATAAGGTTTATGAATGAGAATTGGCTTGTGAATAAGAGAACCTGTTTTTCCAGATGGCTGAAGTTGTTCAGAATAGATTTCCATGAAGAGATCAATGATTTGATCACTCTTCTTAGTAGGATTATGGGCTTAAGGGAATCCAATGTGTTTGAACCTTGGATGTACAAATTCATTTCCCTTATTGTGAGGTCTAAACAAAAGATCTTTCGGGGTGAGATCATCAGTGATGCTTTGTGTGAGCAGCTGGCCCATGTTCCTAACACTTTTACTTTCTACATGAAATCCTACTTGGTGTACATTGTGGCTTCTTTGGGATCCTTTTCTAGTCTTTCAACCAAGGGTGACAGATCGCTGGTTTCAGTTTCAAAATATTATGAGCAGTTGATGCTAAGGCCTAGTAGGGTGCATTACAAACAAGTACAAGATGCCTTCTTTGGATACTACGTGTGCCTTTTCGACAAAACACTTTCTAAAAGGCGAGTATTCGATGCAACTTTGAAGAAGGTAAATGAATATGGATGCTTGTTTCTGCAGTTTCCAAACTTCACATACATGAGGGTTGGTTGCTACTAGGGTGGGCCCTACACACTCTCGTTTTATCGCACCGACAGGATCATTTTGATGGAACTTGCAAGACTGCTTATGGCTGTTTAGGTATATCAGTCAACTCAACACAAATCTGGATTTGGCATTTCTTCACAAAATCTGTTCCAGATTGGAAGGTATGCTTTGATCACTGTTCCAAAGGCAAAGTACATGGAGATAGAACTGCAAGAGATCACACTCAAGAAGTTCGAATCTAGGACACACTTAGACTATCGAGGGATGAACAATAAGATCAAGAGGAGTTTTACACATGTTCATTGCCTTGAGGATATCTGGATCGACTTGTGTACTAAGGACGACATAAGGAAGATGGATTAGAATAGGTTGACTCTGAAGAAAATTGTTGATTTTAATCTAATCCAGTTTCCAGAAGGTGTGGAGGATGATGAGGATATCCTTGATCTTGAATATCATAAGCGATAGATTGAGAAGCTTCCTATCACACTAGTCCAGTGGTCACCTAAGGAGAGCATGCCTATTTTTGACAGGTTTTAGCCTATTTTAGCCAATACCAATGCATAGCTGAAAAGAAAAGGCATAAAAACCATCAAAATCAAACTTTGTAAAGAGTTTGACACTGTCGGTCTGGTTGGGCGTAATTCCAAGATCAAAGCCAAGGAAAATGATGGTGCTTCATCATCGACGACTGTAGGGATACCGAAGCTCAAGATCAAAGGGGGCAAGACCACGGTCAATCATTAGAGGAGGTTGTTTAGGAAAGAAGGATTTGGTTGTATAGGAAAGAATACAGGTTGAAGACAATGATGATGAGTTACAGGAAGACCTTATTCCAAAGATAGCTCGTGTTGAAGACACAGAGGTGATTCATGTGATTCTTGAATCAGCGCTAGTACCTGATAAGGCTCCTATGTATCCTCTCAACACTGATGTAGATTCATTCTCTATAGTTTGTGCTCCTTCGGTGAATACATCCATCATGCCTATTTCCTCAGCTATTCCTGCATCCATCCCTGAGGAGCAGCATGATAATTTGGAGAATGTCTTCAAAGCATATTCTTCATTCCCCAATTTATCATATGTCTCCATGACTCTGCTTGATACTCAGTTGCACATTTTGATCAGTTCATGGCTGAAGCTATTCAAAGCAATCAAAAACTTGTAGCCATTCACATTGAGGCACCACCCAATGTGACAACTATTCTACAATTAGGATCAGTGTCTACAGTGGCTACCACTTCCACTCCTACTTAGAATGATTCTTTTAGCCTACCTCCTTGGCTTAGTGTGATCACCCCAAAAAGGAAGAAACAAGCTCTCCCAAAAGACTTCGATTTCAAGTAGCTCAAGAAGACCAAACCTCCAGCAAGAAAAAGAGCAAAAATAGTTTCTAAGGTCACGGTTGATCAAAACAAGATAAAGTATGCTAAAATTGCAGAGCCTCTTGTAGACAAATCGTAGGATGAGTTGCTAACATTTGACTATAGGTTCATGGGAGTGGAACTGGGTAAGCAAACACGGGTTGGATACCAAAAGGATGCACAAGATGCAGTGGCACAACTTTCTTAGAGTAATGATCAGCTATGGGCTAAGAAAAATCAATTGAAAGAGGAGAATGCTCGGTTGCTTGAGGTAATCCAAAAGATGACTAAGTCATCACAATGGATTGATCCCATTGCTTCTTCTCTTCCAGATTAATCAATCAGGCATGCTGAAAGGATTGGAAAAAAGGCCAAGACAGTGGATGATTGGGTCAATCAGATGGAGTCTCAGGGGACACAAGTAGTCAGAAATGCTTTCTGGGTGTTGAATTGTGCTAGAGATACTGCAACCAAATTGGATGAAGTTCTCACATCATTCAAGCAGGACCTAAAGGTTTTAGATGAGGATTTGAGTGTTTGGAACAAGATGCCAGATATTGATTTGGATACGTGTACATATGGTGTCATTTCCTCACAAGAAATGTTTCACGAGTATCAAGAGTTGATGGTCAACAAGGGTCAAGTGATCAAGCAACTGGTTACAGATGTAAAGACAAACATTGGTACTTGTAGGGAGGAAGAGCATATAATCAACGAATGTTTCAGGGAGTTGACATGCAGGATAATAAGTGAGAGTAATGAGCCGATTTCAAAAGATATTGTAATCTCAGAGCTCATGAAAGTGATTTTCTTAGAGCTTGAGGTGGATGACTTCACTCTCAGTTCCATCAACAAACTTACAAGCTTCAAGATTTCACTGGATCATCTTCAGGCCAGACTCAAAGAGTGAAGCAAAGCCATTTCCAGGTGTGCAAGTACAGTCCTCAAAACGACTATCATATCATGACATACAGGTGCATCGGACCATGGAGCAGTGTAAGAGTCTATCCGCAGATTTCAGGATTTCATTTGTAATGTCCCCGTTTTTAGGCATATGGGATTAGCTTATTTCTGTGACCTTCGTAGGCTAATCAGGATGTTGGAGGGGGTCGTGTGGCAGAGCCAGTGGTCAGTTTCCATCCTGGAGGTTTGTGATGTCAGGATTGCTCTTCGTTTGAGTCAGATTGACAGACTTACTATTTATAGTAAGTGCTTTTTGGGGGTGATCGTCATGATTGCTATTTTTAGCATAGCGCCTGGGCATTGGTATCAGTGGAGTTATGGATTCATTTGCTGAGTTCTCAGTTTGAGGGGCTTACTATTTTTAGTAAGTCTATTTTGGGCGGTTGCTATTTTTAGCAGTGCAGTGGAGGCATAGGGTGTTGGGCATCATGAGCATATAATAGAGTCTATTTGATGGAGCTTCATATTATAAGCTGTTTATTAAGTTTATCTTAATAAATGACTTTATCTTTTGTGTTATAATTTGAAGGTGTGTTGAAGAAGCCTTTTGAGTGAAAAGTGTCTTCATGAAGCTTTTAGCTTGAGAGTTATTCATTATTAATTCAAAGTTATTAAATAAAGGCTTCTAATTTGAAAGTATATGTGAGAAGCTTCTTAAGTGAAAAGTGTATTGGAGAAGCCACACTTCTTTTATCATAAAAAAAGAGACTCTTTGGAGAAATCATTCATTATTGGCTTTGTTTTTATCATTTGGAGAAATAGTTGAAGGGTTTTTCAACTAGGGTTTGAGAGGACTGATTCCTCCTCTTATTTGCACTTTGAATCACTGGTTTGGTGGTGAATTGTGCTTTGGATTCTGGGAATTAATTTTGATTATGTTGTTGATAATTTTGGTGCTGCTGTATACCAGAATTGTCATTATTATGCATTCATATTGATGAAATTGGGAAGGGTTTGAAGGCTGCAAAATTATTCTGGTAATGCTTACACTTTGAATTGGAATGTATGCCAATGAATTGTGTTAAATTGTTCTGGCTGTGAAGTGAACGGATGCCGTACGATATTGTTAAGAAGCAACATTATTTCCAAATGGATTGCGATTTACACTTGCTGCTGTGGTTTGCTTGGAGGGCTGCCGTTTCACTTCTTTGGTGACCGTTTGGTTGTGTAGGGGTCTTTCTTCAGCAAGGAAGACATTAATAAATGCCAACATCAACCTTGAATGAATTGCGAGCCATTTCCTAGAGGCTACGGTTCATATCTAGGTAGCTGTGTTTGATTAAGAGGTGCTACTTTGCGTTAGTTTTATGTATCACTTTATGAACTTTGCAAGTAAATGAATTGGTTAGTTTGGTGAGCCTTTGGAGTTAGAAATTTAATCGTTGTTGTAAATTGCCATCCATGCATTGTTATTAAACTTTATGCAATGGTAAATGATTTTAAATTGCAACTATTCAATTACAAAACAAACTTTTGCATACATGTGAAGAACCCAACTGGCTCTCTATAACAAAACTAACTCTTTCACAATTCAATTGCACGTTTTTGGCAACATTTTCAGATTTTACAAATGAATCTCAATAAATGTTTCCAAATTTTTTTATTAAAATAACAAGAGCAAATTATTATCATTTTAATTCTCCATAATAATCATTTAACCAATCAACAATTACTAATTTGCCATGATTATTCAACAAGTTTGATAAGTACTGTTTAGCATTAAAAGATAGGTACCCTTACTAGTAACCCAAAGAACACCAAATTCTGGAAACTCCTGGCTGGAAACGTCAATTCCAAACTGCACTCATAGCTTGCTAACATAGTCTGTATTCTTTAATCCCTGACGTCCACTACCAAACTGCCATCACACTTACACAAGGAGTGTATTGAATAATAATTCTCTGCAAACAATGGCAAGGAAGGCGGCTTCCTATCTTCACAATAAATTCTGTCTTGCCGTAACGTTCCAGCAGCAAACGGCCCTTAGCATGTACACGACCTGCTGCAGGTGACAGAAGAAGATCTCCAGCACTGCCAAACTTTATCGGTAGCCTAACCTCAACCCGCAACACCACTAACACACGGCTGCAGCAACCAGCGTGAGTCCCAGGCACATGCGGTTCGAGAATTACCTCCATACGGATCTGGTGTATGGATTTTCCAATGCAATGATCATTCAACAAACCAGATCGCAAAGCTTGCACAATTCGTTGGTAACAAACCAACTCAAACGCTCAATCTCCAATAGAAATTCTCTTTACTCTAAAATTAAATATTTAAACCCTCTTAAAATTCTTATTGTAACTCTTCAGCAATTAATTTTGAATGTGCCACAATTCCAGTACACATCAGCACTGGATTAAAATTCAGAATCAGAACGAGCTCTCTCTTGGAAGAAGACCAAGCTCAACAATCTCAGAAGAACTCTCTCCAAAAATGAAGACCAAGCTCCAGAAACCCTAGCTTTTCCAAGCCAAGCAAAATTCTCACATAAACAATTTATCAAATCAACAATGGGTAAATGAAAGTGTTTTTTCGAGTTGTACTTATAGCTTTTTCAGAAAAAACACAGTTTCACTTTTTTCATATAAAAGGCTCTTAAATGATAATTTCACTTTATAACATTAAAGTTATAAAGTACTTAAGTTATTAAATTAAAATACTTTAATTTAATAACGATAACTTTAAAAACAAAAGCCATTGAATTTTGCTGACTGAAACAAACTCATTTCCAACACCAGAGCCCAAACGCCAACTATCTTGTCAGAAATAACCCACTGCCAAAAATAGCTAGTTGCTAAAAATAGACTTACTATAAATTGTAAGTCTCTCAAACTGGAGATTCCTTGAAGCTCGATCCTGAAACATCTAACACTCCGTGCAGACACCCTGCTAATCCTGGCCATACCCAAAATATCACTTACTAAAAATAGTAAGTCGACCGAATTGACCCGAACGAAGAGCAGACATGATAAACTGAATCCCCAGAATGAAATCCCAACACTGGCTTTGACATCTGACCCCCTCTGATCACTTGATTAGCTTGCGAGGGTCGCCAAACCAAGCTAATCCCAAAACCCTGAAAAACGGGGACATTATAGTCCTCCCTTCCCAAGATTACTTGTCCTCAAGTAATTAGGAAAAACAAACAACATCACAATCCACTCGGATCGCAAGGATGGTCATGAATAATGTCCCGATCAACCTCATACTCCTGTGAAGAAGCCAACAACATCAACAGTACCAACATCAATAACTGGGAATCTGTACTCAACACTCGAACTGATGATGCTGCAACAGGATCGCCACGTGGGAGAAACTCAACCGAGAGTAACTCACATGGGAGTAACTCAACCAACAGACTGGACTTACTCCCAGTCTTCGAACTAACCAAATCAGCATACCAGTCATAAAAAGGATGCGCTGAAGAACTGTGTGACTGATAGATATCCTGAACGTGAGGATCAAATGTAAAGCTATAAGCACTCCTCACCGTGTACACCCCTGAAAACTGATCAACTAGGCCTGACTGGCCTCTTGTGTAATCTGCTTGATGAGTAGGTGCACAAATCGGATCCCAAACATCATCATGATCATGATCATACAACTCCTGTAAGGGATCATCACTAAGCTCAAACAGTGGATTGTCATAGGTCATGCTGACATCCATATCAAATAAAGGGTTGTTCACAAAGTGAACAACACCCATTCGCTGATCTGAGCCATAAAACGGTAAACTTTGAGAGACATGATATGTGATTGGCTCTACCTGTATAAACTTATGTCTCCGTGAATCAACACTATCTACAGCACAGAAGGACAGTGTGTAGACTCCCCTCTGAAATGCCTGGCAACACATACTCTATGCCCTGGTACTCAAATCTAATCTGCATCAGGCTCACACTAAGGCAAAACTCCTTAATCTCTTGTATCCACTGCATCCCTAAAACTACATCCATCTCCCCCAAGTCAAACACATAGAAATCAGCTATCAACTCGTAATCACCAAGAAATAAGGAGAGATCTCGGATGCGCTTGGTACAGGTGAAATTGTAGCCATTGGCTACCTTGACTCCAAACCCTGCAAAATCCTCTACATGAAGCCCACACTGACTAACAAGTCACTCATGAATAAAGTTGTGCGAAGCTCCAGTATCCAACATAGCAACATAGGGTTGTCCTTCCACTAATCCCTTCAATCTGAAAGCAGAGGGAAGTGGCACAGAGGTGGACAACACAATCGGAGACAGTTTGGCTTCAGTACCAAACTCTGGAGTAACTCTTTGCTCCTCCTTTGTATCAAAACCAGCAACCTGATGAGAAGACTCAGCCTCACTCTCACCAGAATAAACTCACATAGAGCGATTCGCCCTGCCCTTAGGCCTCATAGTACAAGTATGCTCTCTATCATAAGGGTCTTTGCACCAATAGCAAAGCTGCCTCCTAAAATCCTCTTGCGTGGCATCATCAAGTCTACCTGCAGGCTTCTTTTTGTCAACAGCTAGCGGAGGTACCTCATCTGCAGGAGGAATAGTAGGACTAGGAGTAGACTTGCCCCGTGAAACAGAAGGCTCAAGATTCCTTGCCTTCTTCATAGCATCTCGTAGAGTAGGTGGATCCAAGGATTTGACCCATCCTCTGTACGGCTCTGACAAACCCTCTATGAACAACATGACTGTCCTCCTCTTGGAGATGTCATATACCATGACTGATAGACGTTGAAACTCGCTGATGAATGCTTCAAGACCACCTGTCTGTCTTAGCTGAGCTAACTCTCTGAAGTAGGTCTCCGGATCCTTCCGATCAAACCGTTCTATCAGTCTATCTACGAACTCCTGGTGTTACACAATATGATCATTTTGCAGAGACACTAACACATGATACCACCAATCATGAGCAACCCCATCCAAATATAGCACAACAAATCGAATAGCGTCCTCCTCAGACATAGGACGAAGTGAAATATAAGTGTCCAACTTGTGGACCCATGCTCTGGTTGTAGTCTTCCCACTTCCATCGAAGTGGTCCAAAGTCAACTTGCTGGTTGCCTGCTTCAATTCATTCTGTCTAGGTCTTTGCCTCGTGTCAGGAGCTGGCCTGCCTCTGGAATGCTCACGCTTCTGCATCAGATATCTGTCAAAATTTAAATTTCTTTTTAGTGCCTTAGGGAGAGCATCCCACTCTGCAAAATGTGCCACCATGTCATCAACAAATGGTGGAGGCTCTGGCTCAACACTAACTGCATCCAACTCTGGCCTCAAGAATGTCAGACAATGAGGCCTGTCATAAGTACCAGTAAGATCAGCTCTGTAATCTCGCCTGTCATCAGCCCGTGACCTGTGTGAGCTGACTGAAACACTACGCGCACCTCTATCTCTAGCACCTTGTAATGCAATGCGCTATAGAGTGTCTGGAAGTTGTTGCAATACAGTTGCAACATGATGCTGACCATCAGCAATATCCCTGGAAGCATCTCTTGCCTCCCTGTCCATATAATTTCCGGTATCATTCTTGTTTTCTGCCTGTTCATTCTGTGGGCCCTGTTCACTACCTTCAGGAGATGGTGAATTTATCCCCCTGCAGTTATAGTGCACACCCGATGCAAATCTATCTGCCATTATTTATTTTCATACCTTTACAAGATGGCAAGATCTTTGCTCTGATACCACTGTGAAGAACCCAACTGGTTCTCTATAACGAAACTAACTCTTTCACAGTTCATTTGCACGTTTTTGGCAGAATTTTCAGATTTTACAAATGAATCTCAATAAATGTTTCCAGAATTTTTTATTAAAATAACAAGAGCAAATTATTATCATTTTAATTCTCCATAATAATCATTTAACCAATCAACAATTACTAATTTGCCATGATTATTCTACAAGTTTGATAAGTACTGTTTAGCATTAAAAGATAGGTACCCTTACTAGTAACCCAAAGAACACCAAATTCTGGAAACTCCTGGCTGGAAACGTCAATTCCAGACTGCACTCACAACTTGCTAACATAGTCTGTATTCTTTAATCCCTAACGTCCACTACCAAACTGCCATCACACTTACACAAGGAGTGTAATGAATAATAATTCTCTGCAAACAATGGCAAGGAAGGCAGCTTCTTATCTTCACAATAAATTCTGTCCTGCCGTAACTTTCCAGCAGCAAACGGCCCTTAGCATGTACACGACCTGCTGCAGGTGACAGAAGAAGATCTCCAGCACTGCCAAACTTTATCGGTAGCCTAACCTCAACCCGCAACACCACTAACACACGGCTGCAGCAACCAGCGTGAGTCCCAGGCACATGCGGTTCTAGAATTACCTCCGTACGGATTTGGTGTATGGATTTTCCAATGCAATGATCATTCAACAAACCAGACCGCAAAGCTTGCACAATTCGTTGGTAACAAACCAACTCAAACGCTCAATCTCCAATAGAAATTCTCCTTACTTGGAAATTAAATATTCAAACCCTCTTAAAATTCTTCCTGTAACTCTTCAGCAATTAATTTTGAATGTGCCACAATTCCAGTATACATCAGCACTGGAATTAGAACGAGCTCTCTCCTGGAAGAAGACCAAGCTCAACAATCTCAGAAGAACTCTCTCCAAAAATGAAGACCAAGCTCCAGAAACCCTAGCTTTTCCAAGCCAAGCAGAATTCTCACATAAACAATTTATCAAATCAACAATGGGTAAATGAAAGTGCTTTTTCGAGTTGTACTTATAGCTTTTTTGGAAAAAGCACAATTTCACTTTTTTCATACAAAAGGCTCTTAAATGATAATTTCACTTTATAACATTAAAGTTATAAAGTACTTAAGTTATTAAATTAAAATACTTTAATTTAATAATGATAACTTTAAAAACAATAGCCACTGAATTCTGCTGACTGAAACAAACTCATTTCCGACACCAGAGCCCAAATGCCAACTGTCCTGCCGGAAATAACCCCCTGCCAAAAATAGCTAGCTGCTAAAAATAGACTTACTATAAATAGGAAATCTCTCAAACTGGAGATTCTGTGAAGCTCGATCCTGAAACATCTGACACTCCGTGTAGACACCCTGCTAATCTTGGCCATACCCAAAATACCACTTACTAAAAATAGTAAGTCGACCAAATTGACCTGAACGAAGAGCATACTTGATAAATTGAATCTCCAGAATGGAATCCCAACACTGGCTCTAACATCTGACCCCCTCTGATCTCCTGATTAGCTTGCGAGGGTCGCCAAACCAAGCTAATCCCAAAAGCCTGAAAAACGGGGACATTACAATACACATTCTGAAAATCAGAACTTAAACATTGCATGCCAACCGTTTGACGAAATGTCAAAAGGTTTGAAATTGGGTTTTAGAAGTTAGAACCAGCAAGGTTCTTTACATCATTGATGGTCTCTAAGAAGATCCGTAAGTGTCGTGAACACTTAACCATTTTTCATGCTTTCTAGATAGTTGCTTTGTTGTTGATAGATTACATGTAATCGAAGAGCAAGTTGTAATTGAAGGTGACCTTTCACCTATAATACTATTACATGTATTCGAGTTGCATGTTAAAATACATTAGGACTTGTAATTTGAATAAGTCAAAGTTGTTAGGATTCTTCCACCTTTTTCTCCCACTTCTCACCTATATAAAGTAGTGGGCTTCATTGTAAAAATCATCTTTTGTTTTTGAAAGTAGCCTATGCGAATATTTCTTGTGGAGTGAAAATTTTGAGTTTCATTGTACAAAATTTCAAAGTGAATAATAAAGAACAAGTTTGCCTAAACTTTGTGTTCCGAGGCTTGTTAATGGTTTATGTATTGTTATGTTGCATAGATTATTCAATCTTTGATTCATTGAGTTGCTTTCATAATCTTTTGAGCAATTGATTTGTGTTTTTTGGAGACTTTTTGCTGCAAAAGAGGCAGGTTAATATAGTGTAGAGTGGCTTTAAATACTAAAAGCTGAGTGACTTTGTGCCTCAATTTCAAGTAATCTTTGTAGAGAATTCAGAAGGTGTTCAGTTTAAGACTTTGAGCTTTATTGTGTATCTGGAATTGTTAATTTATCTCTCGGGATAAGTGTAGAAGACTTTGGGTTTCTATAACTATTCCACACTAGAAAGTAGATTGGCATCTTCTATGTTGTTCTTATGTCAACCTAGAAGCTATCGATATTATTGTAGCAACAAGTTCTTTTTGTTTAAGTTTTAGTGCTGTTCGGAAGATATTTGTGAAATCATTCCTGAAAAAAGAGGAATTGATTGTGAAACCACCCTTTATTATAATTATCATTCAAGTCCTTGTTGAAGCCACCTACGGTAAGAAGGGAGCCTCCCCTATTGCTGAGAGGAGAGAGTAATCTCACTTAATGTTGGCTAAAGTCACCGTTTTTAAAGTTGTGGTCATAGTGACTTACAAAATTTTTAGCCAACAAATTTGAAATCCTATTGCTTGATTGAATGCCTTATTTTCTCTCCCTCGATGCTTGAATGATAAATATAGAGATGTTTGAATGATTAATATAGACTGATTGAAATGATGGAAGAATTGATTGCTGGTCCGTTTGTTTGATTCGCTATTGATTTTGATGGATGATTGAATGATTTCCTTTGATTTGATGATTTGATATATTAGTGAATGATGATTGAATAAATGGGAATTCATATAGTGATGAGTGATGTTTGAGTGAGTGCTAATTTGATGTATTGGTTAGTGATGATAGATAAGTCCCTTGAATGCTTTGAATGATTTCTCTTTTATACTTTATTGGTGAAAGGGTCACCAACTTTCATAGTGATTGAGTCACCACTTTTCCTTGTTGCCTTTGGGAATAATATATTGTTCCCCCAAATTTATCTCCCTTGGATCCTCCTCAAATGAAACCTTTACCCCTTTATATCTTCCAAGGTGAGGGAGAAGTAACACCTCTTCATCATGTCTGCCTTTTGCCAGAGTCACAACCTTTCACAATTACCACCCTTTGAAAAACTCACAACCCTTCATCATTTCTGCCATTTTGCGAGAGTCACAACCTTTCAAAATTACAACCCTTTGAAAGAGTCACAACCCTTCATAACTTTTGTCTTTTGAAGGAGTCACTTTCTTATTTTCTTCTCTATTAATTCTTTTTTGATTCACACCTTCCTTTTTCTCTTCCTTCCCTCTTCCCCTTTCAAATGAAGCCCTTTTCTCCCTTTTATATCTCACGTTTGAGGGAGTCACAACTTTTCATCTCATGCCTTTTGACCATTCATTAAACTTACCTAAATTTTAGTTATGTTTAATTTTATTCTTTTATATTTATAATTTAAAATTTATTACTATTCTTTTATATTTTAATTTAATTATTATTGTATATTATTAAATCCTATTTCAAAAAGGGGGACATTACAGTCTGTCCTTCCCAAAATTTCTTGTCCTCAAGCAAGGTAAATTATATTCAAGTCTTTTAGTGTGAGGGTCCCTAAACTAATCCTTAGATCTCTTTGTGATATATTTAGCTTCTGCTATGCAACTTTGATCTTATCTCAAGACATATATCTCTGTCTTTAATTCAATCGTGAGTTATCTCAACCAATGAAGGGACATTTGCAAGGTTTGTAATATCAGGACAAGTTTTCTCTCACTTGCACAATGTCGCGGATACCTCCTTGAATTATAGCAAGGGTGTTCTTTCAACACATTAAGATGAGAATTAGAAGCATGACATACATCTAGAATGTTGTGTATATTAAGAATGAAGCACACACACCTCATTTTTAATTGGAAAGGAAGAATAGGGATCTAGAAATAGTTATAAGCTTAGTCACAAGGTTCGCCGAATTTTCGGCTTTAGGTTTGAAATTCGGCGAACCTATAAAAAATTAATGAAATTCGGAAATGTTCGGCTAAATTTTTTTCTGCACCTATTAATGTGTTCATCCAGCGATTGTGAGTGTCTTTCGCCTCTCATTTCATGCCACCATTGAAGCTCTTTTGTCCGTCGTCGCCACTGGAGCTCTGCTCGTGCGCTCATTGAAAGTGAAACTATCTAATTGTGCCCTTCCATAAGCTCATCGGTTTGTACCCTTGCAAGAACTGTCTGTGCCCTTCCATAAGCTCATCGGCTTGTACCCTTGCTGGAAATGATCGTCGTGACTCGTTAAGGAATGAGGAAGGCCGCCGTAAATTTTCCATTTCGATATTAAGTTTATATTGATTTTAGGAGTTTTCATTTTTGTTTTTATTTTGGTTGTGTTAAGATATATTTAATTTTGTTCATTTTAATTTACTTTTTAATATTAAACAGGTTTAAATTTATTTAATATTTTGTAAGTTTTATATATTAATTTTTTATTTAAATATTAATCTTTAGTATATTTTATATATTAATTTTAATTTATCAAATTATGTTCTTTATCCTACTATTATTTAAGTTTATAAAAGTGACATTATATGGTTTATATTTTATAAATGTGACATCTTATAATTGTTTTAAATCTATTTTCAATGTTAAATTATTTGATTAATTTATTGGATATACTTATATTTTTTTAAAATTATATAAGGCGAATTTAATGTCAAAATTTTTTTCGAACTTTTTGACCTTGAAGAACTTAATCCGAATTTCATACTTGTCGAACTCGAACTCGAACTCGAACCTTGTGACTTAGGTTATAAGTACTCACACATGGAATAACTTGCTGAAAACACATTAGACGTAAGGCATACATTAGGAAAGCATACACACCCATGAAGTAACCATGCTGAAAACACCTCAAACATGAAGCAAACATATGAATTCACAGAAGATGTGAAACATATCTATAAATACATATGAAGTGTAGACATAAAAATCCGTAAGGCATGGATTATACACTTAAGGCATGAAGCATACACATGAAGCATGAAGTGTACACATAAATATACATAGGGCGTGAATCATACAAATGAATACACATAAGGCGTGAAACATATACATGAATACATGCAAGGCATGAATCATACACATGAATACACGTAAGACATGAATATACATAAGGCATGAAGCAATATGAATGCACACAAGGTATGAGGTATACACGCTAGACATGTAAGGCATGGAGCAATATACATAAATACATGTCAGACATGTAAGGCATGAAGCAAAACACATAAATACATGCCAGACATGTAAGGCATGAAACAATACACATAAAACACATTAGACATGTAAGGCATGAAGCGATACACAAAGGCACAAAGCATACATGAGGAATTTCCTCATGGAGTAAACATGCTGAAGTCCATCAGTTGTGAAGTAAACTAGGCATACATGTGAAGAGCATGCATATGATATACATAGAGTAAGCATGCTTATATTAGACACGAAGTAGGCACATACATATAGAAATGCAATTTCGACCAACTCGATTTTATTTTTGACCTACTTAAGAAAAAGACCAAATAGTTATGAAATATCCTAGACTCTGATAATGCTTCAAACCTGATTTAGATTTAGATTTTTGCTCATGTTTTGCTTCATCATAATGTAATATTGCAACATGCAAACATGCAGATTGAACATGGAAGATAATCGATATAGATTTTCAAAGAAATTTATTTGATGAAATACAAAAAATCAAAGCTAGCCAATGTGTATTCTCGTGATATAGAAATGTATTGCTGTTTACAAGCACTTGTTGCTGTTACAAATCAGAAAATGCACAAAGCCATCATGTAACACATACCCAAAATGCCTCCATACATAAGATTAAAAAACTCTTTGAAGTTCTGCAAGATAGATCAATGAATCTCCATGAAAATTGATCAATGATGTGCAATTGTGAATCTTTAGATGAATTCACCAAGTGGGCTAATCTGGGTTTTCGTCCAAAAAGCCAAAACCTTTAGGGTTCCGTCCTAGGGTTTACGGAACCGGCAAGCTAAAGCTCTCAAACCTCAAGGAAAAGTTTCTTTGAAATTAACAAGTCAAAAATGAATCCTCATTTCACCTTTTCCTCCTTTTATAATGCTTTTCCTTTTCAAAATTAATACTTTTTTTTATTTCTCTTTTAATTTACTTTTTCCCCTCAATAGTGACTTTACATTATAATTGGTCATTGACATTATTATAAAGTCACTTCATAGAATAAAACATATCTAGCTGCTAATTAATTAAATTTAAATAATCCCATAGGACTTAGGACTATTTAACATTTAATTAATTGATTTATTCCCTTAAATAAATCCAATTAGCGTACGGCTAATAATCTCCTCTATGTGATCACTTGGACAAAAGGGGACACATCAAGTTAATCCTAATTAGATGGCGGTTAAAGTAGGTTTGTCCCATAGGTTGGTAGGATTACTGCCCTGATACCAATTGTAATGTCTTGTATTGAGATATTACTATATTTTTCCCTAGAACATCAAATGAGTTGTGAATTATATTGAGGAAATGCAACTTTCTATTTTTAAGACCTTATTAAGACCCCGCATCCAGGTTAGTTATCATTATGAAAAATGAAGAAACATATAACCGACAATATTATGAAGAGAATCCTAATCATCATTGTAAGTTACAAGGGGTGCATGTAAGATTCAATAATTGTAATGTCCCCTTTTTAGCGTGACCATGACTATGGATGGATTAGCCTATCATGTGACCCTCATAGGCTAATGGGGATGGATAGAGGGTCTCTTTCAGTGGGCATCTACTTCAAGATTCAATATGCTTTGGTTTGGTTTTCGTTTGACATCATTTGGACTTCATTTGCTATACTTTTTTCCTGTTTACTATTTATAGTAAGCTTGATGTTGCTTGAGAAGGACCCTTTCTATTTTTGGAAAGTGCATTTGGTCATGTGGGGAAATAATAGGTATGAATCCTATTTCAGACGACATATTTAAAGGATAAGTATTTTGAGAGTTATTATTATTTTAGTGGCCAAATTATTATTAAATCATTAAATGACTTATCATAAAGTTATAATTTAACTTTATAATTTCACTTAAGTTGAAGGTTGAGTCATCATTGGAAGAGGCCATTTATTCAATTAATTCATGGAAGCTTAAGCCAAGGTATTAATAAAAGTATTGGAGTAAAGAATTATTAAAAGGAAAAAAATATATCTTTTATCCCACATTGGTAAGGAATGTGTTTGAGCTCTCACAAGAAAGAATAAAAATGGACTTAAGAGCTCATTCTCATATATGAGAATTGATCATTTTTTGTACTTTGATACTTGGTGAATTTTATGAGTTTCTCTAGCAAGGGTTCCAAAGAGCCGTTGCAAGTTTGGAGGCCATTATTACTCAGGTTTGAGGTGCTGAAAGATTGCACTGAGATTGTGGTTGTGCTAACCATTGTTCTACATCAACCTTTCAAAGGTTTGTGCATTTACAAAGGCCTTATCTGATCATTTGGGATCAATTTGAAGACATTTAATTGTAGATTGAAAGAGTTTTGTGAGTAGTCATTATCCAAGGAAGCTGTGATAATAAACATAGAGGCTGCGTTATTTTTTAAGGAGCTGTTGGCTAAAATTTTTGTAAGCTACTAAGACTACACCTTAAAAAATTGTAACTTTAGACAACGGTATAATGAGATAAATCTCTCCTCTCAGCAATAGGGGAGGCTCCCTTCTTACCGTAGGTGGCTTCAGCAGGATTTCCTCTTTTTTCAAGAAAAGATCCACAAGTAAAGACAACTTATTAATTCTACAAAGATTACCTACTGCTACGATAATACCAGTGACTTAGCAATTGACATAAGAACAACTCCTAAGGCAACAATTATAAATATATTTGGTGAATTAAAACAAGGGCCCAAAGTCTCTTACAATTAATCCTATTTTGAGATAACAAGAATTAATAGTGAGGCTCAAAGTCTCTCACTAATGATTCTGAAATTAAAAGAAAAATACTCAAAATTGAAGCTCAAAGTCTTCAACTCTCAGTATTTACAACCACTATTAATTATAGCAATCCTCCTCCTGTAACTCAAAGTCTCTCAAAAGGTGAACTGAAACCTCCAATGATTTACACGAGTTAAGCTATGAAATGAATTCAAGAACGATTGAACAATGCAACATAAAAAAACATCATTCAATCACAAGATTTGCAACACAAAGTTTGGAAAATCCTATTACTTTTATTCACTTTTGATAATTCGTACAATGAAACACAAAGTTTTCACCACACAAGTTCTCAAGTATAGCCTTTCTTGCTTAAACAAAAGATGAAACTATTTACAATGAGCTCTCTCCTTTATATAGGAAAATAGAAGAGAGAAAAGTGGAGAGAAAAGGGGAAACCCTTAACCACTTTGATTTATTCAGCAATCTATTAACTACTTTGACTTATTCAATGTTACAAGACTTAAAGCACTTGCAACATGATTACATAATATTGGTATACATGAATATGTTTTCCTGTAATCACAATCATGACATGTACTACATGTAATCTGTCAAATATATGCTATAAAACAAAGAAAAAGTGTCTTAGACACTTAGAAAACAGCATCAAAGGGTATTTACATAAGCCTCGAACTTGCCAAGAGACTCATGTATCATGGCTGGATCAGGTGCATCCGTATGCTGAGCAATCACAGTAACCTTGTGTAAAACATGAGACTTAGTATGGCTGGTTACTTGACTTTGAAGCTGATTCAAGGACATTTTACATTCCATGAATCGATCAAGAATAGTGGGACTAAAATGATCTGAATCCAGGTGAAGGTGAATCATTTTTGAGAACCTTGTCATCACAACTCCTTCAATTAGCTTACCATCTTCTGAGAAAACTTCACAAGACAATTTATTGAACTCTTTTGTCATCTGACATTCTTGTTCATTCCATGAGTTCAATGCTGATTGCAAATCTGTGACCAATTTACCCAAGACTCTCTCCTTATTAATCATTAAATCAAGAGACTTGAAATATGTGTCAATAGAAGAAATGATTTCAAACTAGCACAACTTCTTGAGATTGAATTCCTGCATAGTCCTCCAAACATTCAAATCCTCACTCAGAACTCTCAACTGTTGATGAAAGGATGAAATGAGTTCCCTTATTTCATTGACAGTCATGCGTACATGCCTCAAGACCTTATATGAGTCCTCAATCACTTGCATGCCTTGCGTTTCTATTTGTGCACACCACTCATCAACTGCTTTTGCCTTCTTGTGACACTTCTCATAATCTTCAGGGCATGATATTGAAATACGAGCAACATTCTGAGAATTGTTCATCATGTCTATAATTTCAAGAAGGTGTGCATTTTCTTCCTTCAGTTTGTTTTTCTTCTCCCATAGCTTATCATTCCTTTGTGTGCGTTGAGCAACAACATCCTGAGCATCTTGTTGACAACTCAAACATGTCTGCTTACCAAGTTCCACCCTTGTAATTTTATAATCAGAGGGCTGCCCATCTTCTGTAGACCTATCAACCAAAGGCTCGGCAATTTCAACATACTTGGCATTGTCTTCCACCACGATCCTTGACACCGTTTTAGCCTTTTTGTTCTTTGGAGCTTTTGGCTTGGAAACTTGTTTGAGATCAAAGCCCTCCAATGGAATTTCTTCCTTCTTCCTTTTTTGAGTTATAGCACTTAGCCAAGAAGGTAAAGAAAATGAAGAAGATGTCGTTGTTAGAGATATAATGGCGAAAGTGGTAACAGGATCTGCTTGTGCAACTGTAGCCACAAGAGGAGGAGCCTCTGTTAAGATCGCCATAGGAGTGGGGCTGCTCTGAGTAACCTCAGACATGAACTGCTCCAACTATACTGAAGTAGTATCAAGCATTGTGATGGAAGAAATGGCCATAGAAGGAATAGTCATGGAGGATGCATCAAACACACTCTCAAAGCTGTGATAAGAGTCCTCAGGTATAACAATGGGAGCAGTTGATGAAATAGGCAAAGCAGGCGTCACCATGACTGTATCCATAGGAGGAATCTGCTTTGTAGAAAAAGCATCTGTAGCTGTACCCAAAGGTGAATCAGGAGACTCGTCTGACGTGGGTGCAGAATCAGGAATCACCGTGGTAACTGAAATGTCCACAGGAGGAGGTACATCGGGTGAAGATACCTTAGGTGAATCAGGCATCTCATCATCACTAGATACCACTTGAACCTTTTCAGGTTCTATGCTCTTAACCTCAAGAATTCTCCCAATGTCGTTGCCTCCCTTGATGGTAAGCTTAGGAATGGTAGGCATGACAGGAATGATAGGATCAATTGTTGAAGAAGAAGCGCCATCCTTAGTTCTACCTTTAATCTCTGATCTCTTACCAACTGGGCCACCATGATCAAAGTCTTTTCCTGATCGTATTTTGATACTTTTCAATCCCCTTCTTTTCAACCAAATGTTGGTATTTGCAAGAACGGACTGAAAATGATCCCATATAGAAACACTCTCTTTTCCTGACCAAGATGGAGACAAAACATGCAAATTCTCAACATGATTGCGAGTGTAATCAGGATCAAGAATGTCTCCAACATCTTCAACCCCAAGAGGAATGTCAGCAAGATTGAAGTCAATAATTTGTTTAATAGTCAGGGGACAGTAATCCATCCTCTGTATATTTGCCTCAGTACGAAGGTCAATCCATATGTCCTCTAGTCTATACACATGCACAAACTGCCTCCTTATCTTATCATTAAGCCCTCGCCAGTCAAAATGACTCTTGGCCATGAATTTCTTCAAAGTGATCCTCTGAAGCTCATACTCCATGTTCTTGGCTTTTGGAACTGTATCTATGGAGTATCCTCCAATCTCCAATGGATTTCGTGAGGAAATCCCCACACCTGGCCTGTGTAATGTATTCTGGTGCATATGGACAGCCATGAGTTGCCTAGCCAACTCCATTAGAACGATCTTATTTGTTGGATACTTTGGGAGTGTATGAGGTTCACCTTTGAAGTAGCCCACCCGCATGTAAGTGTAATTAGGGAACTGGAGAAACAGGCAGCCATACTCATTTACCTTGACCCACGCCTCATTTGACACACGCTTGTTAGGAAGACTTTTATCAAACAAGCACATAAAATGCCTGTAGAAAGCATCCTGCACTCTGCAGCAATGAGACCGACTAATCTTCAACACTAGCTGAGGGAAATATTCCCATATAGGAACCAATGATCTGTCCCCTTTAGTGGATAAACTAGAGAAGGAAGCAAGCGAGGCAGCGATGTACACTAGGTATAAGTTCATATAAAAAGTACAAGTGTTGACAACTTCAGAAAGCTGCTCACATAGCATATCACTGATCATTTCTCCCCAGAAAATCTTTTTCTTAGATCGAACAATGAGAGAAATGTATTTTTACATCTAGGGTTCAAAGGTGTTTGATGTCTTTAACTCTGCAAGGCGACTCAATAAGGTGATGAGGTCACTAATCTCCTCCTTGAACTCAGTGCGACGGATTCCCTTTGGCCATCTTGCAATGTTAGGCCTTTTGTTGAGCAGCCAATTGTCATTAATAAACTTTGTACAAGAAGTGTCTTCATTCCACCTCTCAAGAGCTTTCTGTTTGGTAATATTAAGAACTACAGGAACTGGTGGCACTTGGAAGATTCTGTCAATGGTCTCTGGATCAAGACTAATAATAGTCTTACCATCTTGATCTTTGATGGTTCTGGATGAAGAATCAAAGTTCTTTGCACATGCAAGCACGAACTTTGGCTCAAGGGCAGCCAATGGAAAAGTGGAGACAAGATGAATACTACTTTGTTTGATTGAAAGCATGTCTTCTGTAACCGCAGTATCAACCCTTTGAAGGAAATCTTCAAAGTTCATGTGTGAGATATCTGTGTCTTTAACTTCTTCACAATAAGAAACAACTTGTGAAGGCGGGATAGAATTATGATATGAGTCATACTGGTATTTTATCTTCTTCTTCTCTTTTTCTTTGGCAAGCGTGATTCCTTCAGACATAGCAACTTTATGAGGTTGAGCAGCTGTAACATAAAAACTCCACAAAGTAAGAACGTGTTCTTGAGAAGGATCCAACGTAGAATTTCTTGGAATGATGAATGGTGTATGGAGATGACTGTTTTTTTGGAAAATGAATCGGTTTCAGCTCAAAGAGAACTCAAGATCGAGTTCCTTATGGGTAATTGCACATGGAGACAGTGAAAATTATGAAAGATAAGAAGGCAAGTGAATGGATGGATATTTATTTTTATAATGGAGTGTTGAATTGACCACCATTATGAGTTTTACGTCATATGACAGTGGTAGGGACATCAACTTATGCAAGTGGACTTTTGGAAGATAATACACGTATGGACTTGCATTAGATTTGTTTTCTTCTTCACCATAGAACGGGTTTTTTAATCTCGACTGCATATGCAAGGAAGATGAAATTCTTCCATATGCATCTTGAGAATAGAAGATAAAAATAGAAGAAACATGAATTTAATCACATGTAAAACAAAAATGAAAGTTTACATGTAAGTTAAATAACTTGGGAAGAAAAACAGGAAAAAGACTTAAGGAAGAAATTACCTCAATCGTCAAGATAAAATCTTTGAAAATCTTGAGCAAAATCTGAAATAAATCCAACAGATTTTCAGATTTAGGAAAGATTGGATTGAAAGAGTATATATAGATCACATTCCTAATCTTTTTCTTTCAATTTTGGACAGTCAACATGCATATACAACCAAGTGGGAAAGAATGAGAGATAAAATGCAAAGAAATAGCAACCATTTTGACTATTTCTTATGTATATGCAATGAGGAAGAAAAATGGCGTCTAGGGCATAAATCTCAATCAAAACAAGAAAATAAATCAATGAAAAGAATAAATAACTCACCAAAATCAGCTCTTGGGCTGAGAAATTGTTTGAAGATACTCAAATCCTCCTTCTATGAAACCTTCTATGAAACGTTTTTGAAGGAAAAATGGCTAAGGGCAGACTGTTTTTATCAAAATACATATGCTTTGTATTTTAAACAACATATGTAATGCATATAAAAATCGACGCCCTAAGTGGAAGAGCAGCCCAAAGGAAAAAACGTGCTTCCTAGATGCAAAGGCACACACAAAGAAGCATGTATTCTCCCCCAAATTCTATGCCCTAAGAATGGAAGAGCTGAAAACGCTTTGTTTGAATGCAATGCCAATATGTTAATGCTTGGAGAAAAGATGTCCAAGAGAGCATATTAAAAACGCTATTTTTGGAATGCCTTTGCATATTGCGTTTGACATATGCAATGCGCTTTAAAAACAATGCCTTAAGGAAGCACATTGTTTGGAGAAGTGGATACGCACTTTTTGAATGAGTATTTCATGAGGTTGAAACACATGCAATCTCATTTAAAAATGACACCCTTAAGAGTTTATTAAAAATGTTGTTTTAAAAATACATTTGCACATAAAAATGTGTATGCAAAGCCCTCCAAATTTGACGTTCTGAGGAAAGAATAGCTAAGGGAGGCTGAGCGCACTTTTAGGGATGTGTTTCCATAAGTCTAAAGCACATGCAATGGCTTCAAAATTCAACACCCAAAAGGAAGGATGAAATACGCTCTCTAAAGAGTGTCTTTGCACATGTTTTAAAATACATAAAAGATATGCCTTTAAGTTTGAAAACGACACCTTTAGTGGGTTTCCATGTAAAACACACTTTTTGAGAGCATTTACATATCTTTTAAAACATGACTTTTATGAGGAAAAAGCCACCCAAAGAGTTTTTAAATACGTTATTTTTGATATGCAATCACATATAAAAACAACACTCATAAGGATTAAATACGCTCTTTCTAGGTTCAATTGCACATCTTTACAAAACATGTTCTTGGCCTAGAAAAAGCCATTTTAGCATATGCAATCACACAAAAACTGACAGTCCCAATCAGTGCTGAGAGGGGAGGGGTCAATCAGCCCCTCTAAAAACTTTTTCTCATTAAATCTAGTGAAGTAAACTTATAGCACTAAAGGCAAACAGATTTAAGGAAATAATAACAGTAAGTAAACAATCACAAAGTGACACCAGATTTATCACGTGGAAACCCAATTAGGGTAAAAACCACGGTGTGAGGAGACCTCACAAATTTTGTACTCTCCTGGAGTACACCCTGTTAAGAGCCTTCTTGGTTAAAGGATAAAAATGACCCGGTCAAGGGATTTGTTACAAAAGGTCTGTTAAAGGACTTTAAACACCTTGAAAGATGTTACTCGGTTAAGGAATTTTGATACAAGGGACCTGTTAGAGTCCACCCAAATACGGAGATTTGTCTATTGTAGTTTGCTAGAAAACAATAGAAGTGTGATCTTTCAAGATGACTTTGCTTAGCCTGATAAGATCTCTATTTGTGCTCAACTGAGAATCATCAGCGGTCACCGCAGGTGTATTCTCATCTACTGTTGTGCTACTTTGCACAATCTTCTATCTCTCTTTCTTAGTTTTCTTTTACCCCTGCTTCTGTAGCATATAGGTTCACTCTTTTTCTCGGCAGAATGAAGGCGACTCTTCTTCTCAACAGGCATAAGAATATATACAGTTTTGTTGGCGTAACTGCGCCTCAAATGCATGACCTAATCCTAAGATCTTACGAATACATCACTTAGTGAAGTGTTGGCTCACTGAGCAAGCATCTGATGCAAGCTCTGGCTTCATCCACTACACGAAGAAAACAACAGTTGCGTGTTAGGCAACCTTTCTTCACAGGAGCTAACACCTTGATTTAAAGCCACTGAATCCGGCTTTAAATCCTTCAGTCGCGCCTCAAGAAACCATTGATTCCGGCTTTAAATCCTTTACTTGTGCCTCAAACCGATCACCAAGACAACTCAAGATCACCCGGATTTACTGCAATAAATCTCGGTAGAAAGAGCTGGTTGGAATAGATAGTTGACAGTTGACTATGACTTCCTCGGTTCATACCGGAGTTTTATAACATATCCGGTTGAGTCCTTAGATCTGTTGCAGTCTCTTTCTTGTCTTACCGGTTGCATTGTCCTGGTTGTGTTATAGACACTAGTTGGATATTGCTGTTAGCTGTACTTGTCTATACCGGTTTGTAGTTTGGTCCTTGGTTGATACTGGAATACTCTCTTCCCTAATTGAGTACATTGCCCGGTTACTGATGCTTAGTGTGGAGACCGGTTACAATGGATTATAGTTATTCTTTTCTTGCCAAACCAGCCTCTCTTGATGTATATTTTCTTAGAGCTTTAGCCTATATAGAGATGATAAATCTCTATCTTGTTTTGCCAATCAATGACAATACTTGGATTGGTAGAGAGCTTACCGGTTACTATCATTTGATGCTAACAATCTCTCCCTTTGGCATTGATGGCAAAACTCAAAACTTTGAAGGGCATTTGGAGTCTTGCATTACTTCCCTGGTTTGATTGCCGAGTGCCAATTGCCACAATCTCTTCCCCTTTTTGACAATAATGCCAAAACACTAATAAGAAGGATTTCCATTCTCTAATCTGCTCCCCTTGCGAGCAACAATCGCTTTTCATCAGTTCATGAAAGATAAGGTGTAACCCTCTGTTGAATCATAATGAATTGATGACTCCGTGTTGATGATTACTGATGATCTGAGAGGGGTACAACCCCCAGTCTACCTCTGAGATACTCAAAAGTACTCTTTGGTAATGGCTTTGTAAATATATCAACAATTTGTTCTTTGGTGGGGACATACTCCAATCTTACTTCTTTATCCTGTACTAGTTCCCTCAAGTAGTGATACTTGATGGCAATGTGCTTGGTCTTGGAGTGCATAACAGGATTTTTGGATATGTTGATGGCACTGGTACTGTCACAGTGAATTGCGATCAGTTTAGGTACCTGTTCCTGAATACCTTCCAGTAGTTGTTTGATCCAAATCACCTGTGCAGTTGATTGCAGCAGCAACATATTTAGCTTCAACAGTGGACTGTGAAATGCAATTTTGCTTCTTACTTGTCCACGATACAATTCTCCCACCTAGAAAGAATGCACCACCGCTTGTGCTCTTTCTGTCATCAATGTTGCCAGCCCAGTCTGCATCAGTGTAGACTTTTATTTGGAATCCTCCCATGTGTGGAAACCACAAGCCATATTCCTTGGTTCCTTTTAGATATGTGAAGATTCTCTTTACTGCCATCAGATGTGTTTCTTTGGGATTAGCTGAGAATCTTGCCACTATGCCAACTGCATGAGCAATGTCCGGTCTGCTGTGAACAACATACTGCAATTTTCCTATCATGGACCGATACATTGTTTCATTTACTTCTTTGGCATCATCCTCTTTTGATAACTTGAGATTAGTTATCATTGGAGTTCCAACCGGTTTGGATTCTTCTAGTCCAAAAGTCTTAAGAATTTCTTTAATGTACTTGGACTTTGAGATGAAGATACCTTCTTTTAGCTGATGGACCTGTAGTCCAATAAAGAATTTTTTGGGCCCAATCATAGACATCTCAAATTCTTCATTTCTTCAGCAAAGGCTTTTCTCATCCTGTCATCTCCTCCAAAAATGATGTCATCAACAAAGATTTCAGCAATTAGATTTCCATCTTTTCCGGTTTTGAGATACATATTGCTGTTGTCACCGGTTCTTGTGAATCCATTGGTTAGAAGGTATGAATGCAACCTTTGATACCAAGCCCTTGGAGCTTGCTTAAGCCCATAGAGAGCCTTTTTTAGTCTGTAGACCATATCAGTCTTTTGAGCAGATGTAAATCCTTCCGGTTGCTCAATGTAGACCTCCTCCTCCAGTATTCCATTGTCGAACGCAAACTTTACATCCATTTGGTAAACTTTAAACCTTTTGTGAGTTGCATAGGCAAGAAGAATTCTTACCCCTTCCAATCTAGCCACTAGTGCAAAAGTTTCCCCATAGTCTAGTCCAGCTTCCTGAGCATATCCTTTGCAAACTAGTCTTGCTTTATTCCTGATGACTTTACCGTCCTCCTTTAGTTTGTTCTTGTAGACCCATTATGTCCCAATGACATTTTTGTCTTAAGGTCTAGGCACAAGTTCCCATGTATCGTTCTTCTCAATTTGTTCGATTTCTTCATCCATCGCTTTGACACAATTCTCATCTTCCAGGGCTTCTCTGGTGGATTTGGGCTCAACACATGAAAGCAGATAGATGTTCTCTTTGGCCTTCTTCTTGTTCAAGACATTCTCATGTTTGTCACCAATTATATTGTCAGTAGGATGATATGTGACATACCTTGGAAGAATGGGTATTTGTTCCCGGTCTGGTTCTTCTGGTTGAGCATTGTCTTCAACATGGTTCGGGATATCAACTGGTTCGCCATCCTGTGTCAACCTGTTGGGTTCAGGTAAATTCTCTTGCTCCAAATGTCTGTCCATGTGTATTTCTCCTTCATCTTTAGTTATAGCTTTGTTGAACTCAAAGGCATTCCCTTCGTTTGGGCCTTGAAGACTGTTAAGATCATCATGATCGGTCTTCATTTCTGGTTTTGAAGATTCATCAACTTTTACATTGATGCTTTCAGCTATCTTCCCTGTTCTTTTGTTCAGACACCGATAGGCCTTACTTTTGGTAGAGTAACCCAAGAATGTTCCCTTATCGCTCTTGGGATCAAACTTCCCAGAGTATATATCTCTTTTCACGTAGCACTTACTACCAAAGATTTTGAAATAGCCAACACTGGGAGTATGTTTGAACCAAAGTTCATAAGGAGTCTTATCGATTCCCTTTTTGACTTGAACTCGGTTGAGTGTGTAGACTGCAATACTGATAGCTTCCCTCCAGAAGTGATGAGATAGATCTTTTTGAATCAACAATGTTCTAGCACAATCAATCAGCGTTCTGTTTCTTCTTCCTACTACTCCATTTTGCTGAGGAGTCCTTGGTGCAGATAGTTATCTTTTTATTCCATGTTCCTCACAGTAGCGAGTGAACTCTTGAGAGGTAAATTCACCTCCTTTGTCTGATCTCAGACACTTCAAGCTTTTACCAGTCTCTTTCTAGCTTAGTAGATTTTGAACATGTGGAAAGCTTCTAATTTCTCCTTAAGAAAGAATGTCCACATCATTCTGGAGAAGTCGTCCACAAAGAGCATAAAGTACCGTCTCCATGGTAACTCTTTATTCTCATTGGTCTGCACAGGTCAGTGTGCACCAGATCTAGAACATTCTCAGCAGAGGACTTACTGTTGAAAGATTTTCCGGTCAGCTTTCCCAATTAACAATTTTTACAAATGCCCTTGATGGGCTTTGTAATCTCAGGAAGTCCTCTTACCATTTTTTTTTTGCTCATTTTGACAATACTGTCAAAGTTTATTTGGTAGAGCCTACTGTGCCATAACCGGCTGTTGTCTTCTTTGGTCATAAGACAGATTTTGTTTGATTCTCCTTTGATCGAGGCTATGAGACAGACTCCTTCCATTGAGTCAAGATAGAAAAGATTACCTTTGCTCTGTCTACCGGTTGCAACATGAGTTCCGGATTGATTCTTTACTATACAAGAACATTATCTGAATTCTAGCAGGAATCCTTTGTTGTTTAGTTGTGCAACACTCATCAAGTTGTACTTGAGTCCTTCAACCCAGTACACATCTTCACAGACAACATTGTTGCAGAGAGCAATAGAACCTTTACCTTTGATACCACAGGAAGCATTGCTCCCAAAGGTAACTGATCCACTGTCATTGAGCTTGAGGTTGATAAACTTGCTCTTGTCACCGGTCATGTGGTGAGTGCATCCACTGTCAATGATCCAGTCATCGTACTGATGAGATCTTGATATGAGTGCAACTTCTTCTATTACTGGGCTCTCCTTCTTTATTGCAACAAATGCAATTTTTGGATCCTCCGAGTCTTCAGATTCGTTATTTGTGACTCGTTCTGCAAGATAGCACTCCTTTGCTTTATTCTTGAACCAGTCTCTTTTATCTTTATGTTCATTATTAGGACATCTTGCAGCAATATGTCCTATTTTATTGCAAGAGAAGCATCTCAAAGGGAGCTTTCCCTTGTACTTCCCTTTCCCTCTGGGGAATCTTCTTGCAATGAGTGCTTCAAACTCTTCTTGCTCCATCTCTTCTGAAAACAGATTCTTAGCAAGGTTTCCAATCTTACCGGTAGAGCAATTACCGTTTCTCTTCCCTTTTTAGTGGAAGAGATATTGGCGGAAGACTTGAAAGCTGCTTCTTGAATAGGTAAGCAATTATCAAAATTACTTAATTTAAAGGCAACCAGCTTACCGATTAGGGAGTCTAGAGTGACTTGATTTTTGGTCACTGATCTGAGCTCCTGAATGGCAGAAATCGTGATAGCATACTGAGGTCTGAGAGTTCTCAGTATTTTGCTGATTACTTCCTCTTCACTGAGCTTTTCTCCTGCGCATCTGATGGAATTGATCACTTCTTTGATCCGGTTGTTGTATTGCTCGATGTCTTCTCCTTCATTCATCCTTATATCATCGTACTTTCCTTTGAGGCTTTTGACCTTGGCTCTTTGAACATTAGGATCCCCTCCATAGACTGTTTGCAGCTTTCCCCACATTTTGCAGGCAGATTCAAGATGTTCAATCTCATCAAAGATATGATCAGGTAGCGTGCTAGCTATCATATCCATAGCTGCCATTTGCTTGGTCTTGATCTTCTGTTTATCAGGTGTCAACGTGCCAGAAAGTTCAGTGTACTCAGTGGCAACATGATTCCAGTATTGATCTCCAATGGTCTTCATATATAGTTTCATTCTACTGCACCACAAGGTGAAGTTTTCCTTTGAAAACTTTGGTCCTTCCTTTGTCATCTTGACTTTTTCTTTGAGTGGTTAAGTGGCAAAGAAAACAAGACTTGGCTCTGATACCAATTGACAGTCCCAACTAGTGCTGAGAGGGGAGGGGTGAATCAGCACCTCTAAAAATTTTTTCTCACTAAATCCAGTGAAGTAAACTTATAGCACTAAAGGCAAGCAGATTTAAGCAAATAATAACAGTAAGTAAACAATCACAAAGTGACACCAGATTTATCATGTGGAAACCCGGTTAGGGCAGAAACCACGGTGTGAGGAGACCTCACAAATTTTGTACTCTCCTGGAGTACGCCCTATTAAGAGCCTTCCCAGTTAAAGGATAAAAACGCACTTGTTAGATGTGACCCGGTCAAGGGATTTGTTACAAAAGGTCTATTAAGACCTGTCTGGTTAAAGGACTTTAAACACCTTGAAAGATGTCACCCGGTTAAGGGATTTTGATACAAGGGACCTGTTAGAGTCCACCCAAATACTGGGATTTGTCTATTGTAGTTTGTTAGAAAACAATAGAAGTGTGATATTTACAGATGGCTTTGCTTAGCCTAATAAGATCTTTATTTGTGCTCAACTAAGAATCATCATCGGTCATCGCAGGTGTATTCTTATCTACTGTTGTGCTACTTTGCACAATCTTCTATCTCTCTTTCTCAGTTTTCTTTTACCCCTGCTTCTGTAGCATATAAGTTCACTCTTTTTCTTGGTAGAATGAGGCGACTCTTCTTCTCAACAGGCATAAGAATATATACAGTTTTGTTGGCGTAACTGCGCCTCAAATGCATGACCTAATCCTAAGATCTTACGAATACATCACTCAGTGAAGTGTTGGTTCACTGAGCAAGCATCTGATGCAAGCTTTGGCTTCATCCACTACATGAAGAAAACAACAGTTTCCTGTTAGGCAACCTTTCTTCACAGGAGATAACACCTTGATTTAAAGCCACTGAATCCGGCTTTAAATCATCCAGTCGCGCATCAAGAAACCTTTGATTCCGGCTTTAAATCCTTTACCTGCGCCTCAAACCGATCACGAAGACAACTCAAGATCAGCTGGATTTACTGCAATAAATCCCGGGAGAAAGAGCTGGTTGGAACATATAGTTGACAGTTGACTATGACTTCCTCGGTTCATATCGGAGTCTTATAACATGTCCAGTTGAGTCCTTAGATCTATTGTAGTCTCTTTCTTGTCTTAATGGCTGCATTGTCCCGGTTGTGTTATAGACATTAGTTGGATATTGCTGTTCGCTGTACTTGTCTATACTGGTTTGTAGTTCGGTTCTTGGTTGATATTGGAATACTCTCTTCTCTAATTGAGTGCATTGCCCGGTTACTGATGCTTAGTGTGAAGACCGGTTACAATGGATTACAGTTATTCTTTTCTTGCCAAACCAGCCTCTCTTGATGTATATTTTATTAGAGCTTTAGCCTGTATAGAGATGATAAATCTTTATCCTGTTTTGTCAATCAATGACAATACTTGGACCGATAGAGAGCTTACCGATTACTATCATTTGATGCTAACACAACGTATTTAATATGCAAAAGACTTAATTTCAAGAGGTGGGTTTTGAAAAGTATTTTGCATGTTGATGATATGCAATGAAAAATAAAAACCACACCTTTTCAAATTTAAGTATTTAATTTTGAATTAATTTAATATATAACTATAGTGTTTTAATAAAGTAACATGAAACTAGATTATTTTAAAGCTAATTTCACAAAATCAATAAAAGCTATAATCAAATCAACTCGAAATGAGTTGAAATTTGAAAATGAACTTTAAAATCCATATAATATATTAAATATAATCCAAACTCGTGTAATTGACTTTGAAAACCCCACCTTTTAAGGATTTTTAAAGAATATGCAGTTAGCCTGAAAAACTCCACCTTTTGCATCATAACTTGAGTTATACAACTCTGTTTGATGTCTAAGCTAGCTCGAAATGAGCGTATTTCAAAGGGCTATTGACTCAAGGGAAAATCAAGATTAAAAATTGCTAATAAGAAAGAGAAAAACAAAGAAAAAGACTTGAACGCATGAAACGTGTGTTACAAAGAGTTTTTCAGGGATGACAAATTGTCTTTATAAAATTTTATCCAAAACGTTCAAATCATAGAGGATACTACTATGAATTGACAAGAAAATTGCGTAGGGTTGCCACAATTTTGTGATCTCAAAATTGAGGACAACAAGAGCTGTGATTTACATGCAGAGGCTGCCATTTGTTTCAGGAAGGCTGTGTTTCTACTACAGAAGCGAATGTGCATTAAAGACTACGTTTTTTTGTAACCTCCAGGTAGCAATGATTTCTATCTATGATAAGGTGCACATTATTTATAGTTGATGTTGAAATTGTAATTGCATATTATCTACCAGCATTTTATATATTTGCAAAATTGAATAAATTTGCAAATAAGATTTTAGTTATTGAAATTGTGCATTTAAAGTTGAAGTTAATTTCCTCATCCTCAAATATTGTCAAAAAGAAAACAAAATTCAAGTTGCAAAACAACATATTCAGCTAAAATCAGAATTTGAACATTACATGCCAATTGTTTGACGAAATGTCAAACAAGCAAAATTAAGCTTTAGAGGTATAACCCAGCAGGGGTTTTTACAATAATTCTTTCCCTAAGAACCTATCCTCATTATGGGGGTTTCCTTGGAAAATGTATAAGACATCTCAAGCTTATTCCTTTCCATTAGGCTCAATAGTACGGAATGACACCCACTATTCAGCCTCCTAGCCCCACCTGAGGTTGGTGTACTTGAATGGATCTTATGTGCTAATTGTATCCCTTATTATGGATTCCATTCTTTCCTCCATAATGATATAGTTTCATTGATTAAAGTATCAAAGAATTTTACATATATACTCTATTATGCATAGGCATTGTAATGGCAAGAATAACAACATATAATTATATATCAATAGTAATATTTTAGCTGCCTAACATTCCTACTTCCAATCAAGTGGAAAACAAGATAACAAATCAGCCAGATCAGAATGCCATGCATTATGCATCATACCAAATACTTGAACATCATATGAGTCTGCTGTCTAGTTTAATCAATTGTGAAACTGAAAATCTATTGCTTGATTGAATGTCTTATTTTATCTCCTTTGATGTTTTAATAATTAATATAGAGATGTTTGAATGATTAATATAGGCTGATTGAATTGATGGAATAATTGATTGCGGGTCTGTTTATTTGATTCCCTATTGATGTTCGATAGATGATTGAATGATTTCCTTTGATTTGATGATTTGATATATTAGTGAATGATGACTGAATAAATGGGAGTCCATAGAGTGATGAGTGATGATTGAATGAGTGCTGATTTCATGTATTCGTGAGTGATGATAGATAAGTCCTTGAATGCTTGGAATGATTTCTCCTTTATACTTTATTGGTGAAAGGCTCACCACCTTTTATAGGGATTGAGTCACCACTTTTCATTGTTGCCTTTGAGAATAATATATTAATTGCCCCAAATTTATCTTGCCTGGATCCTCCTCAAATGAAATCTTCTCCCCTTTATATCTTCCAATGTGAGGGAAAAGTCACACCTCTCCATCATGTGTGCCCTTTGCAAGAGTCATGACCTTCCACAATTACCACCCTTAGAAAGAGCTACAACCTTTCATCATTTCTACCCCTTTGGGAGAGACAATGCAACATCCCCTTATCTGAAATTGAATTTGATAAATAACATCATAGTAATAAAATAATAACTAACAAAAAAAATAATATATAAATAATAAAAATTAAAATATAAAAGTAATATATAACAAATAAATAAATAATAATAAAATATACTGATTTACATTGTGTGGGGCACCCTTGTAATTCAATGTAGCATTAGACTTGATAATCGAAATAATTAATATGATTTGCACTTGGTGGTTCAGGGTATTGTTTTGACCGTAAGAGATCATTGTAAAGAGTGGCAACCATACTTTCCATTTACAATTATTGGGTTTGCAAATGATATGAATACTTCGGGTGTGAAGTTTTGGTCACTCACTCTTTGACTTGAGCAGAAGCATATTGAGGCATGAAATGCATCACATTTTGCTAAGGACGGGAGACGAAAGAAGTCAGCAGGTAACAAACAATATTGACCAAGCAATGTCAAAGAGGTGAGGTCTCTTACTGGACTACGATCCAATATTGTAATGTCCCTTTTTTTGGGACATTAGGAGTCAATTAAATAATTAGATTTTTAGTTGTCAAACTATATCCAAAATAATGACAACTTAATTTAATTATTTAATATATTAAAATGACTTAGTGGGGCCTAGTGAATAATTAATAAAGTCATTTTAAATTAATGTGTGTTAATAAAGAGACATAGAAAAAGAATTCCAAGAGATGGGCAAAGGGAAAATGAAGAGTCACAGGGATGTATTATAAAAGATCATTGAGAGGCTCACTTTAGACATGCTTGGTTTATGTTTGATTTATTATCTCCTCTTAGAGAATTTGGGAGCTTTGTCTTTCAGTTAGTTTGAAGATGAAAACCCTCGAGCTTGGAGGCAGTGGATGGAAACCCATTGTCTGTTGGAGATATCGCTCAGGCGTCTCAGTTGTACTTCAAATTCATATTTTTGGAATCCAATCTTGTTGTAAGTTTTGTGACTACGATTGGATATTTTGTTGTAGTTCTTCTGAAGGTTAAAATGCAATATTCGTATCTCATGTCAGAATCTCTATTTCAGCGGGATATTTTATAATTTTCAGTATAATATTGAAATCAATTATAGGGAAATTATTTGTTTAATTTATGTGATAAGAACCTGAAATTACTATCCTAGGGGGGATATTATAGTGGTATCAGAGCCGGTTTTCCTGCCGACCTGTGAGGTTTTATGAGTAATAGAAGTACATTTGTGCGTCTTTAAAGATCAATTTGCAAAAATAAGGTTAAATATTAAACAAAGGTAATTTGAAGTGGTGTGGAAAGCAAGGATAATTGTTTGGTATCTTATTGCCCTCAGAGATATATTACCAAATGGTGGAAATATCTTGCGAATATCTCAAGGTTGCCACGGTATAATGTTTATACGACAACAATTGAATATTCATATTAATATTTGTAGTAGCTTTGTGTTTCGATTCCTACCAAGCCAATGGATAAATCACTCTTATCTAATTCAAAGGTTGGATTTTATTATTTTGCCACTATTTGTGGGACCTGTATTTCATTTGGGCTTTATTTAGTTGAGCGCATAAGCTTAATCCCTGCCATGGAAAAGAAATACTAATGTTTTGGCAATTAATTTGTTGAGGTTTGCTATGAATAATATTTTGGAGGTAAAGTGGCAAGGAAGGGATTTATTAAAATTGTAGCTATGAATTTTAAATGTCAGATGAAACACATGTCTACGGGAGTAATGTCTTTCGGATTTGATTATGAATATTATGGAGGGAATTAATAAAGGTCAGGTATATTGTGAATGCGGAGGAGAAAACAAGTCAAGACCATAGTTTATTTGCGAGCCTGAATAAATATTTTCCGCTTAAACATTTGAGTTCTTAATGTTTTGCCATAAATGAATTAGCTGTGGTCAGGACCATATTCTTGCTTGTACGTTTCTTCCCAACTCGTCGCCTCATAATCCAGTGCGAAGGTTTTACAATTTGCTGGTTGGCTCCATAGAGAAACATCTGAAGAGTTTTTTTGTATAGGTGCTTTGAAGTTTGGTGGAGAGATATTCTTATAGTGATGTTGAAAATTGATATTTTATAATATCATCGGCTGTGTGGGAAGCAGCAGTTTCTTACTTGAATAATTTGAGCAATGTTTCTCAAGTTGCCGTGATTAGTTCAGGGATTTGCAGAAAGAGAAGGATGTAGGGAATTGGCTCTATTTGATGGGATTACAATTGAAGTCTTTGAAATTTTCTGATGGAGTTCTCTCTAAGTTGGAGGAATTAGATTCACTTTTGTGCAATGTAGACCAGTCAAATTGGAGGCTTCTGAATTGGGCTTTGTAGCCCTCAATGTTTGCTTTGGCCCAGCATAGGTTTATGGAACATCCACATAAAGATGTTAGACTTACAGTTGCTTCATGTCTCAGTGAGATTACACGAATTTCAACTCCTGTAGCACCCTATAATGATGATGTACTGAGGAAGGTTCTATGATGATGTACTGAGGAAGGTTCTACAATTGATTGTGAAGAGCTTTCATGGGTTACATGATGTCGAAGAGCCTAACTTTGTTAAGAGGGCTAAAATTTTAGAAATTATGTCAAAAGTCAAATCATTTGCCATTATGATTGATTTTGAATGTAATTATTTGATTCTTTAAATGTTTCAATGCTTCTTAACAGGAATTAAGAAACATCATCTAGACAATGTGAGGGCCTGTATGCACACTATTATATCCTTAATTTTGGATGAGGATGATGATATTTGTAAGCAATTGTTGGCTATCTGGAGAAAGGAGTATAAAATCTCACCTATGGGTTATGAGCTCTCAAAGGGGTTGATTGAGCATAAAATTGAAAAGTTCAAGGAGCACTTGACTGAAAATGTACTATCAATGGGCTTATAGGTTGCAGGATGTCCCAAAGTAAGTAAGAACCAAATGAGAAGGGAGCAGATTTGTTTTGCATGTTAGGAGACTTGGACACCTGGTCACAAATGTGGGGTTGGTAAAGAAAATAAGGCAGCCAAAGAGGTTCTAACCAGCGATGAAGAAGATAGGAATCTCACAGTTTTGTTTCAATAGAATAACACAAATGCTTGCAAGAAGGATTCAATTGTTGTTATAAATAAGGGATATACAAACCTCTATATTGGCGGCTTAGAAGTTTTTATTGACAAACATTTTTATGAGGATGCCCTTACTCAAGGAGAGAGCATGTTGGAGTCTTAAGATATTTCCAATGAAGTGTATGAATCTTCACATGTTCAAAATTTTCTTGAAAAATGATGACATAGTAGTAACCTTGACCTTGTACACAGAGTAGTCAAACGAGAATTTGGAGGCCTATGATGACATTGACAACATCTGTGAAAAGTATCATGAATCATGCGTTCTTATAACAACTCACTTTTGCATGATAGCGTTATGGAGGACCAATCAAAGAAGGCATTTCAAGATGATGGTGTTGAGACACACATTTTGAAGGATCAGCTAAAGATTACTGATGATATGGTTGTTGCAGCATTAGTATATCATGATGACACTCACGGGATTATTGAAGATCTCTACAGGAAGGCTCAAAAGGAAAAGAGAGAAAGGGGACTGGAAGGTGATTCTTACGTTGTTGACTTGCAGGTGGTCAAAGGGGCTCTTGAATTAATGAAATCTGAATATTTGTATTTACTTTCAGATAGGAATCATATTTTAAAGGTTATGCTGATAAATTGAAAGAAAATGAGGATAGGTTAATAAGCTCATCAAGGAGCTTAATGGGATGCAATAAATATTGGAGAATACATAGATTGCTCTTCAAGAAGCAAAAAATCAGATTTTGGTCACTAATCAGTTTAGGAATCAAGAGAATAGAGGAAGGATTGAGTTTTTCCAAGAAATGATTAAGGAACTTGACAACATACGATAGACTTATGACTTGGATAGCTATCCTAAAAGGTCAAGTGATGTTTTTTTGGACCAACTTGAACTTCAGTACGAGTTGGGAGTAAAGGATAATATTCAAGTTGTTGACAATTCTTTGTTTGAGGTGGATGCTGATTGGATAATTGATGATCCACTCTTTGAGTTGGATGGGGGAGCTCTTTCTGATTCTAGTGATGAGAATGAAATTGATTGCATGATTTCAGACCTAGGTACAGTTCCTAGTGATGAAGGATGGTCATAGGATTGGAGTAGAGGATTAGTTTCTAGCGTTAGTATTGCTGCCCACATACCGATCAGCCTACATATGAGTTCAAATTCTGATCTACATGTGAGCTGGATGGATTCTTTGGTTCAATAGATGAGTGGTTCATGGTTGAGGGTGGATGGTAGGTATGATTTGGTTAGAGGAGATGGTTTTTCAGATACTTCCTTACTCATGATACCTATGCATTCAGTGGCATTTTAGATTAATTATAGTTGTACTAGTTCCTCTACACTGTTGGTGTTGACATCATCTTTTGAGTAGTTAGATTTTTACATCAACTTTGGGTGGGTTGATATATCTTATTGTGTGCCTATGATAGGATTTATGCACTTCCACGAGGGATCATTCATAGTTGGAGAGTTGTTCAATATTGGTAGCTTATTGAGATACTGTTGTCTCCTCATATTTGACAGTTATGACAACATGATAATTTGGGATCTTGGCATTAGCATATTTGGTGCATTACTTCAGTGGGATTTTGATGAGTGGCTTCACAATTTTGGGCATGTTGTTTATATTAGAGTAGCACAATGGATTGGCAAAGCAACATTCTTGAGGTTGATGTGGGATCCAAACATTTGGATGTAGGTGTCGATTGCTTGAGGGCAAGCATTTTTTGGGAAGGGAGGACTCTAATGTCCTTTTTTTGGGGACATTAGGAGTCAATTAAATAATTAAATTTTAAGTTGTCAAACTATATCCAAAATAATGACTTAATTTAATTATTTAATAAAGTATTAAAATGACTTAATGGAGCCTGGTGAATAATTAATAAAGTCCTTTTAAATTAAAGTCGGTTAATAAAGAGACATAGAAAAGGAATTCCAAGAGACGAGCAGAGGGAAAATGAAGAGTCACAAGGATGTATTATAAAAGATCATTGAGAGGCTCACTTTAGACATGCTTGGTTCCTTATATGGTATGCAATTTATTATCTCCTTTTGGAGAATTTGAGAGTTTTGGCTTTCAGCTGGTTTGAGGATGAAAACTCTTGAGCTTGGAGGCAGTGGACGGAAATCCATTGTCTATTGGAGATATCACTTAGGTGTCTCACTTGTACTTCAAATTCATATTTTTGTAATCCAATTTTGCTTTAAGTTCCATGACTATGATTGGATATTTTGTTGGAGTTCTTCTAAAGGTTTAAATGCAATATTTGTATCTCATGTCAGAATCTCTATTTCCACTGGATATTTTATAATTTTCATTATAATATTGAAATCAATTGCAAGGAAATTATTTGTTTAATTTCTGTGATAAGAACTTGAAATTAATATCCTAGGGGGGATGTTACCAATATGTAGGCAATACATTTTGTAGCAACCTGAAAAACGCTTTTGTGGTATCTGCACCATATGAAAGCAGATTCGGACATGACATGATTTATAAATCACATAATCAAAATGCTGACCGATGTCAAGGGAGAAAGAATAAAAGAAGCGATCAGTTTACAGCAGCGATTTCAAACCCAAGATTAGTTAAAAAGGTGCGATTAGATTAGTAAGCAGTTTATCCAAAAGGTGTGATTTATTTAAATTAACAAAGGGTCGCAAGCCACATTCATATCCCTTCATGACTTATCAAAAGAGAGATTGAAACATCATTCCAAGCATCATCAAACACTTCTTATTCTTCTTCTCATCCATATTTAGTTCACTCAAGGGGAGTGGCGTCCTTCCTAGGCATTGGTTGCATATATTCAAAGATCTTAATTCGGGAACCGTGCCAAGAGATTATTGCCATTATATTCAGTTATATTAGACAAGTAATCAAGATAAGATCAACCAATAGAAGTATAAATTGCATACCATATAAGGAAGATATCTGATATTCTCAAATCTGTAATCAATTATCAAACTCTCTCTATATATGTCAGTCTATTCAGATATCTCTTATATATAAGTGCATATTACAAATACATTCCACTATATATATCAGATCCAATATTGTGGAAAACAAATCATCACTTTCATACAAGTATTATTGAACAATCTAATCATTAAGATAATTAACATTACACGTGCCACTCTCCCTTTTCATTTTGAGTACAAGTTAAATAGAAAGGAGTCTCTTGCAATTGAAATCAGTCCCAAATCCTATACGACCGGTCTGTGGACATCACACACAACCTTTTATAATTACAACCCTTTGAAAGTTTGTAAGAACCCTGCGGTTCTACCTCTTGGAAACTCAAATTTTCCCTTTTGACATTCTGTCAAATAGTTGGCAAGTAATGTTTAAGTCCCGATTCTTTGATGTTTATATGTTTGGTTTGAATGGTTTGCAATTCAAAGTTATAAAGTAATGCATGAAATTCAAATTATCTTGTAAACTATGCATAAATATCTCATTTATTTGCTAAAACCAAGTTGCAAGTATTTACAATGCCAAATATATGCATCAACAATTATTTAATAACAACTACAGAACCTGGATGACTGAGATATATAACTGTAACGTTTCTCTTGTGGCGATCACAGCCTCCTAGAAGTTGAACCAACTCTGTTGGGAATGCTAGTACTGATATGCTGGCCCCTTATAATGCTAATGAGCCTTCAAAACACATTCACAATACCTCCAAATAATATCACAGCCTCTGTAAGTCTGACACTGCCTTCAAATGAAGACGGCTGCTCTCAATTTTCAAACGCAGTCCTCCCTTATGTTACACTGGCCTAATATAAACCGCTGCCAAATATTCAGAAGAGCAGACCCTCTTCTGATGCTACGACAATGAAAAAAAAACTCAACTCAGCCTCAAAGACACGCTATGATTTGCTTCCTAAATTGTTCCTTTAACCCTGCAATGTTAATCTGATATCTCATGCAGAGAATGAACCCCCAAATCAATCACAATTAAGCCCAAACCTGGCCTCTGACTGAGACCAATGATGTAGCATGATTCACCTGGTGTTTCATAGATTCAAGGTGCAATCCATTGATAAGAATTCACAATTCTTACAGCTGCAAGGAACTCCAAACCCTAGGAGTCTCCCAATATGAAATTCACAAATCAACAAATGTATAATGAATGATCTAGTGTAATGTCCCCATTTTGAGCGAGCATTTGAGTTAATAGATTTAGCCTATCACTGGTTCCTTGTAGGCTAATATTGGTGATTAGAGGGCCCTTATGTGGGTTTTGGCCCGTTTTGAGGGATTTACTATTTATAGTAAGTCAACAATTGGTTCCGATGAGCTTAGATGAATTAGAGGAATTAAATGATGCTCCCAGTTTTTATTTTCAATTTCTAGTTTGTGCTCCAAGATTCTTGGAGGGAGTGTTTATTTTTAGAAAGTTATTCCGTCAGGTTTATTCATCGTCTTTCATCATCAGGGTCATGCCTGTGCTATTAGATTTTGATTTTGATGCTTCTTCACTCATTTTTGCAAGACAGGTGAATTATGATTGTTATTTAATTAAATTGGCTAAGGTTGCTATTTTTATTGGTATTATTTATTGGGCACCGTGGTGTTATAGCTCTTTGGAACCAGGTTGAGAAGTTTTAAATCTTGAGCACATAAAACATGGACTCTTTGTGTCAAAATAATATTATTTTAATGAAAGGGTCTTTTTCTTCATTAAAGTGGAGGGAAATATAATAGTTTATTATATTCCAAATGTGCAACTATAAAGCAAATTGCTTTTAAGTGAAAAGTGTATTGGAGAAGCCGCACTTCATTTTGTGTTTAAAAGAGGCTCTATGGAAAAAATTGTACCATTTTATTATTCTTGGCTATTGTTTTAATTTCATAGAGAATTTGTTGAAGGGTTTCAACAAGGGTTTGTGAGGACTGATTCCTCTTTGTCTGCACTTTGAATCACTGAAAGATGTGGTGAATTGTGCTCTGAATATCAGAGAATTAATTCTGATTATGCTGGTTACAATTTTGGTGCTGCTATATACCAAAATTGTTCATTATTTGCTGCAAGTTGGCCAGGGTTTCTTGGCGTCACATTGCCTTTTAAGTTTGTTACATACTGTGGTTTTTTGGAGGGCGTTGGTTGTCTGATTTGGCTGGGATGTCATCATTATTGGTAGCAAGGAAATGTTTATGGCACACGCACATCATACAAGGTGCTGCGATAATTTGTGAGGAGGCTGCGTTTCATTCTTGAGGCATAGCAATCTCTCTCCAAGCTGCGTTTGGAGCATTTTAGTAGTTGCAATAATCACTATACAATAAAAGTGCACATTAATTGTTATTTATTTGCAATTGCATCTCATGGTACACATTTGCAAAAACAATAAATTCAGTGTGGTTTGCATTTAGTCTTGAATTTAGTTTTTTCCCTATTTCAAATATTGTCAAAACACAAAAAAAACAAGTTGCAAAGCAATATATACAACTAAAATCAGAATTTGAACGTTACATGCCAACTGTTTGACGAAATGTCAACCAAATAAAATTAAGCTTTAGAGGTATAACCCAACAGGGGTTATTACATCCAGTTCGATTTCTCTCCAAGCTTTTATAAATATCTAATCGAACCCCAATCTCCATCTTTACGCTTCACATGATATAATTGCACTTAGGCGTTATAAGCCTCTAATTCAAATGTTTGAAATATTTTAAACAAATAGCCCTTCATTAAAGTTGGCGCCACAAACTCTAATGTCATTTAATTGACATTATATGACTTGGTCTTATAATAAAGTCTTTTAAGTCTTATTATTAATTAAGTTAAACTTAATTAATAAAGGCCTTGTTATAATAAAATCGTAAACACCATCTAATCAAGTGACCAAGTCAAACTCCACAACTTTCTTGATAGAGCCAACGTTTGAACACCTTGCCACAAATAGTCACTGACCAATAATGGACTTACTTTAAATAGTAAGTTCCTATGAATGAAAGCTTAACATATGTCTCCACAACCCCATACTGATACCAACTGCTTAGATGCACTGCTAAATGTAGAAAACATGACTATCTCAAAATAGACACTTACTATAAATAGTAAGTGTGCCGATCTGACTCAAACGAAGAGCAAACCTGAATAGAGCCCGACAACGGCCACCTGGAATCCTTCGTGATGCTTGATCTAGATGCTCTAATCCATCATACTAACCTAAGAGGGTCAAATAATAGGCTAATCCCTCAATCATTGATGCTCACGAAAATGGGGACATTACAAAGTGTCACAACCCTTCATAACTTTTGCCTTTTGAAGGACTCACTTCCTTATTTTCTTCTCTTTTAATTATTTCTTGATTCACACCTTCCCTTTTCTCTTCCCTCCTCTCCCCCTTTCAAATGAAGTTCTTTTCTGCCTTTTATATCTCATGCTTGAGGGAGTCACAACTTCTCATCTCATGCCTTTTGACCAATCATTAAATTTAACTAATTTTTAGTTATGTTATGTTTAATTTTATTCTTCTATCTTTATAAGTTATATTTTGTTTCTGTTCTTTTATGTTTTAATTTTATTATCATTGTTTATTTTTAAATCCTATTTCAAAAAGGGGACATTACAAAGTTATCTCTAAAATCTCCTTGGATGATTGCCAAAAACTTTGGTTAACATGTGTTCTAGAGCTTTAGATCATCCTGATAGTTTTGTGATTGGATTTATTTCAGGTTGCTAGGATTTAGTAGGTTTGTTCCACTAGAAGGGTTAGTGGAGGGGAACAAAATATAAAATAGAAAGTAGCTTACATTTTGGGATCTGCATTGGAACCTCTTTCCTCTCGATGAGAAAATGCATGATGACCTATACGGATGATATGTTGGATCCCCACAGGAAAGAACTCTTGGTTGTCAAGTCAGAGCTTGCAGTTATTATAACAGTCAGAATGAGCATTCTAAAAGGAGACAAAGGTTCTCTTGATGCAGGAGCATAGCAAATATGTTGGTCAGCATTTGTTTTCTGGTAAAGCTTATTTAGATGGAAGCTATGGTGTTAATTGATATAACACTACATAATTATTTCATTGTATAATGTCGTATAAAGTACATAGTTTTGAAAGGAAAATGAGAACAATTTTCATTGATGATTTGTAGCTGGGACATTAGTTCCTATCTGTTTTCAAATTCCAGAAGGCCTACTGTTATGTGATGAAATTTGAAACATATAAGGTGATAAAAATGTACAGTGATTTTCACCTATCATCATATATAGTCAGCTACCATAACAAAAGCTTTTTTTCTTTTGCTGGCAAGATCCTAATTGTTACAAATTTTCATTTTTACACTTCTTATGATAAGATTTAATAACATCTATAATTTTTATGATTAGAGTTCATGACATTGTTAGCTAAAACCTATTTTGAATGTGATAAGCTAGACATTTTTCCTTATAACTTGCTATAGCTATAAGTATGGATGAATTTTTTGACTATGTTCCAGAAGAGTATGTGAGTGAGGTCATTCTTATTTGAAAAACATTATGGCATGTATCAGAAAAGCATTTGTTTATGCTTTTTAACAGCAAGCATGGATGATGTATGCAGTTTGCATGTTTTGGGGAATAGTTCAGAATTTGAAAAAGGTGTGCTTTGGCTTGGGAAGAATCTCACATTTGACGTTGACGTGCGAGTTAGCCTATTTGAGGTGTGTGGGGATATTGCTGAATAATTTTTTATAAAATCATTCAGGTCTTTATCCTTTCAAAATTGCAAATTTTCTTGCGTCTTTATTTTGCTCATAATTTGTGCATTTTTTTTTTCAAGTATTTGGGAAGTGCTATAGACTATAGTTATATGAATCCTCTAATAATCCCTCATTCACCATGACAAATTTCTTTTGGTTTGAATTCTTTTCTCTTTGATATTGAACGGTGTGGGTTGTATCAGCAACGCAAATTGCTTTTCATTCATCTCTTATAGAAGGTGCCTACGTATTGATTCTAACTAATGTACTATATTCTATATGCAGTGCAACATTAGGCTGCTTGGCGGGCTTATTTCAGCACATTTACTTGCGACCGATTCATCGAAGAAAAGTTTTCAGGAACCATACAAGGACCAATTGCTTATTCTTGCCAATGATTTGGGCCAGCGTTTTTTACGAGCTTTTGATACTCCAACTGGTCTTCCATATGCATGGATTAATCTTAAGGTGTCATTTGCATTTTCTCGACAGCAAAAGTACATAGTGATGTATATATTTTGACATCTTAAGAAAGTACAGAAATCCAAGGAAACAAGCATGGCGAGCATACTTAGTTTTACGATGGTAGAAATGGAGATATGTTGCAATGATCAGGTCACTTTTTGGCACATTTTATGGTGTCATGGCTAACTCTATGTTGCATAGATGGTTAAAAAGGAAAAATATTTTGTTGCTTGCTGTTGGACTGTAAGGTGTGCAGTATATTTAGAGTAAATGTGTGAGTAAAAGAGTCTTAACTAAATTTGCATGGAAAAAGTTGTACCACATTAGAATAGTTAGTTTGTTGACATTATATATTCACACCCTAATTAATTGTTGTGAACATGATTAGATTTGATCGTTTTCATTGGTGAATTTGGAAAACAATTGTAAAAGGGGCCTGAAAACACAACTTCCCTTAGACAAAGAGTGCACAGAGAATATGGATGGACTACAAGATAAGACAGGTCTGTCAGGATCAATTCAGATAATCTCACTCCATACATGTTATATGACATAAGCCAATAATTGAGGGCAGATCCACAAATTTTATGTTCATCTGGAGATTTGCAAGGTTATTATCTAAGTATCCACCAGAAATGGTGAAAAGATTTAATAGATGTTAAAAAAATATTTAAAAATGCTGTTGATAAAAATTATCCCACAACTAATTAACACTCATCACTCATGAGGACTGCGCCAGTGTGGAGGGACAATTCTTTAGAAGAAATAATCCAAATGCACAACAAATCTAAGGAGCAAATAAGAGCTCAAACTTGAGCTGAAGACCAAAAGATTTGAATCACGTTGACAGTCTATGCTCTTGATGGTGTAAGAATTGTAACTCTCATATTTAGACTCAGCATACCAATATTTTTTTGTCTTGGAAAAAACTTGATTTGCTTGCAAATAAAAAAAAACACTTTTGAGACGTCTGGGGACAAGAAACTTCCAGAAGTCCCTATAGTCAATAGGCTGAACTTGCAAACAACAACTCTCGAGCATCCATATGCTAGTGGATGTGTGAGTTAGGGTAGTAACACTTGTGTTACTTGACAGTGTTGTAAGTATCATGGTCTATGATGGTAGGCCTTAATGTTTTATCCTTAGACTTTGCAACAAAAAGTATTGAATAGCAAAAATGGATTTTACAAAGCTTGTCTCTAATCATTGTGAAGTAGTGTTGATGTGTGATTTCTTGGACTGAGACATTTGTCTTGCTCATGATCAAATCTGATGAAAGATGAAAGCTTGTAGCTACCATGTGCTACAACATGAACTTTGACAATACAACTAAAGCAATGTGTTCACTTCATCAATAACTGTACCTTTGCATTGCTAAGTGAACCTTTTGATTGATCTTATACTTGGCAAACAACTTCAAAACAAGCCACTATATAGGAGATTAGAACTAGAGATGATGGTATCAAGTTGTAATAAGCTGGTTCAAATTTTTATGATTTTTACAGTGTTTGGTGCACAGGACTTTTATCAATCACTTTGCATGTCTGCTGTTTCAAATCTTCGTTTTACCTCGTATTTAAGAAATATGTCAGATATGCATTGTAATATCACTTCCCATTCCTCATAGTAACGAATGACACCATTCATACCAAAATTATTGCATTAAATATTTTCAATAGAAAATTTTATATTTTATACAGTTTCTGTTACAAAATATTATTTTCAGTGATTTCAAACAGCAGTAACATCACTGTTAAAATCTAAGTATTTTAATAAAATATACTGACTTGTATATGAGAACAATAGAAACCACATTTCAGCGCTTCCTTAACCCCTTCACCAGGCTGTACAGCCTCCTCAAGATGGTTCGGCACTTCCGTTTAATTTTACTGTAGGGATTATTGGCATATTTGACACCTTTTGGAAGTGGCATCCCTTCCTCATAAAGCTGCAGCAAGGTTTGACTGCTGATGTTGACTCCATGAAGCTCCACATAACCTCCTTGGTCCCCTCAAGTAGTACGACACCCTTCTAATATGCATCGGCTAGCAAGGAAATCCTTGAAAAGCTAAGCAAGGTTCGTAAACCTTCACAATATCTGTGTCAACTCCTCTTAGGGCTGGTTTAGGAGTTGTATGGCTCCATTTATGAAATATTGATGTGGTATGACTAGGTTGCAACAGCCATAATAAAATGCATTCATTACAATCTCCTATTTCTCAGCACACACAACATCAAATTTCTTGTCTCTTCACCACTTGCACATATTGCTAACAAATTTATATTTGGCTAAAAATCTCATAAATTTGTACCTAATAACTTGAAGCTGACAATTGTAAAAAAATTCCTTGAGTCTTTGTTTAAACATAATTATGAATCTTGAGTGAATCCACCATAGTTTTGACTAGGAAGAAATTTTTCATCTTTGAAGCCAAATACTACTAGGGTTTTTGTTCTAGGGTTTTGTTGGCTAGAAATTTTGTTAGTCACTGAAACCGCAACTTACAAATTTCTAACCTTAGGCAGTATCTCATGAGATTTCTCTCTCCTCTCAACAATAGGGGAGGCTCCCTTCTTACTGTAGGTGGCTTCAACAGAGACCTAACTGAAATTAACAAATGGGCGGTTCTTAATCATTTCCACTTTTTTCAGGAATGATTTATACCCAACAACTTTCAACTTAACAAAAGGTATCTATTGCTACGATAATACCGGTGGCTTGATGGTTGACGTAAGTACAACTACTAAGACAACAATTAATAATACTTTGGTGGAATAACAACAGGAACCCAAAGTCTCATGCGATTAACTTGAATTTATGATTAATTAAAACAATTTGCAAGGCACAAAGTCTCTTACTAATTGCTTTCTAACTTTAAATAAAATACTTCAAACTAAAGCTCAAAGTCCTTAGCTCTTAGCAGTCTGCAACCACTATTCAACTATAGTAATCTCCTTTCTTGAAGCTCCAAGTCTTCAAGAAACTAACTTGAACGCTCAAGAATTTATGAAAGGAAAACCAATAAGTGAATCAAAGATAGATTGATTAATGCAACATAAGAATACATAAAACAATCTCAAGCACCACAACACAAAGTTTGACATAGCTTGCTTCTTCTATTCACTTTGGAAATTTTTGTACTTGAAACACAAAGTTCTCAATCTCCAAGAATCTTAACATCGTCTCCTTGCATAAACAAAAGATGAAAATACAATGGGCCTCACTCCTTTATATAGGAAAAGAGGAGAGAGAAAGGTGGAGAGAAAAGGGGAAACCCTTAGCTACCTTGACTTATTAAAAAACAAACTAACTTTGACTTATTCAATGTTGCAAGGCCTAAAGCACTTGCAACCTGATTGCATGAAGCGGCTGTATAGGTAAATGTTTTCCAGTATTTACAAAGTGCTTATGCTCTACATGCAATCTGCCATAAAAACTACATCTATCCTATCAAAGCATGAGAAAAGAAGAAGTGTCCAAGACACTTGAGAAGTGCCTTCAAAGAGTGCCAATGAAATTCTCGAACTTCTGCAGAGACTCACGTACAACTGTTGGATCCAGTTCACCTGTATGTTGTGCGATGACAGTTACTTTTCGGATTGTGCTTGCACCCTCAGAGATAACTAGGTTATACTTTGTCAATTTGCTTTGTAGACAACTCAATGAAGTTTTGTAGCTTCTCAATGTATCAGTCATGCTGAAATCAAAATCATCCACCTCAATTTGTAGATGGATAACTCTTGTGAACTCTGTCAAAACACCTTCCTCTTTGATTAATTCACCATTTTCAGCAATAACTTCTTGAAAGTGCTCAGTGATCAGGCACTCTTGATCATTAAGATGATCCACTGCTGCCTTGATTTCAGCCACGAGCCCTTGCATAACTTGTTCCTTGTTGATCATCAAATGCAAATAGTCATAATATATTCCCACAAAAGAGATGATCTGTCACTCGCACATAATATCCGAATCAATTTTTGTCATGCTCCTTCAAACACCTAGATCCCCATCAAGGATCCCAAGTTGTCGGTTGAATGATGTAAGGAGCTCATTCAACTTGTCTATCATCTCCCTTTCATGCTTCAACATCCCGAATCACTTGCACACCTTGTGATTCTATGCGGCTACACCAGTCATCAATAGCCTTGACCTTCCGTTTCATCTGCTCAGTGTGCTCAAGAAAAGATGTAGAAATAGGATCACCTCTTTAATCCTGTTCTTCTTCTCCCACATCCTGTCATTCCTCTACGTGAGTGAGGCAATTGCATCCTGCTGACAATGTAATGAGATCATTGATCTTTTCCTTGAACTCTAAACGATGCACACCCTTTGGCCATCTTGAAAGATTAGGCCTCTTGTTGATCAACCAATGATCATTGACGTACTTGATGCAGTATTGCCTATCTTCGTTCCATCTCTCAAGAGCCTTTTCTTTTAAAATGTTCATAACCACGAGAGTGGGTGGTAATCTGAATATTCTATCTATGGTATCTGGATCCAGGCTTATGATGGTATTTCCATCTTGGTCTCTAATAGTTGTGGAACTATAATCAAAGTTCCTGGCACATGCTGACATGAACTTCGGTTCTAGGGCAGCAAGATGAAAATTTGAAACCATGTGGATATAATTCTGCTTGATGTAATGCATGTTATCTGTTGCAGCTGCTTCAACCCTGTTCAGAAAGTCTTCCTTATCTAAATAGGCAAGCTTAGTATCTCAGATCTCATCACAGTATGGGGTAACCTGCAAAGGAGAAATGGAGTTTTGGGTTTTTTCATACTGGTACTTCATCTTTTTCTTTTCTTTTCCTTTCGATGGAGTATCTTTGCCAGACATGGCAAGCTCGTGTGTCTGAGCAATTGGTATATGAAAATTCTAGAATTTAAGTACATCTTCATAAGATGGATCCATAGAAAGCTTATTTTGATGAAAAAGATACAGATCTGGAAGCGCGCAAGTGGGGAATACAACAAGAAAGATTTGGAGTAGAAAAGAGTAATTGATTTCGAGTGAAATCAGCTCTTTAAATGGAGAGAAAAACCAAAAAATGGTGTTTTTGTGGGAGTAGTGCATATATAGACAGCAAGCTTTTCGTGCACAAATGAAGCAATAATGAGTATATATACATGTGGCATGGTATCTTCTCATAGGTGGGGTTTTAATATCCCACTACAAGTCAATTGGCAAGCATTGGGAAACCACAAACGGGAATTTTAAGTCCCTTTGCAGCCTTGGGAAAACATGGGAAAGGTATGCAATGTGCTTGAAAGTGGGCTTTTAATTCGCATTTACATATTGGAGAAATCACTTGCATCCTTGAAGTTCTTTTATCACTTGGAACAAGGTTTTTAATCCCGACTGCATATGCAAGTGAGATGAAGCTCTTGCATATGAAACTTGGAGAATTTTAGACAGAAGTAGAAGGATTCAACAACAAAATTAAAAAGCATGCAAATCAGAAAACAAATGAAAGACTTGCATTTATATACGTGAACACAAATATTCACAAGAAAAAGGGCCTAAAATTGCACAAGAGAACTTACCTCTTTTGGAAAAACAAGAAAAAAGTTTTTCCAAAAATATTTGAGAAAATCTGAAAACAAATCCAATTTTTTTTCGGATTTAGAGAAAGATCCCCAAAAAGATGTTATATAGACAAAGATTTTGACTCAATTTTGTTGAGAAATGAATGTATATTCAAGTTAAGATTGAATACTTGACAAATGTTCAAGATTGAGAACAAAAATGTATGATAATAGCAACAAGAAAGACCAAATCAAACCTGCAAATCAGTGTGTTTGCTATGATATGCAAACCAATCCAAAAATGGCGCCTTGAGGGAAAAATGTGTTTTATTGAAGACGAATACAAGATGGAATGAGCCGTTTTTGCCCTAGACGAGCTTCTAGCTTGGAAATGCAAGTATTAAAACTTGAAATCTTCCTCCCAAAGGCCGTTTTGTGCATTTAGATGCCCTAGATGGGCTGTTTGGAAGCAAATGCAGGTATACATATGTTTTGAGAAGTCATTGAATTATGATTAAAATCACCACTAGCCTTGAATATAAAAAACGCAGGCCCTTACTCCTTTAAAATGCGTTTTGATATATCATTTACATGTATTAAAAACATGTATTGGCAAGGAAAATCGCCGCCCTTGTCTTATGAAAGGAAAACACAAGCATATGAGAGTCATAATCAGGTTTTATAATCCATTTGTATGTGATTTTTGACCAAAAATCACCACCATGGTCTCCTAGTTGAAAACACAAGTATATGAGAAGAGTAATGACAAATTTTTAATATGCACTTGCATATGCAATTAGTTACACTTTCAAAGACATGTAATTGAGGCAAAAATTGCCACCAATGGAGGATTAGTTCAAAACACATGTATTAATGGGAGTAATACGCATTTTAATAACCCATATACATGTCTTAAAAACATAACATGCTTTTGGGACGAAAATACATGTGCATAAAAGTGTTTATCACATGTAAAGTGGACAAAAATTGCCACTTAAATATGGACGGGCTGTTTTGACCTTTTTACATGTGTTCACAACTTTGTTTTTAATACATGTATTTGCATTTTAAAATCCCCTCTTTATGATTTTTGGCTAAAAAATATTGATGGTGGAGTTTTTGAAAATGACTTGCAGGTATGAAGTTATGCAGTACTAAATAAAAACTCCACTCTATGGCACATAAGTTCTCATGATATAAATTTACATATAATTTATAGTTTTAATGTAAAGATATGTAATGGGTCTTAAAAGGTCCACCATTATATTAGAAATTCATTAAAAACTATATCTAAATCTCATCAAAATCACGTGAAATTTTAAAATGGAGTTTTAAATCCATCTTACATGTAAATGACACTTTTTATTCCATGCAATTATCAATAAAAAGCCCACTAATGAGAGATTTTAATTAAAGAACAAGGATATGCAGTCAAGCCCAAAAACCCCACCTGTAGAATGCTTAATTGTTGAATAACTTTGGCTAGACAATTCCGTTTGAGGCCTAAGTTAGCTCGAAATGAGCGGAATTGAAAATGCTACAATCCTAGGATGAGAACAAAACTAAAACAGAGCACAAAACCAAAAAAAACGAAGAAAAGACTCGAAGGTTGCCAGAAATCAAGTGCTTGCAGTCAGAGAAGAAAACCTTGTTCTACCAAGCAATAAGGTGACTAACTTGACAGAAACCTTCAAAAAGAGTACATAGAAAAGCGTGAAATTTAGGACAATTCAAGGATAATAAATTGCCTATATAACGCGCCATTCAGAGCACCAAAACTTAGAGGGGACACCTACAAATTCATGAGAAAATTGAGTAGGGTTGTCCCAATTTTGTAATGTCAAAATTAGGGACAACAGGTTTGTAGTTCAACTTGCAGTCCAAACTTGAATTGGTAGAATAAGAAATGTCCAAGATGTCAGCATGAACTCCTTGATTCCTCTTTTATAACTTCCTTGGGAAACTCTTGAGAAGTTATAATTTAAAATTAACTTTTATTAAAATAATCAACTTCCTGATTATATTTTATTTCTTCTTTTTACCTTGGTCACTTTAAGCTTATAATAGTTAATGAAATAAAGTTAGTGTCAACAACTCAAGGCAACTTAATTTAATCAATTAAGAACATTCCCTGATTTAATTCTCGGAGTTAGCTTATAGGAATAAAATAGGCTAATGACATTTCTCAAACACCTAAGTCAAAGAAGGGGACATTACATAAGTGGTAGATTTGTGAGTTGATTCGAAAAAGCCCCATTCAACCAAGTGCTTGACCTTATGGAATTTTAATTGTATCAGCAGAAAAGAAGGATGGGATGTGGTGACTGTGCAACAACCATGATGTCTTGAACAGAAAATCATTAGCTGGAGTAGGTACCAACTCCCTCAGATTGATGACCTCTTAAAATGATCTAAACTTAGGTATCATCATATAACTGTTTGAGTTATCTAAAATATGAAGGATTGTCTCAAGTCCAAGTATGGTTTAGTAGAGTGGTTAGTTATACCCTTTAGTTTTATCAACTTACTTACCACTTTCACATAGATGATGTGTACTTAAGGCTTTCATAGATTCTTTTGTGGCTGTCTACCTGGATGATCTCCTCATCTTGACTAGGGCTTGGGAAGACCACCTACAACATTTTCAACAAGTTATTTCAGACCTACTCTAGCATACTCTATGGATGCCATTGTAGAGAAGTGCTCTTTTGGAATGGATATGTGTTGACTTAGAGAAGTTTCAGGTTATTTGAGATTGCTTGGGTTTGAAAACTCTCACAAAACTTAGGGGCTTCTTGTGCCTAGCCAAAGTCCATCAAAGTTTTGTGCTCTTATTTTATTAGATTGCATGATCTCTAAACTAGGCAACAAAAGGTGGGTCCAAAACAAAGTTCATATGGACAGAGGCTGTGTTTTATACCAATTCTTTTTTTGTTTGATTTGCAATGGTCTTTTGAGATTGAGATAAATGCCTTAGATATGCACTAGGAGTAGGTTGACTGAAGCAACTCTTAAGACTTTATCTTATTTCTATTGACTTCCGTGCTTCCTTGGGACAACTGTACATGTTGAATATTCTACTTTGCTGCTGTACTAAGTTAAAAAGGGATCACAGCCTTTGAAACTGTATTTAAATATGATTTCAGCCTATGGTACATGATCAAAGGGTGTGTTTATTAATTATTCTAAGCAGCTGTACCTCTGTTCAAAGGGGCTGTGCTATATATTTATTTTTGTGGGGCTTCCATACAAGGTTTATTTAGTGTAGTGCTTCTTTTCTGAAGTTTTTCTCTCCAGTTCTTATCAATTTTATTCATCTCCAAGGCTGCGCACATCATAAGTATGCAACCATATCACATTGATATGTTACTTCGAGTTTTAGTTTGGTGTTGGAATCTCATATTGTAGCATTTAATCACTGGTAAGATTTCTGTTATTCAGCTGATTATTTAAAAAATTGTATTCGTTGATTTAATAATTAATATATTTTCATTAAAGACTACTGTTTTTAGCCAGTTTAGTAAAAATATTGTATTGTTTTGGAAGGCTCTTTGCTAAACCAGTATATCAATAGCTTCAGACACATATTGTGTTGATTTGTGCTTTCACTGACAGATTTAATATTAAGTTTGTATTCCATTCTAGAAGGCTTACTACCAGAACCATTGATGTAACCATTTTTTATTTATTCATTTGCATTGTAAGTTGTGTGGCTTAACACCAACAAGCATTATAATTTAGTATCATTTTAACTCTTTCACTGTATGCTCTCACCTTGCACACATCAGGATTTTGGTGATCAAAAGGTGTTAAGGTTTCTTGTATTGCTCATTTAAAATTACAAAAATCTGGAAAGAAATTCAGTCCGGGACATTACAATTTAATTGATATTTTTTATTATGCTTTGTGCACAAAGGTAAGCTAGCATTTCTATATTCAAAATTTGCTACTTTGATTTTTTTGTCATATATTTAACACGGCTCAATGTTTATATTACTAATTCTGATTTAATATCCCTTGCAGCATGGAGTCATGGAGAATGAGACAACTGAGACAAGCACATCTGGCTGTGGTGAGGTGACATGCAATTTCTTTCATGCTAGCTGTTAGGTTTATCCAAACAAATGGATGCAACATATAATTGATTATTGACTAAGTGTTCTGCCTATCATTCAGGTTCCCTCATACTTGAAATGGGTGCATTATCGAGATTGACAGGCAAACCTGAGTATGAGGAATCTGCTTTGCGTGCCCTTCGTAAGTTATGGAGCATGAGGAGCTCTTTAGATTTAATGGGAACCACACTGGATGTAACAACAGGAGAATGGATTGAACACTCATCTGGAATCGGTGCTGGTATGCCTTAAGCACTTTGATTTTTTAACCTGCTAGTACATTGTTTTGATTTCTTTCAGTTTTTAATATTTTGCCTCCATAATTCTCTTTGGTCTGAAGTGTGAGTCAGTTACATCAGTTAGTGCTGCTTTGTAAAATTCAGATGGTCCTTTTGTCTTTTGTATGTCTTGTCTCTATTTCGATAAACTATCTTTAATAGAAAGCATCATTTTTTCTAGTAGTTTATCTAAGATGCCATCTAAGACCTGTGAAAAACTGAGGGATTGACTATGGAAATGCATAATATGTTTTAAGTTCATGCAGTCTAGCTAGTTTGTACGAGTATTCCATGCCAGGCTTGTTGGGATTCTGTATTGTATGTGGGTTATTTAACTTCAATAAACTACTTAACTAAGTCAAACTTAATATTGAATATGGTCGTAACTTATCTTGTATAATGATAACCAAACTATACTTGTACATGTAAATGTTTTTTGGGTTTACAGTGGATGGTTCTTTGTTACAGGTGTTGATTCTTTCTATGAGTATCTTATTAAAGCTCACATCCTGTTTGGAAGGGACGAGTATTGGGATATGTTCTCTTTGGCATATACTGCTGTGCAGAAATATTTTCGGCACGGTCCATGGTGTGTAAGATGATTATCTTGTTCCCTTTTTGGAGCATTGTGTTAATAAAATCAGGTTGCAACTGATGGTCAGCTCTTGTATAAAAAACATTGGTTCTTATGTTAATAATAGACATGTTGGGAAAAAAGTATTGGTATCCATGCTGAGCTGAAACTACCTTAAGCTGGATATTTAAAACTAAGTTACCGGATCCTTGCATTTAGCCCCGGATCCTGATTCCGGTGTGATTTTGATCCTGATTCCTTCGGGAATCCGGAGGAATCCACGAGCATCCAAGGCCGTGGGTGCCCAAAAACGGGCCCCACCTGCCATTTTTTTTAAAATCTAAAAAGCATCTCCACCATAAAGCATGCATTTGGTCATTCATTCATCTCTCAAGCATTTTTCACCATTTTTGCTTTGTTCTACAGCTGTAGCATTTTTCTATGAATATACATGAACCAATGACGAATGAACTAATTATATGTTTGAAGTTTTGAACCAATGATGAATGAACATTGAACATGTTACATGTATGAATCTATGAATATTCACACATACGCACACACATATATTTGAATGAATGAACTAATGATGAATGAACCAATTATATGTTTGAAGTTTTGAACCAATGATGAATGAACATTGAACATGTTACATGTATGAATCTATGAACATACATATACATACAAACATGCATCCATACACACATACATACATACACACACACATTTATACATAAATGAAAATATCTATATATATACCCGTGGTACCAGAACCTGCCCAATTTTTTTTTTGCCAAATCTGGGAATCCAAATCCGAACCTGCATCCATATCAGTACCAGGATCAGCAACTTAGATTTAAAGGGTAAAAGGCATCAAATAAATCCAGGTGTTTCTATGCTTTCAAGCACAAGTCCATTAATCTCTGAAATTTGCTTTTCCGGTTTCCTTGAAGTATACTGAAGGTCACTCTTGAGGCCTTTAGATGGACATTGCATTCAGTAAGGTACACTATTGGTTGTGAGAACCATACACAAATGGTAGGAAAAAACCCGGTGTTCTTTCTCATTGTCACCATAAAATGTCATGTGCATATTCTGTGTTTTACACATGATGAAATCTCTTGATTTGTGGGTATTTGTCTAAGCTTGTTATAACTTATACTAGTATTAGCCATGCAAAAGATATATTTGGTTCCTATGGTTTGCATGGTCAGTGAGAATATGAACATTCATACTGTTCTGAGCAAGAAAGGTAGCATCAATTGAAGGTATTGGTAACAAAAACATTTCTCTTTCTTAATTACAAGTCATCTAGGGCCATTGCAAAGCTTGGAAGGAGCTTGCAAATTGATATCCAAATGGTATTTGCGTATGCAAATTCCATTAATAAAGGTCTTCTTGGACCTTATGAAAAAGGTCTTGTCCACTAGCTCCTTTAGTATCTCTGCAAGGATCACTATGTAATTTTTATTCTTGATCTCATTATGGTTCTTTGTAAGCCATTTTTTGCTCTGGTGTTGGTTATAATGGTTGTGCATAAATATTTGTCTAAGCATTCCATCTGATATGACAAATCTTAGTTGACAACAGTCCATCTTTGCCTTCCAGACTGGCTAAAATATGTAGCCCATAGGCATAGACACTTCCTGATGAAGGGTGTTAGTCTTTCAAAATAATGTGAAGTATGGATGGAAGGACCCATAGTTCTTATTTCTCGACCTGATGTAAAAGAAACTTTAAAATTTTAAATTCATCTACATTTAACAAGTCTGATACATTAACCCACTCAAATACAGATGGAAGTCTTTGGTATGAATCTACCAAATTTTCAGTCATGTCCAAGCAAGATGCAAGAGCTCATTTGGTATTAGCTAAATAATAGGTTACAAGTATGCTAGATATTCCAAGCAAGCTTTATATTATGATATACTATATTTACATCTCCAATGTTTTAAAAGTAGAGACGTTGGTCAAAAAATTCCCTTTCATTTGCCTAGTGATTGTTTGCATAGGTAGTACATATTAACTATAATGAACGCTTAAATAGCTCTTCGTATAGGAAATAATTATGGCTTATTTAGAGGGCACTGCATAGACATTGAATGAATGAATGAATAATTTTAATAACGTCCGCAAGGCCAAAGCAGCCTATGAGATCCCCTAAATAGCACACACAATAGAATAGGGTGCTAGAACCTTAAACTATTTGGAACTTCTTTAAATCTGCTCTTCGACATTGAATTTTGATAACTAGGTTTGCTGCCATGTATAGCTGTGTTTCTTCAAATAAGGTACTTAAATTGTTCGCTTCTAAACTATCCTCATAGCTGGAGCGGATGTCATTGTATGCTGGACACTCCATGATAAAATGTCGCTCTGTTTGCACCTCTCCCATGTTGTAAAATAGAATTATTCTCTCTTCCCATTCTTCCTTAGGTATCATCCATCTGCCTATTTCACATCTAAAATGGTGAAAACTAGTCCTAATTTGCGCTGTAAGCGTTTTTTGTCTCCATTTAATATTTGCTCCTATGTATGCTTTCTCCTAATGATCTCCCGTGGGGTTAAATTCTTTGATATAGTAGACTTTTTTGCACCCATTTTGTTTTGACCATATGATACTCTTGAATTTTTCTCTCACAATTTTTTTTATTTCTTCATCGTTATCTGGGCATTGATGCATATTAACATTCCATTTTTTTATCCATTTGACGTTTTGCTTCATCCTTGTGTTCTTTCTTCTATCTAGTCTTTCCTCCATGATCAATTTAGGCCAACGATGTTTTTCCATACTTTGAGTTTTCTTTAGGTAGCTTAACAACCGAACGATTGCCGAAGCCTCTAAAGAGAAGATGCCTGTTTCTGCCAATAAGATCTCATGACGGACAACAATTTAAATTTTGAGGCTGATGATGATTAGATGCTCTTGGACTCTCTCTACTTGCCTCCATTTCTGATATGACACACTTCTGTCCCAAATCTCACACCTACAAAGGATCATTGGGGTAACCAACAAGCAAAAAATCATCTTCTTCCTTCATCTATTTTGTAAGGAATATAGTGCTTTCCAGCCTCCTTGAATTCTTTTTGCTCTACACGTTTCCCAACTGAGTTTGTTGTGAAAATCGATCCCAAGATACTCTTACTCATTTACTATCTCTAAAGGATTGCCTTCGAAAAGAAAAGTGTTTTGTGTCTTCCTATTTCTTTTCAAAGAGAAGATCATCACTTTGGTTTTGCTAGTGTTTACTTGCATCCCAACCTCATGACAAAAGGTGTCAAGCGCCTTCAAGTGTTTACTTGCATCCCATCAACTGTTTTAGCAATTAAAATGAGATCATCCGCATAGAGAAGTAGCTTTATCACATATTTAGCTAGCTGAACCCCATCACCATTAGTCTTGTTTAGCCATTCTTCTAACTTATCAATATATAACCCAATTAAAGTTGGTGAGAGGGGGCACCCTTGTTTGACACCTATATCAATGCCAAAACACTTTGACATCCCATCTATAGTTCTGATTTTTGCCTTGACCTGCTCATAAAATCTATGTATCGTAGCATTGAGCTCAATAGGAATTTTCAGTTCTTTCATTCTATCCCAAAGTTTGTTGTGGGGTATTGTATCAAAGGCCTTTTTAAAGTCGACAAAGCAGAAAAAAGGCCTCATCATCTTGAGTATTCCATATTTTTTCAACCAAGAATCTAAGGGTAACACCGTGATCAATGGTGGAATGTTTTGGTCCGAAACCAACCTGCCCCTTAGCTCTTTTACATTCTATTTCTGCCCACCTGCTGATTTTGTGTTCAACCATGCAACCAAAGAGTTTCCCAAGGAGGGGGTTAATCATGATAGTGTGATAATTTGATGAATTATTTATATCGCCACTTTTGTGGAGAAATCACAATGCTAGTCGTCCAATTTTTAGGAATACCCTCTTCATTGACATCGTTGAAGATACGATTGCTATGAGGTGCAAGGACATCAATGCCCCATTTCAAATGTTTAGCTTGCAACCCATCAATATCTTGGGCTTTTCCCCCTGCCAACCTCTTTATGCCTTGGAATATATCTTCAATGGTGAAAAACTTAGTTGTGACATTGATTACCGGAGGTCTATGCTTATGTTGCCCACGCTCATATAACATTTTTGCATGTTCAAGCCATTGGGACCTTGTGATGTTATTCTCTATTTGCTTCCTCTTTTGTTGTAGCTCTTTCCAAAATTGTTTTGGGAGTTTTTTCAAGAGTAATCAGCTCCATCCTTCTTATGCTCACATATTTTTCTTTTTCACACCTTAACAACTTTTCATACTCTCTCTTGTTTTCTTTACTCATTCCTCCTCTCAGATTTCTTTTTGCTTACTTGCACTCATCATCAAACCAAGGGTTTGCTAGAAAAGTATTTTTTCCCTCTTTTTTGAGTCTAGTTCTTTTACACTCCTCTAATGCCTTGTGAATTAGAGGAACTAAGGTATCTTTGCTTACAAGCTGCTGCTTCATGTTCTCAAAATCATACTCGGAAATCCTACTAAGCTGTTTAAGGGCATCCTTGAAGATTTTCTGATTTTCTTGGGTCATTGGGATTCTGCCATGTAATGGTGCTTTCTTTTGCTTAAGTTGAATTTTCTCTTTGTGCCACTTGTTTAAACAAATGGTCAATTTTAAAAAATTGGGTTGTGGTTTGATTTTAGCCCTATTGGGCATTCTCCTATCTCTATCTCTTTTAGTTTTACCTTTGAGATGTGATCTTGAGAACATATAATATAGTCAACAACACTTTGTACAATGTATGTTTTACAAGTGATGTTTCTTGAATTTGGCCACACTTTCATACCGTTACATATGACCATGTTGTACAAACTGCATAAGCCCAATAATTTTGGCCCATAATGATTAACATTGCCCTTGCTATCTTCTGAAGACCTTTCCCAAAACTGATCCTTCTCTTCTTTTAACCATAGCCGATCACTTCTTTCTTTGCAACTTCTCTTCAAGTTGTGGGCTTGGTTGTTTGCTGTTGTCCTAGCATCAAAGTCTCCTATAATTAAAACTTCACCCAAAGTATTAAAAGCAGAAATGTCCTTTTCAGTGATGTGTAAGGGTCTTCCCATTCTAGGTTCCTCTTCTTATATGTTTTTGAGCTCTTTGGAACAAAGTAACATGCTGCCACTTTTATCAAAACTTGATTTTTTGTTATTTTCAGCCATATGTATTGTTTGTTTGAGTCTTCTTTCTCTATATTTATAAGTCTACCCCAAATTTCCTTAATTAAAACAGTAATTCCTCCATGTCCTTTACCACTATCAGTTCTTTTGTTCCAAACCAAGACTTTCTTGTATCCCTCAAACTCTGGAACTTTACATCCGGTGTCTCTGTGAGAAAAATAATGTCTTTACCTTTAGCTATGGGCCCTAACCCAGGTCCTCTTCCCCATGGATAACCTCTACAATTCCAACTAACCAGAGTTAAGTGTTCTGGGGGGCCCTGAATTCCTATTTCTTATGTTCCATTCTTTCATTGATTTGGGCCTTACCATTTTGTAGCAATGCCCATTTTCTATTATATCTTTTTGCCTTTTTCTTTTCCCATTCTTTCCTTCTTTCTTCTTGTTGAAATATGGTAAGATCCTCATCAAGATATATGTGTGTGCCTTTGAAGAATTGCTTGTATATGTGCTGATTCAGTATCTTAGAAAATTAGCATTCAACCTCAACTTGGATTAACTCATGTATTGAGAATCATAGAGCTAAAAAATACAAATATTACACTTTAATTTGATCAAGGATATTATCCACTTTGACTGTTCCAAATATTTGTCTTAGTTCACCTTTATGCAGGATAAGGAAAATGTGCATGGCTAGTGTTTAATACTAACATGGATCTGCATGCACATCATTTTTTGGATACAAAAAGCTTTGTCAAAACCTACAGTAAACAGTCTTTTAAGCTACATCTTTGAGTTACAACTTGTAAATCCATCCCTTGGAACAAAACTCTGGCTTGGACTTTTCTTTTTTAAATGACGGGCCAATAAAACAGATGGAAGGAAAAATGATGAATGGAGTTATCCTCCTTCACATATAGTATTGTTGGACCTTTTCCCAAGCATTAACAGATTGCCAAGTACAAACTTTTGGCTAGGCACGAATGGCTTTCCTCCACACAGAAGATAAAATACTTGGATATTAATGTTTGATTTATCTATCCATGAATTAGAAAAGAAAGGAATATTTTATTAGATAAGCCTTTTGAGCCATCCATTCACCCTCTGGGAAACTCTTAAATTTTTAGCCCATGTTTGCTTTGTGTAGTATTATTTTATAATATTTAAAATGCTCTAGTTTTTTAATTCTTACCTTTATTGCTGTTGATGACCCAGGTGTCATCAACAGTTGCAATTTCCAAATCCATCTTCAGGAACAAAATTCTGACCTGTAATTATTTTTTTGAAATGTTTGGCCAAAAAAACAGATTTGAGGAAAAACAATGATTTAAATATCTTCTCATGTAATTTTGTTGGTCCTTTTCCAAATCATTCACAGATTCTTGACCATAAACTCTTATTCAGAAAAGAATGGGTTTCTTCCATGTACGATGGGAAATAAGTATTGATTATCTATGAAGAAGGGAATCCCTTTCAAATTAAGCCTTTTGAGCCATTCATTTACCCTCATGGGAAAATTTTCATTTTTTGCCCCTTTTATACTTTGTATAGAATAGATAATACTTAAATTGTTGTAATGTTTGACTCTTACTTCTGTTATTGTCGAGGATTAAAGGTTCATTGGCAGAATCAAATCTAATGTTGATTTACTTTGGGTCCTTATTATTATTTTTCAACCTTTTCCTTATAAATATTATTCTAATTTGCCTTGCATTATCGCTTTTAGTAGTGTTAGAATCAAGGGAGATTCATCCAACCATAGAATAGTATTTTTTGTGGTATTTTTGTTTGTTCTGCTTAGTTATGTTTCTGGAACCATTGTGATGTTGGGCAAGGTCTCAAAGTCTTATGTAAGGACTGGGAAACCAAGAAGCTTGGCTCAAAGCACATACATAGAAATAAAAAAACACAAAAATAGAGGATCTCAACGATCGTGATTATGCATTATTCATATGGGAGGTTTCTTAACAACTTGGAGCACAATTACAGTCTCCAAGAGCTTGGGGACAATCTTTCCAAAATTGGTCCCATCATTAAGATTACATCTGATCTTCTCAATATGGAACAAAAGGAGTCAAAATTCTGCAGATTACACTACATATTTTTTTATGCTGATAGAGTTCCAGGGTGTACAATGATCCCATGTCTTGTTGTAAAGTTACCTTTGGTTTCAAATTTCCATAAACAAGGTTATCATCCTCCTGAAGGAAATCATGAACGAGGAACTAGGTGACAACAATATTGAGTGATAAACCAATGCATCAATAGTGTTTGGAGCCCTAGACAGCTGATGAATATGAAACATGTTTACACAGTTGCTGCACACCATAGATGGTCAAATTAACGAGAACTGAATAAGCCCTCTGTGCACAAGTGTGGCAAGAAAGGCACAACCAAATCTCTTGTGAAAAATCAAGGCCAAACCATCTTGGAACCATTAGGATCACTGTGAGAAAGTGCACATTCTCACACAATTAGAAATATACAAAATAGATGAATAAAAGAGAAGGAAATAAAGTATTTTTGGTTGATGCAAGATTGCTAACGAGTTGGGATGCTCTTACGTTACATTGCCACTTCTGTTCCATGGTTTGTGCGAATCATTAGTACCATCATCCTGGTATCATATTTATTAGTATTGTAGGTATTCAGTTTTATCCTTTTCTTTGTATTGCATACATATAATTTTTTTCACCTTTGCCACTTTTGGTCCGTAGTCTTTGTGAACCATGAGTGATCATCTTGGTGTCATACTTATTGGTATTTTTGACATGCATTGTTTCTATCTAGTTTCATTGCTTGTGACCACTTCTATAACCGTACGGCATATATGGTCCATATCCATAGTTGCTCCAAGATAAACTTGAAAAAATAAATGAGAATAGAAAACTTAAAAAACTAAATTCTTGGAATGAAAGCCAATCTTAGTAAAGCCATTTGAAGATGAAAGGAGCTAGCAATAAATTTCAACCTTCTACGGGATCTGGCTGTGAATTACTGCATCCTCAAATAGACCAATAAGTTGACAACTTGGCATGGAGTGTATATATTGACAGATTGATGATCAATTTTCCTTGTTTTCTTGCATGCTGCACATTGATATCTAAGTTTGCACTTTCACAACATCAATATTATGATAAGTTGGAGCTAGTTTCCACAACAAGTCAACTTATGATATTGCTATCAAGATTCAATTGTGTATTTTTCGTGTCAAACTCATTGGCCCATGTTTCATGAGTAGCAGTTAACCCCATCTCTCGAGAATGAATGGTACACTTAGCACTCATTGCATCTAGGTGATGCTCATAGAGGTGAAGCATTGGGCCTTCCCGTGAGGTCACCCATCCCAATATTACTCCAACTCAAGCCCGCTTAATTCCTCCAAGGTTAAGCCATTGTACACCTATATGTGAGTGCCATTGGTAGACTTCTTGTAATGTCCCCGTTTTTCAGACTATTGGGATTAGCTTGGTTTGGCGACCCTCGCAAGCTAATCAGGCGATCAGAGGGAGTCAGTTGGCGGAGCCAGTGTTGGGATTCCATTTTGGAGGTTCAGATTACCAGGTCTGCTCTTCGTTTGGGTCAATTTGGTCAATTTACTATTTTTAGTAAGTGGTATTTTGTGTATGGCCAGGATTAGCAGGGCGTCTGTACGGGGTCTCAGATGTTTCAGGATTGAGTTTCAGGGGATCTCCAGTTTGAGAGACTTACTATTTGTAGTAAGTCTATTTTTAGTAGTTGGCTATTTTTGGTAGTTGGCTATTTCTGGCAGGGCAGTTGATGTTTGAGGCTTTGATGTCAGAAATGAGTTTGTTGCAGTCAGTGGGGTTCAGTGGCTTTTTATTTTAGAGTTATCGTTATTAAATTAAATTATTTTAATATAATAACTTTATTACTTTATAACTTTAATGTTATAAAATGAAGTTGTGATTAAAAAACCTTCTAAGTGAAAAAAGTGAAGTTGAAGCTTTTTCCAAAAAAAAACTATATATTCAATTCGAAAAAGCACTTTCAGTCACCTTTGATGATTTGATAAAATTGTTTGTGAGAGATTTTCATCTTGCTTGGAAAAGCTAGGGTTTGAGCTTGGTCTTTAGCTTTTGGAGAGAGTTCTGCAACAATTCTTGAGCTTGGTCTTCTTCCAGGAGAGAGCTCATTCAGTTAGTGAATGCCAGATTAATTAATTGATTATATGCTGTGAGAAGATTCGAAGATGAGGGATTCAATTTAATTTGCTGAAGAGTTACAGGAGGAAATCGAATTTGGTGAAGTGAGGGTTTGAGCGAATGCCATGAGGAAACGTCAACTTCTCAAGGATTCAGCATTTTGAATTGGTGGTTGATACCAATAATTTGTGCCGTCTGATCACAGCAAAGAGAACTTTGCAAATTGTGTTTATTTCCATGACTGTACAGAATGCTGCAAGAACCGTACAGTTTATTGCCTGGGCTGTACGCAGCCTATTAAAGAGCTTTGATGCGGTTAAGAAGATATTTGGAAGGGGTCTGATTTGTTAGTTCTGTTCGAACAAAGGCATGGTGATAATCTGCAAATCACCTACAGCTGCATCCATGTGATGTGAGGCATACGGGTGTCTTTTCACAATTCTGCAGCAAATTCTATGGCAGCTGTACTACATAACTGAGGTGCCGTTTTACTTTGCATTAGTATTTGATAAGAATTTGTAATCAGATTTCTTATTTACAAGCATTTACAATTTTTTCCTGTATGCATTGGTTGACTGCCAAGAGGTTATTAAAATACAAAAACTTATATAAAAATGTAAAAGCAAGAAATTCCAGAATTATCAAAGTGAATTATAAATGTTCAGAATTTCTATTAAATTGCAAACTAAAATTGAGGATAGATCTAAATTGCAATAGAGAGCCAGTTGGGCTCATCACACTTCTAGATGCTTTGATTGTTTCTAGATTTGATATATTACCCATGCAATTAGGAGTTCTAGGATGTGTATATCCTTTATTGGATGTTCTCATTATGGTAGTATTCAAAGTCTTTAGGTTTTTCATTACATGTCTATGTGCTTGTTGCTTGACAGGACTAATTTGTGCAAGATAGTATATATTCAAAGGATCGCGATTGTGGATTCGGTTGATATGTTGATGGCAAGAGCTCTACTTGTGATGAGGAGTATCCCTTGCTTTTGAGGTATGGTTAGCTTGATGTGTTAGCAACTAGTTATAGTTGGTAGTCTAGTTGTTGGTGAGTTCTTGGTAGCCACTTAGGCCTATTTGTTACCATTGAATTTGGTGTTTGTGTTTGGGTGTTGATTTAAGGCAGGGTTTAATGATGTTTCTTTGTGTATTCAGTCTTTCATCACTTTTGGATAGGACCTTATCTTTTGTGCAATGGCATGATGGAGGATGATAGGGGTCTTGATTGAGATGGTGATCACCTTGATTGCTGTTGTAGGCATCTTGATGGAGCTTATGGATGTTTAAATGGTACACGTTGGCTATAGGGATTGCTACCTTGATGGATGTAAACAGCCCAACCTAGCTCCAAATCTTGACTTTTATAATTATTATAAGTCAAGTGGCTGTTGGAAACAGTCCAAACGCAGCCTCTTAGGATAGATATGCTGCTAATTATTAATTCGTCCACCTTCAGTATGAAACGCAGCCTCCAAGGAAATGATGCACATTGTTGAGGAACAATCACAGCCAACAAAGAGATAAACGTAGCCACCTATAGTGTTGACGTGGCTTCCCAACTAGATCGCAGCACTTAAATTATAATTCACAGCCATACAATCCACCACGTGAGCCATAAACAAAACCGCACCAGCACTTAGGGTCATGAAATGTATTGAAATGCATAATATTGATCAATTTTGGTATACAACAGCACTAAAATTGCAACCAGTATAATCAAAATTACCTCCCAGATACTCAGAGCACAATTCACCACTTATTTTCAGTAATTCAAAGTGCAAAAAGAGGAGGAATTAGTCCTCTCCAACCCTAATAGAAAACTCTTCAGCAAATTCTCCCAAAATGATAAATAACAAGTCAAGAAGGAATTTGATTTTTCCATAGAGTCTCTTTTAAATAATAAAAGAAGTGTGGCTTTTCCAATACACCTTTCACTTAAGAGGCTTCTCGCACACACTTTCAAATTATAACACAAATGATAAAGTCATTTATTAAGATAAACTTAATAAACAACTTATAATATGAAGCTCCATCAAATAGACTCTCTTATATGCTCATGATGCCCAACACCCTGTGCCTCCATTGTATTGCTAAAAATAGCAACCGCCCAAAATTGACTTACTAAAAATAGCAAGTCTATCACAAAGACCCTCAAATCCAATTGTCAGCTCATGTGGATTGCAATGATGAATTGGCCATGCCCAGCTACCGGAACCTACTAAAATGGGGACATTATAGTCCTCCCTCCCCAAGATTGCTTTTCCTCAAGCAATCGTAGTCTGGGGTGTTGAAGTATATGCTCAGGTTCCGAAGTGGCGTCCTCATTTGGAAGTCCCTACTACTTCACCAGAAACTCTCTGATGATCCACCAGTGCAAATGCCTCTCCCTGGTATCTATAATAGCCTTAGGGATCAACTCCAGTCTCCCCTCATCATCTAGTGGGGGTAAGGTTGAAGATGGGACAACATGACGGCCCAATGCCTTCTTGAGGTGCGATACATGGAACACATTATGAACTCTTTTGTCCACTGGCAAGTACAACTCATAAGCAACCTCACCCACGCATCTCACTACTCGGAAAGGACCATAGTAACAGGGCTTGAGCTTCTCAGCTCCACTCTTCCAGATGGAAGACTACCGGTAAGGTTGTAGCATCAAATAAACCATATTGCCCACCTGAAAAGAACGAGCATTCCTCTTCTAATCAGCATACTGCTTCTGCTGATTCTGAGCTCTCTGAATATTATCCCTGAGTGTCCTCATAATGTCTTGGCTATCCTGTAACAAATCACCTGCACTGGGTACCCTACTGTCGCTGCACAACAAGTCCATGAAACTAGGGGGATCATACCCATACAGAGCTCGGAATGGGGCCATCTGAATAGTCATGTGGTGAGTGGAATTATAGCAATACTCACATAAATGTATCCATTTCACCCAAGCCCGTTGCTGAGATGAAATATAATTCTGCAGATAGCTTTCCACCCACTTATTCACAATCTCAGTCTGACCATTAGTCTGAGGGTGGTAACTGGTACTCGGAGTCAACTTTGTCTGACATAACCTGAAAAGCTCTTGCTAGAAATGACTCATGAAATGACTATCACGATTGCTCACAATAGTCCGGGGTAAACCATGCAATCTAAACACCTCCTGGAAGAACAACTCTGCTATTTGAATAGCTAAATAAGTGGAAGTGATTGGAAAGAAGTGAGCATATTTGGTGAGTCGATCCACCACCACAAAAATGCAATCTCTACTCTAAGCTTTTGGCAAACCCTCAATGAAATCTATAGACAAACATTCCCACTTCCGCTCAGGAATGGGAAGTGGCTGCAGCAACCCTGCGGGATAGGTATGCTCCTGTTTGTTCTGCTAACAAACAGAGCACTCTCGAACATACTGCTGCACATCTGATTTCAGGCCCTTCCAAGTGAATCTCTCCTGAATCCGTCTATAGGTTTTGAAGAACCTGGGATGTCCAGCCAATGGCGAATCATGAAAGGCCCGAAGGATAATCTGTCTGACACCTGATCCTAGAACTAGATAGATCCTTCCCTTGTAAATGATCAACTCATTTGCAAGGGTATAACTGCTGTCCTGAATGCTACCATCAACAATGCCAGCTGCCCACTGATCTCGAGCATACTTTGCGATGATCAAGTGTCTCCAATCCTCTGCTATCTTAGAAATCACGCATAAGTGGGGTCTTCGTGAAAGGGCATCAGCTACTAAATTCTGAGTACCCTTAATGTACGCCATATCAAAATCATATGACTGTAGCATACTGACCCACTTCTGCTGTCTCTCATTCAGATCCCGCTGACCAAGGAAATACTTTAGGCTATTGTGATTTGTTTTAATACAAAATTTATTGCAAACTAAGTATTGCCTGAATTTGGCCAAGGCATGCATAATGGCCAACATCTCCTTGTCATATACACTGAATAATCTCTTAGGACCCCTGAGCTTCCTGCTCTCAAATACTATGGGATGGTGATCCTGGGAAAGAACTGTTCCAGTGCCCTCACCTGAAGCATCATAGTGCAACTCAAATGGCCTCGTGAAATCCGGCAATGCCAAAATTGGGCATGGCGTCATGATCCCCTTGAACTTCTCAAAGAACACCTGTGCCCAAGCAGTCCACTCAAAAGCACCCTTATGGGTCAGATCAATAAGTGGAGCTGCCTGTTGAGAGAAACCTGCCACAAATCTACGGTAGAATGCACATAGTCCAAAGAACCCTCTAAGCTGTGTTAGGTTCTCCGGTGTAGGCCAATCCAGAATAGCACGAACCTTATCAGGGTCCATACGAACTCCCTCCGCACTGATGATGTGCCCCAGATACAACAACTCAGTCATACCTAAAGCACACTTGAAGTCCTTGGCATACAAGGAAGCCCTATCAAGAATATCCAACACTACATCCAGATGTGCTACGCGATCATCCCAAGTCGTACTATAAACAAGTATGTCATCAAAAAATACTAAAACAAATCTCTGCAACTGACTATGGAAAACCCTGTTCATAGTAGACTAAAATGTGGCGGGGGCATTAGTCAAGTGAAAGGGCATGACTATAAACTCAAAATGGCCACAATGACACCTGAATGCGGTCTTCTCCACATCTTGCTCTCTGACTCTGATTTGATGGTACCCTAATCTCAAGTCAATCTTGGAGAAGTAACGCGCCCCATGCAACTCATTAATCTGAGGGATAGGATACCGGTTCTTAATAGTCTTCTTATTCAGCATCTGTTAATCTATACACATCCTGAGTGTCCTGTGCTTCTTCACCAAAACAACTGATGAAGCAAAAGGAGACTTACTCGGCCTAATATGTCCCATAGCGAGCAGCTCCTGTATGGTCTTTTCAATCTCATCCTTAAGCCGCTTAGGGTGCCGGTAAGGAGTAATCATAATGGGCTTAGTGCCTTCCTCTAACTCAATAATGTGCTCAATCCCTCTATCAAGTGGCCTACCATGTGGTAAGTCACTAAACACTTTAGAGTGTTTAATTCTAAGCTACTGAATATCAGGGTGATAAGCTGGCTTGTCTGTACTATCCAATGTAGGCAACATCCTACACTCTGCTGCCCAATCAACTGTCATCATGCCGTAGTAAGTGCTGCATACGGCTGAAAGAAATCAGCTTCAGATCACTATTCCTGATGGCCTTAAGAATGTATATTCTACCATCCTTCTTGAATCTCATCTCCATCCTCTCATTGCTGATGTAAATGTCCTTAAGAGTATGCAACCAGCTCATACCAAGTACTATATCAGTGCTGCCCATGTCTACCACATAGAAATCTGCCTTAAAAGAATACTTGTTCAATTTCACGAGAAGCTCATAAATCATCTTGTTGCACCGAAGAGTGTAACCATCAGCCACCTGTACTCTAAGTACCTCAAAGTCTTCTGTCTTAAACCCTCTCTTGGAAACCAAACACGAATCAATAAAATTATGTGTAGCACCTGTATCAAAGAGAGTAATGACACGCTGCCCTGCCAAGAGTCCATGCATCCTGAAAGCACCTTCCTTCCTCATGCTAGAAAGGTAAACAACTTTGAAATTAGAATCATCTACCTCCTCATCCCCATCACGTGAAGCCTCATGTGTATCATGTTCATAATCAGCTGGCTGTCCGGATAAATCAGAACTATCCCCATCATCATACAACCACTCCATCATCTTATTCTTACCCTTAGGCTTCATAGGACAATTATGATTTACATCATAAGGTCCTCTACAATGAAAACATAGTTTTTTCCTCCTTAGATCATTTAAAGTTTCTTGATCTAAAGGGGCTTCCATAGGACACTTAAATTCAGCTCTATCATCTTTCTTAGGAGCTGCTCTATCATAGGTTGAAGTAGTAGGTCTCGAAGCAAACTTGCTTCGTGGTGTAGATGATCCAAGATTCCTTGCCTTTTTCATGGCCTTCTGCAAGGTAGGTGGATCCAAGGACTTAACCCACCCTCTTAGTGGCTCAACCATGCCCTCAATGAAAAGCATAACTCTCCTCTCAGAAATGTCATATACCTTCACAGATAACCATTGAAACTTGCTGATAAAGACCTCAAGGCCAGCTGTCTGTCTCAACTGAGCCAACTCTTTGAAGTAAGTCTCAGGGTCTTTCCTATCAAACCGCTCTATCAATCTATCAATGAACTCTTGCTAGTAAATGATCTGATCGTGTCATAAAGACATTAGCCCATGGTATCACCAGTCATGAGCTACTCCATCCAAGTGCAACACAACAAAGTGAATGACGCCCTCCTCAGTCATGGGACACAATGCTAAGTATTGAGATTATGAATCCAAGCTTGTGCTGTAACCTTTCCACTGCCATCAAAGTGGGCCAAGGTCATCTTGTTGGCTGCCTCACGTAAATCTGTCTGTCTAGGCCTCTGTCTCTCAAGTGTTGGCCTACCTCTAGTGTGCTCACGCTTCTGTGTAAGGAATATGTCGAAGTTCAGATTTTGCTTGATGGCATGTGGTAAAGCATCCCACTCGGCGTAGTGAGCAACAACATCATCTACAAATGACGCGGCGGCCTCAGTCTCAGAAGTAACCACGTCAACCTTAGGTCTCAAAAAAGTAGGCCACTACGGCCTATCATAAACACCTGTATGTCCAGTTCTGTCAACCCTGTCATCAACTCTGGTCCGATCCTCGACTCTAATTCTGTCACCAACTCTAGACCTATCAGCTTCCCTGGACCTATGTAAACTAACATAATCACTCCTAGCACCTCTATCTCTACTCTGACCTCTGGGAAGTGCAATGCGCTGGAACGTATTAGAGAACTGCTGCAACACATCTGCAACATGGTGTTGACCCTTTGCAAGGTTCCTGAAAGTCTCTTTGGCCTCTCTATCAATATCAGAACCAGTGCTAGCATATCTATAACCTATACCTGTTGAACTTTCTGTACCACCTGTTGGCATTAAGTGATGATAACTGGTAAGCCTGTCATCGGTACTGGTGTTGTCATTGATTGGCAAAAAGAGCATAGAGATTTGTCATCTCTATAAAGTCCACATAACCAAACAGATCTATATGAAAGAAGGATGGTTTGAAAGAGCATAGAGATTTGTCATCTCTATAAAGTCCACAGAACGAAATAGATCTATATGAAAGAAGGATGGTTTGGCCGATGATGTCAATATACAAGAATGTTGTGACTACATGCATATACCATTGGTCACTATACACATCCTTAGCCACCAGGCTATGTACACAATAAAGGAAAAGAGGGTTCCAGCATCAGTTGAGGACCGTGGTGCAACCGGTAACCAACCAAGGATGGAGCAACTGGTAAGCCAAACTAAGAATAGCAAATCGAGGACTGTAGAAACCGGTAAGCCAAGAAAGAGACAACAACAGGTCAAAGACTCTTACCTGTTTATAGCATGAAGAACTCAACTGATATATTATAAGACTCCGGTATGAACCGAGGAAGTCATAGTCAACTATCTGTTCCAACCAACTCTTTTTGACCAAGATTTATTGCAGTGAATCCAAGTGACTTTGAATTATCTCGGTGATCGGTTAGAGGCGTAGTTGAAGGATTTAAAACCAAAATCAGTGGCTTTTTGAGGTGCGGTTGAAAGATTTAAAACCAGCATTAGCGGCTTTAAATCAAAGCATTATCTCCTGTGAAGGAAAGTTGCCTGGCACACAACCACTATTTTCTTCATTAGGCTGATAAAGCAAGGGCATGCATCAAATGTTTCCTTAGATAACTGACACTTCACTACATGATGAATCCGATAAGGATTTGAAGTTAGGTCATGCATGATGAGCACAATTAGGGTTTGAACCCTATATATTCTCCTGCCTAAGACAAATAAAAGTTGCCTTCATTCTGCCGAGAAAAAGAGTGAACCTGTAAGCTGTTGAAGCTAGGGAGAAATAGAAAGAAGTGAAAAAGAAGAACTGTGTAGAGAAGCACAGAAGTAGAGGAGAAGACACCTGCATTGACCAGTGTTACTTTTCAGTTGAGCACGAATAGAGATCTTATCAGACTATGTGTAGTCAAATGTAAAAGGTCATTCACTTTATTGTTTTCTAGCAAACTACAATAGCTAAATCCCATAATTTGGGTGGACTCTAACAAGTCCCTTGTATGAAATCTCTTAACCGGGTGACATCCTTCAAGGTGTTCAAAGTCCTCTAACCAGGCAGGTCCTAATAGGCCTTATTGTAACAAATCCCTTAACCGGGTCGCATCTAGCAAATGCGTTATTTTCCTCTAACTGGGAAGGCTCCTAACAAGGCATACTCCAGAAGAGTACAAATTTTGTGAGTTCTTCTCACACTGTTGTTTTCACCCGAATCGGGTTTCCACGTGATAAATCTGGTGTCACTGTGTGATTGGTTGCTTACTGTTTTTATATGCATGAATCTGTTTTCCTTTCAGATGTAAGTTAACCTCATCAGATTTGTAGAGTAAAGTTTTAGAGGTGCCGATTCACCCCTCCCCTCTCAGCACTGGTTGGGACTGTCAATTGGTATCAGAGCCTCGTCTTGTTTTCTTCGTAGCTTAACCGCACAAAGAAAAAGTCAAGATAATGAGAAAGGAAAGACCAAAGTTTTCTAAGGAAAACTTCACCATGTGGTGTAGCAGAATGAAGCTGTATATGAAGACCATCGGTGATCAGGACTGGAATCATGTTACCGCTGATTACAGTGAGCTCGTTGGCACTTTGAATCCTGATCAGCTAAAGATCAAGACCGATCACACAACTGCCATGGACATGATAGCTAGCACACTACTTGATCATGTTTATGCTGAGATAGAACATCTTGACTCTGCCTACAAGATGTGAGGCAAGCTGCAAACGGTTTATGGAGGAGATCCTAATGTTCAAAGAGCCAAGGTCGAAAGCCTCAGAGGAAAGTACGATGACATGAGGATGAATGAAGGAGAAGACATTGAGCAATATAGCAACCGGATCAAAGAGGTGATCAACTCTATCAGATGCACTGGAGGAAAGCTCAGTGAAGAGGAGGTGGTTAGCAAAATACTGAGAACTCTCAAACCTTAGTATGCCATCAAGATTTTTGCCATTCAAGAGCTCAGATCAGTGACCAAAGATCAAGTCACCCTTGACTCCTTAATTGGTAAGCTGATTGCCTTCGAATTAAGTAATTTTGATAATAGCTTATCTGTTTAGGAAGCAGCGTTCAAGTCGTCTATCAATATCTCTTCCACCAAAAAGGGAAGAGAAACCGGTAATTGCTCTACTGGAAAGATTGACAACCTTGTTGAGAATCTACTCTCAGAGGAGATGGAGCAAGATGAGTTCGAAGCACTCATTGCTAGAAGATTCCCCAGAGGAAAAGGGAAGTACAAGGGAAAACTCCCCTTGAAATGCTTCTCCTGCAATAAGATAGGACACATTGCTGCAAGATGTCCTGACAATGAATCTAAAGATAAAAGAGACCGATTCAAGAGCAAAGCAAAGAAGGAATGCTATCTTGCAGAGGAAGGAGTTACAGACAATGAGTCTGAAGACTCAGATGATCCAGAAATTGCATTTGTTGCAATAAAGGAGGAGAGCCCAGTTGTGAATAAACTTGCACTCATATCCCGATCTCATCAGCATGATGATTGGATAATTGATAGTGGATGCACTCACCACATGACCGGTGACAAGGACAAGTTCACCAACCTGGATCTCAATGACAGTGGATCAGTTACCTTCGGAAACAATGCCCCCTGTTTCATCAAAGGTAAAGGTACTATTGCTCTTTGCAACAATGCTGTCTGTGAAGATGTGTACTGGGTTGAAGGACTCAAGTACAACTTGATGAGTGTTGCATAGCTGAACAACAAAGGATTCCCGCTGGAATTTGGACCAGGCTCCTGTATAGTGAAGAATCAATCCGGGACTCATGTCGCAATTGGTAGACAAAGCAAAGGTAATCTTTTCTATCTTGACTCAACGCAAGGAGCTTGTCTCATAGCCTCGGTCAAAGGAGAATCAAGCAAAATCTATCTTATGACCAAAGAGGACAACAACTGGTTATGGCACAAGAGGCTCTGCCACATAAACTTTGACAGTATTGTTAAAGTAAGCAAAAAGAAAACAGTAAGAGGACTTCCTGAGATTACCAAGTCCATCAAAGGTATCTGCAAAGATTGTTAGTTAGGAAAGCTGACCGGGACATCCTTTAACAACAAGATCTACTCTACTGAGAATGTTCTAGACCTGGTGCACACTGACCTGTGTGGACCAATGAGAACAAAGAGCTACGATGGAGACCGATACTTTATGCTCTTTGTAGACGACTTCTCCAGGATGATGTGGACACTCTTTCTTAAGGAGAAATTAGAAGCTTTCCACATGTTCAAAATCTACAAAGCTAGAGTGGAAAAAAAAACTGGTAAAAGCTTGAAGTGTCTGAGATCAAACAGAGGAGGTGAATATACCTCTCAAGAGTTCACTCATTATTGTGAGGAGCACGGAATAAAAAGGCAGCTATCTACACCAAGGACTCCTCAGCAAAATGGAGTAGCAGAAAGAAGAAAAAGGACGCTGATCGATTGCGCTAGAACCCTACTGATCCAGAAGGATCTGCCTCATCACTTCTGGAGGAAAGCTGTCAGTACTGCTGTCTACACACTCAATCGGATCCAAGTCAAGAAGTGAACCGGTAAGACTCCTTACGAACTATGGTTTAAGCATTCTCCCAGTGTAAGCTACTTCAAAATCTTTTGTAGCAAATGTTATATCAAAAGAGATATGTACTCTGGAAAGCTTGATCCTAAGAGTGACGAAGGAACATTTATGGGCTACTCTACCAAAAGTAAGGCCTATTGGTGTCTGAACAAAAGAACAGGCAAAGATAGTTGAAAGCATCAATGTAAAAGTTGATGAATCTTCAGAACCAGATAAGAAGACTGGTCATGAGGATCATGACAGTCTTGAGGGCCTAAATGAAGGAAATGCCTTTGAGTTCAACGAAGCCATGACATAAGATGAAGGAGTACACGTGGATAGACATTTAGAGCAGGAGATTGTTCTTGACCCCAACAGGCCAATGCAGGATGATGAACAAATGGATGCCCAAAACCATGATGAAGATAATGCTCAACCGGAAGAACCTGACCGGGAACAGAGACCGGTTCTTCCAAGGTATGTCACATATCATTTCCCTGACAATATAATTGGTGACAAACATGCAAATATGTTAACCTGGAAAAAGGCTAGAGAGAATATCTGCTTACCTTCTTGTGTGGAGCCCAAATCCACTAGAGAAGCTCTAGAAGATGACAATTGGGTCAAGGCCATGGAGGAAGAAATTGAGCAGATTGAAAAGAATGAAACATGGGAACTTGTGCCAAGACCTAAGGACAAAAATGTCATAGGAACCAAGTGGGTCTTCAGGAACAAGTTGAATGAGGATGGAAAAGTAATAAGAAATAAGGCAAGATTGGTCTGCAAAGGATATGCCCAGGAAGCTGGATTGGACTATGGACAAACCTTTGCACTAGTAGCAAGACTGGAAGGAGTAAGAATTCTACTCGCCTATGCTGCTCACAAGGGATTCAAAGTTTATCAGATGGATGTGAAGTCCGCATTCCTAAATGGAATATTGGAGGAAGAAGTCTACATTGAACAACCAGAAGTCTTCTCATCTGCGCATAAGGATGACATGGTCTGTAAATGGAAGAAAGCTCTTTATGGGCTTAAGAAAGCTCCAAGGGCTTGGTATAAGAGGTTGCACTCATACCTTTTGACCATAGGATTCACAAGAACCGGGGACAACAGTAATATGTATCTCAAGACCGGAGAAGATGGAAATCTAATTGCTGAGATCTTCGTGATTGATATCATCTTTGGGGGCGATGAAAGGATGAGCAAAGCCTTTGCTGAAGAGATGAAGAAAGAATTTGAGATGTCTATGATAGGCGCAATAAAATTCTTCATTGGACTACAGGTCCATCAGCTGAAAGAAGGAATTTTTATTTCTCAGTCCAAATATATCAAAGAAATTCTTAAGACATTTGGACTTGATGATTCCAAACCTGTTGGAACCCCAATGATAACTAACCTCAAGTTATCAAAGGAGGATGATGCCAAAGAAGTTCATGAAACAATGTATCGGTCCATGATAGGTAAACTGCAGTATGCCATTCATAGTAGATTAGACATTGCTCATGCTGTTGGCATAGTGGCAAGATTCTCTGCAAATCCAAAAGAGACACATCTAATAGCAGTAAAACGAATCTTCAGATATGTAAGAGGAACTGAGGATTATGGTCTATGGTTTCCTCACAAGGGAGGATTCGAAATAAAAGTATACACTAATGTAGATTGGGTAGGAAACATTGATGACAGAAATAGCACAAGTGGTGGTCCATTCTTTCTCGGTGGAAGAATTGTTTCTTGGACAAGCAAGAAACAAAACTGCATATCCCAATCTACTGCAGAAGCCGAATATGTTGTTGCAATCAATTGCACACAAGTGATCTGGATAAAACGACTATTAGAAGGAATTAAAGAATGGGTACCTGAACCAATAGCTGTCTATTGTGATAGCACCAGTGCAATCAACATATCCAAGAACCCTGTCATGCACTCCAAGACAAAGCACATTGCTATCAAGTATCATTACTTGAGAGAGCTTGTACAAGACAAGGAGGTGAGATTAGAGTATGTTCCCACCAAGGAACAAATTGCAGATATCTTCACTAAGTCTTTACCAAAGAGTACTTTCGAGTATCTCAGAGGTAAACTAGGGGTAATACCCCTTCATGATCTTCAATAAACCTGAAAGGGTGGTCATCAGCTCATTGTGCTTCAACAAAGGCTTACACCTCATCTTTTCTGGACTGATGAAGAAGGAATGCTGCTCATAGGGGGAGCAGATTAGACAAAGGTAGTCTCTCTGACTAAGCCTTTGGCATCCTTGTCAAAAAGGGGGAGAATTTGGCAAACACCGGAGGATTGTAGTAGTTGCAGATGTACAGAGATATAAGCACAGTAAGGTGATTGCCCATCATAGTTTTTCCATCAATGCCAAAGGGGGAGATTGTTGGCATTAAGTGATGATAACCGCTAAGCCTGTCATCGCTACTGGTGTTGTTATTGATTGGCAAAAAGAGCATAGAGATTTGTCATCTCTATAAAGTCCATAGAACCAAACAGATTTATATGAAAGAAGGATGGTTTGAAAGAGCATAGAGATTTGTCATCTCTATAAAGTCCACAAAACCAAACAGATCTATATGAAAGAAGGATGGTTTGGCCGATGATGTCAATATACAAGAATGTTGTGACTACATGCATATACCATTGGTCACTATACACATCCTTAGCCACCAGGCTATGTACACAATAAAGGAAAAGAGGGTTCTAGCATCAGTTGAGGACCGTGCTGCAACCAGTAACCAACCGAGGATGGAGCAACCGGTAAGCCAAGCTAAGAATAGCAAACCGAGGACTGTAGAAACTGGTAAGCCATGAAAGAGACAACAACAGGTCAAAGACTCTTACCTGTTTATAGCATGAAGAAGTTAACCGATATATTATAAGACTCCGGTATGAACCGAGGAAGTCATAGTCAACTGTCTGTTCCAATCAACTCTTTTTGACCAGGATTTATTGCAGTGAATCCGAGTAACTTTGAGTTATCTTGGTGATCGGTTAGAGGCACAGTTGAAGGATTTAAAGCCGGAATCAGTGGCTTTTTGAGGTGCGGTTGAAGGATTTAAAACCAGCATCAGCGGCTTTAAATCAAAGCGTTATCTGCTGTGAAGGAAAGTTGCCTGACACGCAACCACTGTTTTGTTCATTAGGTTGATAAAGCAAGAGCATGCATTAAATGTTTCCTTAGATAACTGACACTTCACTACATGATGAATCCGATAAGGATATGAAGTTAGGTCATGCATGATGAGCACAATTAGGGTTTGAACCCTATATATTCTCCTACCTAAGGCAAATAAAAGTTGCTTTCATTCTGCCGATAAAAAGAGTGAAGCTGTAAGCTGTTGAAGCCAGGGAGAAATAGAAAGAAGAAGTGAAAAAGAAGAACTGTGTAGAGAAGCATAGAAGTAGAGGAGAAGACACCTGCATTGACCAGTGTTACTTCTCAGTTGAGCACGAATAGATATCTTATCAGACTATGTGTAGTCAAATGTAAAAGGTCATTCACTCTATTGTTTTCTAGCAAACTACAATAGCTAAATCCTAGAATTTGGGTGGACTCTAACAGGTCCCTTGTATCAAATCCCTTAATCGGTTGACATCCTTCAAGGTGTTCAAAGTCCTCTAACCAGGCAGGTCCTAACAGGCCTTATTGTAACAAATCCCTTAACCGGGTCGCATCTAGCAAATGCGTTATTTTCCTCTAACTGGGAAGGCTCCTAACAGGGCGTACTCCAAAAGAGTACAAATTTTGTGAGGTCTCCTCACACTGTGGTTTTCACCCTAATCGGGTTTCCACGTGATAAATCTGGTGTCACTGTGTGATTGGTTGCTTACTGTTTTTATTTGCATGAATCTGTTTTCCTTTCAGTTGTAAGTTAACCTTATCAGATTTGTAAAGTTCTAGAGGTGCTGATTCACCCCTCCCCTCTCAGCATCGGTTGGGATTGTCACCACCAACACCCCTGTCACCAAGGCTGCCAAACTGTATCTTAGCCTCTGCATTGCCAGGTGGAGAATTATGACCTCTGCGGGTGTAATGCATACCGGGTCTGAATCTATGTGCCATGCTGAACCCCAATTCCCCTACTGGCTGGCAAGAAACCACTCTAATACTACTGTAAAGAGCCCAACCTAGCTTCAACTCCTGACTTTTATAATTATTATAAGTCAAGTGGCAATTTGAAACAGTCCAAACGTAGCCTTTTAGGATAGATACACTGCTAATTATTAATTCGTCCACTTTCAGCATGAAACGCAGCCTCGTGGGAAATGACGCACCTTGTTGAGGAACAATCACAGTCAACAAAGAGATAAACGTAGCCACCTGTAGTGTTGACGTGGCTTCCCAGCTAGATCGCAGCCACTAAATTGTAATTCACAGCCATACAATCCACCATGCGAGCTATAAACAAAACCGCAACAGCACTTAGGGTCATGAAATGTACCGAAAATGCATAATATTGATCAATTTTGGTATACAACACCAAAATTGCAACTGGTTTAATCAGAATTACTTCCCAGATACTTAGAGCACAATTCACCACTTATTTTTAGTGATTCAAAGTGCAAAAAGAGGAGGAATCAGTGCTCTAAAACCCTAATAGAAAACTCTTCAGCCAATTCTCCCAAAATGATAAAATAACAAGTCAAGAATGAATTCAATTTTTCCATAGAGTCTCTTTTAAATAATAGACTGAAGCTCCACCAAATAGACTCTATTATATGCTCATGATGCCCAACATCCTGTGCCTCCACTGCATTGCTAAAAATAACAACCACCTAAAATTGACTTACTAAAAATAGCAAGTCTATCACAAAGACCCTCAAATCCAACTGTCAGCTCATGAGGGTCGCAATGATGAACTGACCATGCCCAGCTACAGGAACCATCTAAAATGGGGACATTAAAATGATTGCGCTCACTATTGACCCCTTATGCAATGCATACAAGTGGGAGAATGTTGGGAAAGGTGCGTTGTGCAACCTGCATCCAATTAATAAAGTAAAATAAATATTCAATTTGGAGTGCATCTAGAGATGTGGACACCACATGGAATAGGCATTTTGGTGGACACTTGTATGTTTTATGGGGCATTGGTTAAATATTTAATGGGGGAGTCACATTATGATAAATACTTATTTTGTGAATCAAATACTGATAATATTTAATTTTGGGGTCATGGTTTAGAGTGTTAATAGCTTTGAGGCACATGATTTACATGAATACCACTTAGTGGTTTTGTGCAAGCTTGTTTATAAAAACAAGCACATGAGTAGTTGTTAGGGCTGGTTGGAATGAGCATTTGTTGTCAGTTGCATATGTGATCACAGGAAGCATAGATTGAGATGTGTCGTTACATGATTCTTATTTGCTTGTTCACATGGAGGATTGTGATTGAATTGCTTAATCTTTTACAGTCCTCGCATGGAAACCTTGCAAATGTTTTTATTTTGTGTTGGTGGGTTCTGAATATTTGTTTTGCATTTTTCTCTCATAAAGGTTAGATAGAATGGGTATATTTTGCTTGCAATTTCCTTTCAGCGAGTACTTGTGAGTCAGCAAATTACTTGCAGTTTATTTTAGCTAATGTTTGGACTTTTAACATTCTATCTCCCTTTGTTTATTCTCAATTTCCTAACGGCCATCCTTTCTTCCCACCCAACTATTCTTTTGTTGTGTTTCAACTTTTCAAGTCTTTCCATGACCCATTTAACTTTTATCTACATTCCCTAGTATTTCCTTTCCCCTCAACCCCAAAGTCTGTTAATGAATTGTAGCTTCGATCGAATTATTCCTATCGATGAAATCAAATGCGTAAGTGGCCTATCGACCTTGAGCATTTGATCTCTATCCTTATGTGTTCTGCTATGATCATTAATTATCATAATACATGATTAATAAATAGTATGATTACAATCATGTATATATATATATTTTTAATGTTGTATATTGTTAATATATATATATATATATACATAACTGTAATTGAGATTGATATAACTATTATTAATCATGTTCATGATATTAATCATGCTGTTAATACCATTAATATTAATTATGCTGTTAATACAAATTACATTGTTGATATTGATTTATACATTCATCGATAATGAGTATCGATATAATCAATGCTGGTATCGATACCAGACTGTGCTATCAAAGATAGCACATTATGATACCGATACATTATCTTAATATTGCATTAATATCAACCAGTTCGATAATGAGTATCGAACATGCTTTATATTACCAAATGAATCGATATTAGTATCGATGTTATTAACATGCAAACTAACGTGTATTAACTTGAGTTGGGATCGATGAAGACATGCCTCCGTAGAGACATGTCTCCCCTACGTAGACATGTCTCCTCCCATTAGTATATAACTTCGGTCTCTATGACTAGGGAAGTACTGAAATCAATAAGTGTCTAACAAGTCCCAGCAATGCTCATCGATATTTGTAATTATCAATTCAAGCATTTATCGGCAGCAATGTATATATATATATACATATACAGATCTGATCTGTATTACAATCACTTCATAGTAAATATATATTATAATTAATATTGATATTGAGAATTCTAAGGATTATATATATGTTCATATTTCATTAATATTAATATATATATACATTCAAGAAAGAATTATAGAGATATTGTGATCAACATATATAGAAAAATTAAAAATACTATAAACCTTTAAATCTGATCAAAACTTTAACAAAGTTGACCCTTTTTTATCCCTTTCTTCATGTCTATCCTCATATTGATTGTTCCAACACCCTTCTATATTTGAATTATTCCCATGTCAAGATACCACTAAAGTCATCAACCCTATCATAAAAGACACCAATAGTTCACATGGGCTTTTGCTTCCTTTTATTTGCTATTCTTTTAAACAATAATCCTATTTATCTATCCCCTCTCTATAATTGTATGCGATTCACCAAATGCTTTATTTTTTAGCTTTTAACATTTTTCAACCAGTTTATTGCTCTACCAAAAAATGTTAAAATTGTTGTATAGCCTGTACAAGCATTAATGAACCATGTTAAAATTGAAAATCAGTTGAATCGTCATCGACATCTACTTGCATTCAACACATTCTCTTTTGTATGACAAACAGTTTTGTAAGGGATACATTATAACTGTTTCTTCCTAGTGTAGGTTACTTGCAGCTAATGGATTCTAATAATTATATTTTTAATTGAATTATTTCTTCCTAGTCTAGGTGACTTTCAGTTAATGGATTCTAATATTTATATTTTTGATTGAATTGTTTCTTCCTAATCTGACGAATGAAATAGAATATGACACTGATATACGCTTGTAGTTTTTTTGTTTTGTTTTGTGAAATAAATTAGTGATCAAGGAATAGGAGGACTTGTTAAACTGATTGCAACGTTCTTTGCATACATCACCTACAGGTACCATGAAGCTGATATGAGAACAGGAAAAGCAACTTACTGGCAGCTCACAAGTCTCCAGGCCTTTTGGCCAGGTTTGCAGGTAGTAAAAGAGTTTGTGTTTATATTGAGTGGTACTAGAGAAATGAAATAAGTTTGCAAAATAAAGTTTAAGGAACAACCTTTATTCTCTTCTGCTGGAAACAGATCTTGGTTGGTGATGTGTTAGCTGCAAATTCAACTCACCGCGAATTTTTCAGTGTGTGGGAGAGATATGGTGTTCTACCAGAAAGGTATTTTAAGCTTATCAGTTTGTTTCCATTTGATAGCATTTTGATTTTTTCGTTTAGCAATTTTGGGCTCCACCTTGTCTCTGTCATCTTGTCTGTTTCCTAAGCACCTTCTGACTCCCACACTAATAATCCTTTCATAACCAAAAGGTTTATCTTTTAGGTCAGATACATATAAAATCTATAACAATGTAAAGGCAGTAGATATATTATTGTTGTGGTGTTATGGTTCTTACTATCAAGGATGGGGATGAGGTCCCCAATTTGTGACCTCATTGGTTCATAGCTCTAGATAAAAAATGTTTACCCCTCTTTTAAAAACCAAGGCCGTAGATATATTATGTTATCCTTGAAGGAGGTGTTGTCACCATGCTGTCAATTTAACATATTGGAGTATCCCTGGAGACTATGTCACAGGGTTCACCAGATTTTATACATGAAATTCAAAATCTGGTGAATTTTTAACAGAAGCAAAAAATTCATGTAAGTTTGCCCTAAATTTGTATGGAAAAAGGGATAGTTTTTTCATCGAATATATCTTAAAAATATGTTTCAACTAGTTTTTCTGGATTGAAAACTTATCAGAAGTCTCATTGTGGGTGTTTTGCGAATCTGCCCTTTGGGATGTGGATTTTTTTTTTCATGCTAACAACTATTAAAATATCAAACAATATAACATCAAACAAAAAATGGACATTAAAACCCTAAAGCAATATAACATCCACGAATCGTTTAGACCTCATGACTCATGTACAATATAATATCTGCGAAGCATAATGTGGGTCGCCTACATAATTGTGAATTTAGGGGCCTCTAAAGAACCTTCATATGCAAATTTAGTGGACTGTTTGATTTTCATTTTCCACTATATTTAATTTAGATGCAGATTTTTTTTCACAAATCATGTGCATTGTCTTAATTTTAGTAAGTTTTAGTATTTTAAAATTTAATATGTTAAAATATTTAAATTTAGATTATTATTGATAAATGCAATTTATTATATTTAGTATTTATTAATTTTTAAATGCAGTTATATTTTTAATAATTTTTAAATTTATGTAACACAAATTTAATCTGAATTTTCTGCTCAAATTTCATCTGAATTTTATTGTTGCTGAACATGAACATGAATTCTGAACCTTGTGACATAGCCTGGAGATGTTGCTGTCACCATCCTGTCATCTCAGTTAACATGCAATTGATCACAAAACAGCTATAAAGGGTGTTGGCACTATCAAATGGTGCACCAAGTCCATAGTAGAAGGGTGCTATGAAGTAGCATAAGTCAATAACAGATCCTCCACATGTTGTTCAGACAGATGTCATGTCATGTCATGCATTACATCATGGATCATTATGCATGCATCATAAATCAGATTTTATCATAATCGTCCCATACAAAAATATTCCTTTTCTATCATCTCAAGGCATGGTTCTAACTTCTAAAGATGATCATATTGCATGATATGTCATGAAGTGAACAATATGTATGGACAATAGACCTTAGTAATGGTATATGTCCATATCAACAGTGTACAGGGCAGCATAAGCTTTATATAACAAATCTCATATAACAACAACTAAGCAGTTAACATATTTCTATAAATTTTTATTTTAGAGAGGATAGAAGAGCAATAGAGATATGCTGCTGTTTCCCTTTCTGGTAGTCAAAATCCTACCATAATGGATGCAAATGCAATTTGTAACCCTTGTAAAATAGCATAAAAATTATAAGACCTCATATTCTCCCCCAATTCTTCCATGCCTTTAGGTAAATAATTAAAGATCCATTTAGGAGTCATGAAGGGTAACTTCTGCATATTTCTCAGTATATATAGCCATTCAAAATTATTGCAGATCAAATGCAATGCCTACTATTAAAATTGTAAGAGAAGACAGGAAAATACTGTGAAGTTCATGCCTTTAGTATCACACCATGAGACAACCAATTACCAGAAAAGGAAAGAATGAGATGCAAGAAGAAATGATTGCTTGCTTGATATATTGCACACTGTACAATGGCCTGCTTATAAACTACCTGAATGAGAAAAACCAAAAAACTACCTAAAATTATTTTCCTAAGTAAGCTTAAGCAAGAGTAAATTACGGAAAAGCCTATTTACTCAAACACCCCCCTTAAGAAAAACTTAGGAAGAAGAATTATTATGCAAGATGCAATATGAGTCCTGATCACAGAACCATTTTAGGTACCCATGTATGATGCAAATGCAAAGAAATCTCTAACAAGCGGAGAAAGGGAGAAAACCACATGGGAGAAAACTCCTCTCCAAAAGAGAGAAGAGAGAAACAAGATGATGAATGGAGGACTCAATCATACCCCCCAAGGACTACATACATCATGTATATACAATCAATAATCCCCTCATAGGAAGGAAAAAGAGAGACAAGATGCTCCCCCTCCATAATGAAGAAGCTCCAATGTCTATGAAGAATGTTGGCAAACAAAAAATGATCCAATGTCTACAAGCAACACATCATCCCTTAGGAAGAAATAAATCCACCAGTTGATGAAGAAGCCACTCCATATCCAGCTGAAAGGAGGAAGTTTCCAAATAGGAATCTTTAAAAATTGATTACAAGTCTCTAAGCACAAAAATTCATCACACAACCATGATCAAACTCAATGATTTCAATCTACAAAGTCAAATGTGATGTGACAACAGGTGTGCTAAAAGTATCATCAAAGAGGAGAGAAATCCCCTTAAGTATGTCTCCCAAATCTGACGCAGAATGTGAGGCCAAGTCACGAAGACCTGTAATGAAACCATCCTGTAAAAAAAATCAGAAGAACCAATTAAGTCTTGGAATCTATGTTGACTATCAAATCTAATGTAGTAGGTAATGGGGGAATTTGGATTAGATCCACAAACCCATTAAGTGGCATTGAATTACTCTTGACACTGGATGGAGGAGTAAGGGGAACATAAAGATCATCATCAATGAAATCAAAGGTATACACCCTGTGTAGATGATCGGCCATATCCACTACAATGAGATCACCATTCTCTTGAGGAATGCATATTGCCTTTGAGGTAAACTCCACTATGTTGCCCTCGCTTTAGGCTGGTAAACTTAAAGCAGATTATGTGCAATCTTAGGAACATAAAAAACATTGGTCACTATTCCAACACCCAAATCAATATCACCTACTAAAACAATATTCACAAGCTGATTGCTTGCTATCAAGAGATGATCATATGGTGGGTCACAAAGAAAACTTGGAACCATGTAGTCAAGAGAACTGATTATGTGTTTTGATGCTCTTGAATCAAGGATCCAACCAATGTTCATAGGTGCAAGAGTTGTGATCAAGGCATGACCCTTTCCCTTGTAACAAGGAGAAGTGTCTTCATGTACCTTTTTTATTTTTTGGTAGAACTAGATGAGGGCAGCGAAATACCATGCTCCTTGAGTAACTCTTTTAACTCATAGATTTCCTTTTTGTAAGAATGTTCTTCAATATGGCCTTCTTTCTTACAAAAAACACATTTTGGTCTCTCCTTAGGATTTGACTCTTTTGAAGACTCATTGGATTTGTGCTTGGGTTTATTCTTTTTCTTCCCTTTTTCGTTGGGAGTAGTGGCCACTAATGCAAGGATTCAAATTTGACCAAATAATCCTTAATAGAAGGAAAAGTACCAATGGAAGTGACATTATCTCTACTTCTAACTGCATTGCCCGAATATCACTTACTGAACCAAATAGATCTTTAAGTTTATCCCATACCTCATGTCGCATAGTGTAGTATACGATATGGAAAAACAAGGAATCTGAGATGTGCATGGCAATCAAACCCATCCCCTTGTCACACTTACTCTGATGTGTGAATCGCTCATATTCTTTGGTGAAATTGGGTTGTTCCTTATTCAACATTGTAAGAATTTTCCTATAGCAACAATGCAAGATCTAGAGACCAATGAATAGCACAAAAGCAAGAGAGAACAAGATGGACAAGAACAAACTGTATTCTCATCAAGATGCAATAACTGAACTAAGAACAATGTGCATGTGCCTACTTATATAGGCAAGGCAATAGGAGAAGAGAGCACACAAGGATGACATGTGGCTCAATGAGATGCAAGGGTAGGTAGGAGAAAATAATAGATAATTCCACTAAAGGTGGATCACCTACCAAAGGTAGATTTTCTCCTACAACCATGATATGCAATTCCCCAGTGTCTCCTATGCAAACTACTATGAAATGCATTATCATAAGTTAATTTAAGTAAGGTGTAATTATATGAGAAATTAGTTACACCAACAAACATGGACCATAACCCTTTTGACCAAAGTATTCGTTGTATTTTCATTTTCAAGTGTGATTGTTGTGAGGGGAGAGAAATTTGAACCTTGCTTTTGACATGTGAGTGACAACAATTTTTGTGGAAAAGTGCCAAAAATTGAAGAATTTTGCACTTAAACTTCCTTGGATATATTAAAACTTAGCCTATGGGGCAGAAAAAAACCTGATTTAGTGCAAAAAATTTGTGTGGGGCCAATCTCCAATGTCATAAGTCACCATCAAATAGGCAAACCACCTCACCATAGGCACAAGAAACTACTGGGTCGATTTACTTCTAGTGCATGCGCACAGTCAAAGGCTTACCATAGGCCTCAGCCAATCATGCCGTGGTCACAGGAATAGAACCCTTGAACTAGAGCTGTAGATTGGCAAAAGAATAAGGCCAGATTGAGCCAAATTAAATTTGTTTGTAGAACAATGCTGGATTGAGAAAACTATCTGCAATTGAACAATCAGAGCATGGATTGATGCTACAATTTCCTCAACAACTCAGATTCTTAAGAGAGCTGGAATCTCACTAGAGCCTGCTTTGATACCATGAAAGAGAAGGTAGGAAATCACCATGAACCTGCAACCTTCCGGATAACACCATGAGACAACCCATCACCAGGAAAGGAAAGAATGAGATGCAAGAAAAAACGATTGCTTGCTTGATAAATTATGGTGTACAATGGTCTACTTATACAGGCAAGGCGGAAGCAGGAAACTACTTGAACGGGAAAAACCGAAAAAATATTTAAATAATAATTTGCCTAAGTAAGCTTAAGCAAGGTTAATTTAGGGAAAATCCTATTTACTCCAACAAAAATTATCCTTTAATCCTAGTGAGGTTTTGTAATCATAGAGAGATCTTTCACAATATGATCATTTAGGGAATCCCCCACTCCATGGGAACATAAAAATAAGCATGTCCCCTTGTCAAGTTAGAATTGACCATAGAAATGAGACTCGGACTCGGTAAGGCTGACCCGACTTGGGATTCAGTAAAAAATCTGCAAGATTTGGCAAAAACTAGGTAGGACTCAGTAAAAGCTTGGTTTTTGGAGAGTCTTAAGGTGAGATTTTGGCGAGTCCCGAGCCCCTTGGACTCGACTAGGGTCACTCAGCTCGGAACTTGCAAAGTCTTGGAAAGTCCTAGAACTATGGAAGTGACCATTGTATTTGATAGACAAGATCAAGAGCTTTTAGTGAGAACTCAGGTCATCTGGGATGCTTTGATCAATTGCATCATAAATTTCTTTTTCTCTGTCTCAATAATAGGAAGTTAGTGACTTAGCGCAACTCTTCATAGCTATGAGAGTTTTTTGTGAAGGGAAAACTATCACCATGCCTATCAATCATTACAGAGAATAATTCATAAACTTCTAGTATGTTGATGACACATTATTATAAGCTATGTCAATCACAAAGGATGTTGAGGCTACTGAATCAATGTGTATGTTGATGGCCTAGTTATCACAAGTATCTCAGAAAAATGGTTGAGAGTTGAAACAACCAAAGATGATCTCAAGAAGGCATTTGATATGACAACTCTTGAGCTACTGTACTATTGTCTTGCCTTAGAGGTATGGTAAACTAATCACTATAATTTTGTCTCAAAGAATTAAAATGATGGATTCGAAACCCATGTCTATACCCATGGAATCAGGATTGTAGTTGTCTGTTTCCAATCCATCTCCTTAGGTAAATGCAACTCTCCATCAACAATTGATTGGAGGTTTGATTTACTTGACTTACGCTAGACCAAATATCAATTTTGTTATGGTAATTCATGCAAGATCCGAAAATGTGCCATTAGAAAGAAACAAAACGAATACTATCTAATATTCAACGTACATTGAGTTGTGGTTTGGAATATATAAAGAATGATCAATTCTTCTTGACTATATATACAGATGGAGATTATGTAGGTTTTGGTGATGATAGGAAATCCACATCTAGATTTTGTTTTTCTTCCCAGGATCAAGTCCTATTTATTGGGGAAGTAAGCTAAGATAAGATAAATTATTAATGTCCAACAAGAGACCACCAAAAAGGATCTAAGGGAGTGAAAGCATACAACAAGGCAACCACCAACAACAGGAGCACCAAATAGTGTTCGGGGAAAGAACAAACAAGAAAGAAAAAGAACCAACATTAGAGCCAAAAAGAGCGACTAGAGGCCCGTTTCGGACAAGAAGTAATCCAACACTGAAGGATATAGTCCGGGGTGAGAGTGAGCCTCGGACCGTCTCTAGGCAGCTCTGGAGGTGGGGTGCTGCTGTCGAGTGTGGCCTCTACGAGGTCTCATAGTCTTGGTGTGACCAGAAGAAAGAGGACTGAGAGGACACTTCGTGCCCCGGGCCGGGGACACCAAAGTGAAAAAGGATGTGATAAGTTGATCGGAGGTTTGACTCGACGGGAATTGAAGTTGTAGAGTGTGGTCGTGAAGCCGCGTGGCCTCCTGTAAATAAAGAGAAAGGCATCACTGATCGGTGTACCTGAAGGAGGAAAGGGATCTGCACTCTTTGAACAAGCAATGGAACCTCCCTCTGATCTCGTAGTAAATGGGGCAATGAAAGATAAAGTGTGTTTTAGTTTCCGCCTCCAACAAAGTGCAAAGGCGGCAGATCTGGTCTACTTTGTCAATGAGGTGGTCCGTCAGGATGTGGAGCCGGTGGGAGCTGACTTTGGAAGACCCCAAAGAAATACGGAGAGCATGGCTCGAGTGGCGAGCTAAGTACTGAGGGCGCACAATGACCCCATCCTGAATATCCACATAGTGCTCTGCTTAAACGGCCATCCTCGGACGGAGCCCCTCGGGAGGGTTACTCCATGTCATAATAATATATTGCCTGTAAATGTCGAGTTTGACATGCCCATTCAGCTCCTGCTGAGAGGGAAGGAGGTGGGCGGGGGCATCCAGAGAGAATTGACAAGGGGGAAGACGATCAATCGCAATCCCCATGGAACCCAGCAAGGCAGAAGCCTGGGCGTACCAGCATTGGGCTCTGCCAGAAGGGTCAGAACTCGCAATCGTTAAGAAGAGCAGTAGGCCAAGTAGGGGTATCTATGCCGACCAACAACAGAATCCGCGAACCCCGGAGGCGATGAAGGAACAAATCAGATCAAAGATGGCTGCGAGTTTGAAAGGATGTGCCCCAAACTCAGCTTTGATAACACTATGAGGAGAAGATCGGTGACATTTGATAAGGTGCCGAAGAAGGAGGATTTGAACTCTCTCGGCCGAGGACCAATCAGACTCTAGAAGAGAGGACCCCCACACAATAGAGCCGTAGAGCACAGTCGGCCTGACTAAGGAGTCCAAGAGGGACAACTTGGATCTGATGTCTTGAAAGTGATGCTTGAAGCATTGTCTCTCTAACAGAGCCAGGGAACCCAACCCCTTGTTGACATGGGGCTGCATAGCAAATCTTAGACTGAAGCGAGGCCCAAAGAACTTAACCCCAAGGTAAGTGTAGGAGGATGCAATCTTGATCTCAATGCCCTGGAAGTAGAAGTGAAGATGGGAGGTCTTCAAACAGTTGAAGACCATCACCCGGGTCTTGCCCAAGTTCACAACCAGCTGCCGTAGATCACAAAAGGAAGCCAATCCGTCGAGGAGTCGCTGAAGACCCTCCGGGGAGGAGGCCAAAAGAACCACATCTGTCATCGGGGAGCGAGAAATCCTGGAGGAAAGCCTCGAGCTCATCAATGTATATGCCAAACAACGTAGGGGAAAGAGGACAGCCCTGCTTCACCCCAATGGTGCTCTAAATCGGGTCAGAGAAAGCCTGCAGAGTCCTGAACCTGCCCACCATGCTCTCGTAAAGCCTCATAATAGCCGTCAGGAGAACCTCGGAGATCCCAATGTCTCTGAGCCTCTGAAAAAGAGCCGCTCGAGGAAGAAAGTCAAACGCTTTGCGAAAGTCCACAAAGCAACAATAGACTTTTGTTGTGCGGTGCCGGGCCTCCTCAATAATAGTTTGCAGAGTCAAAATGTGGTCCATGGTCTGGAAATCTGTACGGAAACTAGCTTGCCCCCTTGCACGACAATACCGCTGATCGAGCTCCCTAGATAGAATAGTGTTCAGCACGGTGGCGTAGAGTTTAGAAAAAGTGTGCCCAACCATGATGGTTCTGTAGTTGCCGGGGTTCGAGACCACCCCGGTCTTATGAATTGGGTAGATGATGTGCTAAGACCACGAATCAGGGAAACCAGTACAAACCACTCCATTAAAGAGCACTGAGAGAAAGGAGCCCAAAACACTGATACCGAGTTTGAAGAGCTCCACTTGGAACCCTTTCTCATCTGCTGTCCTACTACTAATGAGTCTGACCACCTCACAGATGTTGGAGAAAGTGAAGAGATGGCAAGTGGGCGAAGGAGTCAGGTGGAGAGAGGGCTGACCGGGGATGTCATAGAGAGTGGAAGTGTGTGAGATCAAAGAGCGAAAATCCAGAGTGGATGGGGGGTAGGGTGGTGAGGAAACAGTGTGCCAGAAGAGCTTGGGGGACTACAAGAGAGAAGCACAGAGGGATCTGCATTGCAACGTGAAGTAAGACCACTTCTTGTCTCGAAGGAGACGACGGTAGGTGATCCTCAACTGGGGGAAAGAGTGAGAGTGAGCGGAGAAGGATGAACAAACCAAACGGTGGAACGACTTGCAATCCTCATCAAACCACTGATTCATAGAATAAGTGTTCCTGCGCTTGGGGCTGTGAGATAGGGGGGTGGTGCGGCGAGGAATGAAGAGGAGAGCTGACTCCCAAAGAGTGGCCACAAGTAAGTCGAACATGGAGGAAGCATCTCCGGACTCAGTAAAGGGGGCATGGGGAAGGAGCTGTCTGAGATGGGAAACAAAGAGATCACAGTCGCTCTCAGGGAAGCAAAAGGAGGTGCGGGTGAGGGTTTGCACGGAAGGCAGGGGAGGGGGTTTGGGTAAGGGGGGCGGTGAGACTCTGATGGAAAGGCCTCGGGCGTGGTTAGCTAGGGGGAGGCGTGAGACGGTGAAGTGGCAGATGGAGGGAATGAAGGAGGCATAGGAGAGGGCATAGTCCACAACACTCGTGCCACCACAGTGAGGCCAGCAGGTGAAGGACCTAGACCCGAAAAAATAGGGGAGCCCATTCAGAATCACCAAGTCCGAGGACTCACAAAGCTGGAGAAGATGGCGACCATATCTCGTAAGGGGACCACGATTGTCCTCAGAAGAGCGTTGCAAACCTAGGGTGATCGGGTCAGACTCAGAAGTACAAGCTAAATCAATCCCATGGTCGTGGAGGGGGGTCTGAAAGTCTTTGGTCCGTGTGTTAAAGTCCCCAAGAATGATGATGTCTCCCATGACCAAGAACTTGATAATGTGCTCGTGTAAATCCTCGTAAGGATTGCCACACTCCGTACTATGGACAACATATGATGAGGAGGCACGTGGAAAGTAGCAAACCGTGATAAAGATGTCTCTGTGATGTGGTGTTGTACAACCAATACGGATCCACATGAATCTGGCAGAGCAGTCAACATGAACCACATAAGTAGTACTAAAGAGGTGGTATTTGACAAGACAAGCAACACCCCCAGACCCCCAAACCCCACCAAAAGACCTGACCTCATCACGAAAGACAGAAAGCCACCAATACCCGGAGAAGCCAGGAAGAGGATGGACAAGACTCTCGTGAGTCTCCGTAACAACAAGAACATTAGCAGAACCAACAACATGCTAGAAAAGACCTGACAAGGACCATAAAGTGCCATTGTCATTCCAGCAGTGGACAAGCAGGGAACCATTGTGATGATCCCTCCTGCCCAACTGCCGCCAGGATCGTCATTTGGCTTTGAAAGCCGGCTTGGGTTCCCAACCAAGAGGAGAGTCACGAATAACAGCTCTGAGGTTCCTGATAACTGTTGATATTTGTAGCATTGGTCAAATAAATAATATTGACTATATGATTATTATGAGAAATGATTTATTATATATATTCACATATATCTTGATATATATGTATATATAAAGTTAGATTATATTTATTCTCATAATAACTAAATAGTTAAATTGATAAAATAATAATAATAATAATTATTATGTAAATATTAGATAAATTAATATAATACTCAAAATATATTATATATATGTATATATATATGTGTGTATATATATAATCATAATTGTCATTATATTAATTACAAAATAATGAATAGACATGTCCCATGAAGGGACATGTCTCTTCTTGGCTCATTCTCAATATAAATGCAAGAGATTGTTGCATTTGGAAAACACATACAATGAGATAGTGCTATTACATTTGCAATGATCCTAAAACCTTAACATGGTATCAGAGCCAAGTTGCAAATGTAAGAGAGTAGTTTATTTATGGTGAATGTGTGACTGTCTCAAAAAATATAGTCTCGGTACGAGGACCATATCTCACAAATGCACTATTGGATTTTGCTAAATTTCGGATATGTTTGTGAAAACCAAATTTAGAAGAATGTCACCGAAGCGATTGGAAAGAAAGTGTCTAGTTCAAAAGTTATGACCAAATGTGTACAGGTCTATGCAAAAATCTGTAAAAGAGCGAGGTTCCTTCTTTAAAAGCCTAACTGCTTGAAGGGAGATCTAATAAGATTGAATGTTGTGATAGTGTATAGAACATTTGGATATTCAATATAGGTCATGTGAATAATTATGGTAATGTTTGAGAATGATGATGTCATTCTATGAATAAGCATGATATTTTCTATATGGGCTCACCTTACGGAATGAAATACTTAAAATTTATAAAAGATAAGTATTTAATGTTTTATTAATGCACATAATTTTTGAGTTTGTAATTCATGCTATACTATTGGTTAGTAAAATATTGTATGCTTCTATCATTGGTATTTTTGGTCGAGATAGTTTAGTGAGCTATTTGTAATCTCTCTCTGACATACCTTCAGGACAAAAGCACAAGATAATTACATTCAAGGGAGAAATAACTTGATGTTTGCAAATGAATTGATGATTGAGAATAGATGCAAAGGGAGTCTGACATTTCAAAAGAGGTCAAGAAGTTGATAAACTTGAGGTTCAGAGGGAGCAGATGGTTCAGTCAACTTGTGACAATCTTGATCATGTTGATTGAGAGGGAGTTCACTATTGAAGGTGAAACACTTTTGAGGTAATCTTGATATAATTGATTATTATACTAATGCATCATGAATGTTTTTAATGGGCCTGCCCCCTGTGTAAATCATGAGGAAGTGACGACTTCCAAATGATTATCACTTGTATTTGTTAAAGTTATTGGAAGGTGAAGATCTTTCAGTAACTTTCTATTGTGATAGATATTTTTGTGATTTTAATTGTGGATAGAATCGCTGATGGAGGCAATCCACACCAAAGCTCGTGAGTTTGTGAATAGAATCGCCGATGGAGGCAATTCACACGAGAGCTTGTGGATAGAATTGCCGATGGAGGCAATCCACACCAAAGTTCGAGAGTTTGTGAATAGAATCGCCGATGGAGGCAATTCACACGAGAGCTTGTGGATAGAATCGCCGATGGAGGCAATCCACACCAAAGCTCATGAGTTTGTGAATAGAATCGCCGATGGAGGCAATTCACATGAGAGCTTGTGGATAGAATTGCCGATGGAGGCAATCCACACCGAAGCTCGTAAGTTTGTTAATAGAATCGCCGATGGAGGCAATCCACCTGAGAACTTATGGATAGAATCGTCGATGGAGGCAATCCACATATTGAGACTATGTTTTTATTGACTACATCTTGAGGATGATGCCTTTATTGCTTACATCATATGATTGATGTTGTCAAGTGTCATAAGTGTTGACATTGGATCGATTTATCCTCCCTAGCTAAGAGGGAGTGTTGATATTTGTAGCATCGGTCAGATAAATAATATTGACTATATGATTATTATGAGAAATGATTTATTATATATATTCATATATATCTTGATATATATGTATATATAAAGTTAGATTATATTTATTCTCATAATAACTAAATAGTTAAATTGATAAAATAATAATAATAATAATTATTATGTAAATATTAGATAAATTAATATAATACTCAAGATATATTATATATATATATATATGTATATATATATATGTGTGTGTGTGTGTGTATATATATAATCATAATTGTCATTATATTAATTACAAAATAATGAATAGACATGTCCCATGAAGGGACATGTCTCTTCTTGGCTCATTCTCAATATAAATGCAAGAGATTGTTGCATTTGGAAAACACATACAATGAGATAGTGCTATTACATTTACAGTGATCCTAAAACCTTAACAATAACGGCCCACTTCCCGTCACGTCTGGCCTCCGCAACAATTCCCCTAGAGTGTTTCAATTCTGCCACCTAAGATTTAGTGAGATCCTCATCAAGATAAATCTTTGTAGGAAGAGGGAAAAGCTTCCTCCTCGCTCTAAGAACTCGAAGACAGTGGGCCATGGAGAGGAATTTGAGGAAAAGGGTGTCGCCATGGCTAATCCAAGCTCTGTTAAGGGTGATATCAAATAAACTGAGCTGGTCGTTGAGGAATGAGTAACTGGCTGTGACAGGGTCAATAAAAGAGAGAGAAAGACCACGAACTCACAAATTGAGCTCACAAGCCCACCTAACATGCTTGTCAGCCAACTTATCCTGAACAAGCTTTTCAACACTAGAGAGGAGTGCAAAACTGGTGTCGTTGCAATGGAAGCCCAAGATTTGAGCTGTTGTTCTGTATCTGTCATTAGAGAAGCTTGTTTATTGCCAAGTTCAGCCTCTTTATCCTCGATAATGCTGATTTCCAGAATCTGTTCATTGTTGGAGTCCACTTGATTTTTAATGTCTGTTGTTTTAGTTGTTAGAATTAGTTGTTAGAATCACAGAGGAATCTTTGATTTGCAGAGAATTGGTTTCGACATGTTGCTTCAAGTTGGTCAGTGTCTGTGAAAGGGACTGAACAGTGTCCCGAACACATTGATTCTCAGCTTCCAATTTGGTCATCTGGTCGATAAGTCGATGATAGGTAATGGGAGGCTGAGACTGGGATGGGATATCCATGAAATCAGCAACAAGCAAGTTCAAGAAGGAGAGAAGCACAGACAAAAGCAACAGCAACAACCGGCAGAGACGCACTAGGTAACAAAGACCACCACCCTAGCAAGAGAACCACACCACAAAACCTACGTCTGGAAAGCCCAACCGAGCGCCCAGACACAGTAACAGAGAAGAGGCAGTGTTAGGGAAGAAAGACACATCGCTAGAGCAAAAGAACCAACGAACTAGCCCATAACACAGAGTCACAACAACAACAGTGAGTCGGAACTGGATCTGGAACACAGTTGCAGATGCATGCACAACCCGGGCAAGGAGGACACAGCTGTAGACACACACATAGCGTGGGCAAGGAGGAGGGAAGGAGCGATCGAGCAGGCAATGCAAACAGCAGGGGAACGAAAACATAGCACGCACGAGAATGATCACACAGCTCGCGCGGGGAGCACGCGAGCAAAGATCGAAGATGAGGTCACAGAAGCAAGTCACAATTGTTTGTTCTTCAACAAAAGCAGAATATCGTGCAATAGTTTGTGAAGCATTACCTCAAAATTAACCCACTATTGTCTTTTGTCATATTAGAGTGTTCTTAAGCTTGTTCGCAATCGAATGTTTCAAGAATGTATTAAGCACATTGAGGTTGATTGTCACTTCATACAAGAACATGCTCAACAAAACAATATTTAACTGCAATTCGACTCTACTTAGGGACAAGGTGTTGGCTTCATCACCAAACCTATTAGACATGTTAAGCTTGATACTTTCCAAGATTCTATGATTAGTGCTTTAAAACAACAATGTAATAGAAGTGGAATGTTGACATATTGCACTGTTGTCCACTGGTAGATGGTTTGTTATTGTTTGATGGTATATTTATGAATTTATCTATTAATTTGTTAAACTTGTCACTACCAACATATATGCGGGTTTTCTCGTTACTCTATTTAAATTCATGTCATTTACAACAATTAGAGATGGACTAGGTTTAATGCTTCTGATACATATGATGTAATGTCCGCAATTTTGCTAGCATTGGTGTTTCAAGGATTAGCCTATTATTTTGATCCTCGTAGGCTAATTATTGTGGATTGAGGGTCTTCTGAGTCAGTGGCTTGGCTTGGGAGGGTCTTGTCTTCTCCACAATTCAGTAAGCTACAGGTTGGTCTTCGTTTGGCTCAGATTGGACTTCATTTGGGCTTAGATTTGTGTACTTACTATTTGTGGTAAGTTGGGTGTTGATTGAGATGGACCCTTTCTATTTTTGGAAAGTGCATTTGGTCGCATGGAGAAATAATAGGTATAACTCCTACTTCAAACGACATATTTAAATGATGAGTATTGTGGGAGTTATTACATTTTTAGTGGCCAAATTATTATTAAATTATTAAATGACTTATTATAAAGTTATAATCTAACTTTATAATTTCACTTAAGTTGAGGGTTAAGTCATCATTGGAAGGGGCCATTATTTAATTGATTATTAAACCCAAGTCGCATTATTATAATGATATATTATAATAATGTGTTATAAACCTACATATCTAGTTGCTAGATTTGAAGAATTAATTTAACAGTAAACTAGAAGCAAATTTTTTTTTTAACCCGTTACATAAGTGAACAAATTTCCAACATAACATAACATCAAATATAACCAAACTTTTAATGAACTAAAGGAATTACGAAAATAACTTCAACATGAAAAGAATTATAGAATTGAATAAACTAACTAAAGTATAATATTCTTACAAGTAAAGCTCGTTTAAAATTAACTTTTCTCATAAATCTATTCTATCATTTGAACATTCAAACGTAAAGTACCCATAATGAAATTAAAAGAGAAGGAGAAGTTTCTCACTGTTCCATTTGCATAAAAAGGTAGACTGAAAGATCTTGGCTGTCATCAGGAGAGAAAGATAACACCAGGGCATTTAACCACCCAACCAATGAAACTAATGTTTCGCCCTTTGTCCATTTCTTACTGAAATGGACCCGACCCTCCGCAGAGGAAAGAATAGATCAAAATAAGAGTAGTCAATTGGAACTGGTGGAACCCTACTATCTCAGACGGTTACTCCCTGCAGCGACTGCTACCCTGGATTAACGCCTGTCTAAGAGAGTATCCGGGTTACTAGGAAATTGATCCAACATCTGCTGATGCACCCTTGGCCAAGGTAATTTTCTGCTCCATTGAGCCTTATCCAATTTCCCACCCTATCCGACTAACTCTCGTTTCACCTATCAAGGTTCTAGTGTTTTCTGGAACTCACGCTGTTTCCTATTTGGATTTATTCCGTTCTACTGTTTATAGCCATTTGACTCCTGCCTGTTACTAGATGATTCTCTACAAAAGTTAATTGAAATGATCTAGCAATAGTAGAATAGAATTGAATTTTCTTTAAAAAGAATGTTCAGCTCATTTCAAATGTACAGTTGTAGATTCCTACACACGTAGTCTTTGGTTACCACTGACCCTGTTGTTTCCAATAGTCTTATGAGAATGATATGGTTCTTAACAAATGATCAATTGAAGACTTACCACCTCCGGAGTCATAGTACATGCTAACCTTGTCATTTCCTTGTTAATTAAATATGTACAAGATTACAAGTTTGGGACCAGAGAAGTTCTACCAAGGAATTGCCAAGAAGAAGCACAGGTCAACAAAATGGTCACGATTTACTTCTCGATAGTGTCAACAAGTGCATGCAGATAAAGACGTACAGGAAACTGAATTAATTATAATGGAATAAATTCCGAACTGAAAAGACCTCTTCATGCTAAGTTATGCTTACTGGTTTAACAGGTTTTGAACAACAAGAAAGATAACATTGACCCATACTACACAAACTATATGCGACACTGCTAGGAACAGCATTCAAACTTCTTAGTCTTATACGCGACTCTGCTATAAACAGCATTCGAAGCTTCATAGTCTTAAACGTGACTCTGCTATGAACAGCATTCAAAACTTTATAACTAAAATACAACACTTGCTCAGAACAGCAAATTGAATCTTCATAAACTATATGATACAACTCTGCTATGAATGACAAATTGAAACTTCATAAACTTAAAGCAATGCGACTCTGTTAAGAACAGTAATCCATACGCATAGGTTCACGGTAACACAAACTACCATTTTTCAAATAGAAATTGACAGGCTCACATTCATAACAGTTGTTGCATGCATTAAAGAGAGCTCAAGAGTCCATTTCAAAGCAGATTCAATAGCTAGAAGAAAGAAGAAAGGAACCATGCCTGTTAGCTATGTTTGCAGTCCTTCTCTGAGCTTAAGCCGTCCAACTCTTTCCCTCTCTCGTCACCTCTAAAAAGCACCCGATAACTCTACACGACCAAACTTAAAGAAGCTTCTTGCAATCCCTAACTACTCCGTTCGGAAGGTGATGAAGTGGCTCTATTATCACGCCATCTTCCAATGTGAAACACATAACCCCCGATTCAAATAATTTCAATTGCTCCCAAACTTTAATGTCTTGCGGCATAAGGTGATGATTTAAGAAGACCGAAATGAAATAAAATAATGAGAGCATTAGATAAGAAAAATCACCTTCATGAGTTAATACTCCTATGAAGACACAATGACCAAATTCCGCTAGATAAAGAGCTTAACTCGAAATGGCCCAAAAAAAATTAAATAAAGAAACAAATAATTAGACATTAATATATTTATCCAAGGGTAAGGTATTAGTAGATTGACGTAAATATCTTGTATGGAAAACTTGATAGATTAAAGACTCCATAATTTCATATTTGTACCAAAATAATTCCCCAACAAAGAGGAGATAAAGGCCCGAAAGAATTATTATTATTATGAATGATGTCAAAATATTAATGAGATCACACCCCCCCTAAACGACACATGCGGTAATAATTATGGAACAAAATAACATTGACCGAGAAGTTACTCGAGGAGTTTGGTATGAACCAACCTAAGCTTGGTCATTGCTAGCATAGACAAATTCCCTAACGGACCTTACTAGGGTGTGGTCAAAAGAATATTCCAATTCCCTTACCAATTCGGAACTAGTTCCTCATCTTATTTTTTCACTATCCTTTCCTCCTTTCCTGGTGTTATCTCCCCCCCTTTCTGGGCGTCCCTGTCGCTCCTGTAACCACTTGCACACAGAAAAAGTTAATCCATCTTTTCATATCTTGTATCCATAAATCAAGATACTTAGCGTGTAATCTAAATCCAGATAAATTAATATGGCACATGTTTCCCAATAATTCTTCTTTGATCCTTTAATTAACAAAAACAGGAATTAACTTTCCATAAATAACGAAGCACCAGAAATATTAAACTAGAAACCATTTAGGGCACAATAAACTAGAAATATTAAACCAGATACCATTTAGGGCACAATAAACTAGAAATATTAAACCAGATACCATTTAGGGTACAATAAACCAGAAATATTAAACCAGAAACCATTTAGGGCACAATAATCCAGAAATATTAAACCCGATACCATTTAAGGCACAATAAACCAGAAACCATTTAGGGCACAATAATCCAGAAACCACTGTTTCAGAAAAGTTGTTGTAGAGGGGTGTTACATAATGTTTTAAAGGAAGTTGTTAAAAGGGAGTTGTGTTGAGTGGAGATCATTTGGGAAACTTTCACAATTTCAGAAGATGAGTTCTTTTGGAAACTTTTATCAACAAAGCATTATAAATATGAGCTCATTTCATTGGAGAAAGTACACTTGAATATTTATTTGCTTTTGTTGCCTTTGAGGAGTTTCTAAGTTTTCTGATTTCTAAACCCTTGCCGTGGTATAAGAGTCTGATTTTCTGAGAGGTGTATTGCACCTATTTGCTGCTGAGGTAGAGCAAACTGAGTTTGCTTCTCTATTGTGTTTACTGTTATTGAGAATCTGTTTAGTGAGTTTGGTCTTCAAAATTGGAGAGAACTCGTCCAAATGTCATGTGCAATAAATGGTGAATGATTAGAATTTTTATTTACTGTTGGTTAGAATTTATTAGCATTAATTGGAGAGTTTGAGGAAATACGAAAGTGGTGTTGAGGGTTTGAGTTTCATTCCTTGAAGAAACGCAGATTTCTTCAAGATTCCATGTGCTTTGAGCTGGATGATTGTATGCCAGCGAATTGCTAGCAATCTATTTGAATTCTGGGACTGTTCTGAAGTGTTGTATAGACCTGCACTGAGCTGCACACAGCAGAGAGGAGTACAGCAGGTTGTGTTGGAGTTTGGGATTGAAGGAAGTCTTAATTTCTTGCATATGGTTTGCAGAGAATCACCTCCACTACCTTACGTCAAGGAGGAGTCATTCCTTGAAGTGTTGCATCCAAGTTAAGAGGATTTGAGAGCTGTATCAAGGGTTGTGTTTCATCATCAACAGCCGTACATTGGTCAAGGTGCCTTAATTATTGAATTTAATTTTTGTAATTCAATTTAACTTTGTAATTCTTGCAATTGACAAATCAGTTTAAGAGCATTGGATTTGAATTTGCTGCTGATGTCATTTCATGGTTCTGGAAAAATTTCACAAAGTGTATGTTTTAGAAATAAATGAAAACAATTGCAATTGAAATTAAAGAAAAAATTCAGTTTGTACTTGAGAGCCAGTTGGGCTCATCACAATGGTATCAGAGCATGTTTCTTGCCATTCTGTGGGGTATGAATTCTTTAATTTTCAAATGTTATTTTAAGAGTGATCAGCACTCCTATTTTTCCTAGCTATGGACAAATACAGGAGGCCTAGCAGTATGGGAAAAAGAGAGGAAATAAATGCCTTGATGGAGAGTATGGAAAGACTTAGGCTTCATCAGCAAAGATTGGCGGAGAGCTTGTTGGATCCAGAGACAGTTGGCAAGGCAGCGAGGTATATGGTTTCTGCCTTTATAAGGCCGACATCTAGACTGCAGGGAAGAAAGTTAGAGTTTTCCCCGACAGGTGCCCATGATGCAAATGTACCTATATTTCGTACGACACCTGCTAGTCCTATCCGGAGTGTTGACGATGGATTTATTTCATAGGGACATGTGGATGTATCAGTACCATTGGTTGACAGCAACGCTGAGCATCAACAGGTTCAGACTCCTAGAGTAGTCGCTACAGTTAGTTCAAAGGCAGTTGATGCTGTAGTTGTCACTGAGTGTTTAGACTCTTCCGTGGAGAGAGTTGTTACTGGAGATTTTTATGTCAGCTATCGTAGTGTTGCTCTAGTGCAGGAGGCAGTTGCTTCCTCATATGGGACCGATGCATGTATGGAGTCACCTAGTTGTGATGTTGGTGATCAGGGCGTTGCAGCGGAGTTAATAGCTGGTGGTTCATGCTCCAGCATTATTGGTGCACAGCCTGATGTTGAGTCATGTGTGCAGAGTCAGCTGTCAGCAGTTGAGGCTTTAGTAGGAGATGTGGATGCAGATAGTATGGACACATTTGATGATACATTTGAGGATGCTATGAGCTGCATTGGGTATGACACCCGCTGTGGGATGTTGGGTGATGACTCTGAGAAGATTTTGGATGAATCCTAGAATCATAGTTTATAGGGACTTATTGCAGGTAGTGAGGATTCTCTGAGACATGAGTCCATTCAGGTAGAGCAGATTAAACATCATGTCTCTCACAGATATCTTATTCAGATTTGCAGGTAGGAGTTGTTCACTTTGTGAACAATCCTTTATTTGATATGGATGTTACTATGTCATATGACAATCCATTATTTATGATCACACAGTTTTTACAAGATGCCAGTCAGATTTTATTGAGCAGTTTACAGAGGTGTACATAGTGAGGAGTGCTTACAGTTTTACATTTGATCCTCACGTGAAGGATATCTACCAGTTACAGAGTCCATCGCTGCATCTGTTTGATGACTGGTATGATTGTTTAGTTGGCACACAGACTGGGGGCAAGTCCAGTTTATTGATTGAGTTGCTTCCGTGTAAGTTACTTACGGTTGAGTTACTCCCATGTGATGTTCTTGTCTCAGTATCATCAGTTCGAGTGTTGAGTTCAGTTTCTCAGACGTTGCAGTTGGTAGTGTTGATGTTGGAATTATTTTTGCTGGAGTATGGTGATGATAGGGACATTACTCCATTCTATCCTTGGGATCTAGGTGGACTATGATTTTCATTTTCTCCGAATTGCTTGGGGACAAGCAATCTTTGGGAGAGAGGACTGTAATGTGCCCAATTTTGCCAGCATTGGTGTTTCAAGGATTAGCCTATTATTTTGATCCTCGTAGGCTAATTATTGTGGATTGAGGGTCTTTTGAGGCAGTGGCTTGGCTTGGGAGGGTCTTGTCTTCTCCACAATTCAGTAAGCTATAGGTTGGTCTTCGTTTGGCTCAAATTGGACTTCATTTGGGCTTAGATTTGTGTACTTACTATTTGTGGTAAGTTGGGTGTTGATTGAGATGGACCCTTTCTATTTTTGGAAAGTGCATTTGGTCGCATGGAGAAATAATAGGTATAACTCCTACTTCAGATGACATATTTAAATGATGAGTATTTTGGGAGTTATTACATTTTTAGTGGCCAAATTATTATTAAATTATTAAATGGCTTATTATAAAGTTATAATCTAACTTTATAATTTCACTTAAGTTGAGGGTTAAGTCATCATTGGAAGGGGCCATTATTTAATTGATTATTAAACCCAAGTCGCATTATTATAATGATATCTTATTATAATAATGTTTTAAATGAAGTTGTTAAAAGGGAGTTGTGTTGAGTGGAGATCATTTGGGAAACTTTCACAATTTCAAAAGTTGAGTTCTTTTGGAAACTTTTATCAACAAAGCATTATAAATATGAGCTCATTTCATTGGAGAAAGCACACTTGAATATTGATTTGCTTTTGTTGCCTTTGTGGAGTTTCTGAGTTTTCTGATTTCTAAACCCTTGCTATGGTATAAGGGTCTGATTTTCTGAGAGGTGTATTGCACCTATTTGCTGCTGAGGTAGAGCAAATTGAGTTTGCTTCTCTACTGTGTTTACTATTATTGAGAAGCTGTTTTGTGAGTTTGGTCTTCAAAATTGGAGAGAACTCATCCAAATTTCATGTGCAATAAATGGTGAATGATCAGAGTTTTTAGTTGTTGCTGGTTAGAATTTATTAGCATTAATTGGAGAGGTTGAGGAAATATGAAATTGGTGTTGAGGGTTTGAGTTTCATTCCTTGAAGAAACGCAGATTTCTTCAAGATTCCATGTGCTTTGAGCTGGATGATTGTATGCCAGCAAATTGCTAGCAATCTATTTGAATTCTAGGACTGTTCTGAAGTGTTGTACAGACCTGCATTGAGCCGTACACAGCAGAGAGGAGTACAGCAGGTTGTGTTGGAGTTTGGGATTGAAGGAAGTCTTAATTTCTTGCATATGGTTTGCAGAGAATCACCTCCACTACCTTACGTCAAGGAGGAGTCATTCCTTGAAGTGTTGCGTCCAAGTTAAGAGGATTTGAGAGCTATATCAAGGGCTGCGTTTTATCATCACCAGCCGTACATTGGTCAAGGTGCCTTAAATATTGAATTTAATTTTTGTAATTCAATTTAACTTTGTACTTCTTGCAATTGACAAATTAGTTTAAGAGCATTGGATTTGAATTTGCTGCTGATGTCATTTCATGATTCTGGAAAAATTTCACAAAGTGTATGTGTTAGAAATAAATGAAAACAATTGCAATTGAAATTAAAGAAAAAATTCAGTTTGTACTTGAGAGCCAGTTGGGCTCATCACATATGAGTATCTGATATCTTTTTAGAGTTATTTGAAACATTCTCCTCTTTATTAGAGACATTAAGTTTACCATTATCATAAAAGATGTTTTTAGAAACCCCTCCTGACCTCACTGATGCCTTAGGGATATCCTTCCTCAAGTGACCATTCTTCTTAAAAATAGAACAAGAATTCAAAGTACTAAGCAATTCTATTTTCATGACAAACAATTTTAATTTCTAATTGAACAAAATTTACTAAAAAAATATTGACAGTTGGAGCAATCAAGATTAAGCTTTTAGCATTTAAATAAAGGTAACCCTCGACTCCTCAATTCGTAGGACATTGCCCAAAGTTTTGAGAATGTGAGGAACCAAATTCTGAAGTTGTGGTGGAACATTCTTAATTTCTAGCCATCTCAGGGCAGAATTGGCAATTAAATCTTCAAATTTTTCCTTAGGAGATCACAAAATTGCTCTAAATATAGATTGACCCAAATTCCAAAATTCCTTCTTCATGACCTTTTCTTGTATAGAATGGCTTCTAAAGAAAACCATGAACAATTTTTTTTGAAACATCTTGCAAAAAGACACATAAATCCCCATCTTTTGCCCCCAAATGCTGGCAATCCATTCATCAAAATTTTTTCTTGAAGGCAAAAGATAGCAATGTTCTCTAGTTTGTTTTCCTTAGATTTCATAGCTTGAAGCATCTCCAAATTTGGAGAAACTGAGAGTACCTTAGTTGGAGAGGGTGACTTGCCATCTTTTCTTGGTCTGTAGTTTGCATTAGTGACGAGGTCTCTTGCTTCTACTCCAATGTGAAGAACCAGATTCTTCTTTACTAGGATTCTCAATTTTTTTTTAGAAATATCTACAGCTTATTGGCAATAATACTTCATGCTAAACAATTCTTAAAATAAATATTTGGATTTCGAATTGCAGACATAAGTTTTCCTTAAACTATCATCAAATGAACCTTATTAATCTAATCCAACACATAAACATATCAATTTTTGAATATTATGAAAGCACCTGGAAACGTCAATGCTCTATCACTGTTATGTCTGTTACATTGTAATGTCCCCTTTTTGGGGTACATTATATTGAGCCATGTCGTTAGCCTATTTACCCTAATCCAAAGGGCTAACTGTGGCGTGGCAGTGTTCCAGGGGATAATCGGCCTAGGTGGTTTCAGTTCCAGGCCAATCGGTGCAGTTTTTGCAGGTTTCCAAGGCACTTACTATTTATAGTAAGTCAGCAGGGGTTCAGAATTCTCGGCTTTTCAGTAGTGGACTTGGAGCGTCTCGTCGAGAGCTTTCCGGCGAGCTATCACACGATGGCATCCGAGCTCGTTTGGGCTTCTATTTTAATGCCGGATGATTTCCTCAGTTATTTATTATTTTACTTTATAACTCAACGGTCATTTATTTAAAGTGACTTAAAGTGAGTTTATAAAGAGACAAAATGGGCATACGAAGAGTCACAGTGGGGAAACTGAAGAGTCACAGCTGCAGCCATAAGAGGAGGTTTTGGAGACTCATTTAGCATGCTTCAGTTTATGAATATTATTTTCTCTTTGGAATTCGAGAAGCTTCAGCTATCGAATCAGAAATCTGAGGACGGAAACCTTCAGCATTTCTTGGTGGATTGGACGGAAACCCGATTCATCCCGGTGCGGATTCATTCAGAGTTTGCCATTGCTTTTATCAAGTTCTTATCATCCAGTCTTACTGTTATTTGCCTGTAGTTCAGATTGGAATGTAATAATTTATGGTTTTGTATTACTGTTGTAAAATACATACCATTTTCTCAGTTATTTTACGAGATTGTATTCGCTGGTTTTATAAATACATCTGCTGGTTATTCGAGAACATTTGCTGGTTATTTGCATGTTATTGTTTATTTTAAATCTGCTTAAGATTTATTGGTCGGAATCAGTAAATGGCCGGTTAGAGTCATTTCTGTGGTATCAGAGCTGGTCTTCCTGCCAGCCTGTGCGGTTCTTTTCAGTATCAAAATTGCAGAGATATTTTATTCAGAATTGAATCATTCTGGGTTATTCATAGTTGGGCTGTAATCATATTGGAAGGAAAAGACATTTTTAGTAGTAGCATGTTTCTTAGGGAAGGCCAGTTTAGTTTTCAGTATCTCTACAACAGTAGTTCCAGAATATTTTAATTGACAAGAGAAAGTATACACATTCAAGTTCTCGGGTTTAACAGTTGGGAATTTAAGCTGAGAAAGGAGGTTGCTGCTCATGTACATCCCTGATCGATATTCATGAAAGAAGTATGATGGCATCCGCTAGCTTATGTACTCCTGACCAGACACGGTAGCAGTCATCCCCTCACCCTTGTATCGGGTAGTAAGGAGTAACCGCCTAGTCACAGGAAGAAGCCATGAAAGCACTAGGCAGTTGCACGGGGTCTTTCCTGGCCGACATAGTCAAGCAAAGGCTCATTCTTGTCCAATGGGAGGCTAACACGGGATAGCCTGTATGTTGTCACCCCGTAAGCGGTAGCCACAGAGAGTCAAGTGACGGGAGGAAGCCAGACCTGTACGTGGGTGCTGGAAGTGCGGGTCACCACAGTTAGCGGGGCAATACACACCCCCCTGTCCGCATTGTATCTACTATTGTGTGCAAGGAACGGGATTAGCATAGGAATTGCACCACGCACAGGGAGTGTGGAAATCACAAGTTAGACAAGCAATGGGAGAAAGGACAGCAATTCGGCACGCTACTTCTAATGCCATTAGTCAAAACACGGGAGAGATGAATATAATTTTTGTTTGACAACAAAAGAATTTGCTCATCCTTTGCGCATGCATGAGGAAAGATTTTAAAACAGTGGTGTTCAACATTGCTTTCACAAACTGAGAGTTCGAGTAGTCTGAAATTATATATCCGCGTGAGCAAGGAGTTTGGTTGTCGCTGTTGTTGTCCAGAGGCATGTGTCATATTACCTCCCAGGTTGTAGGCGCATAGTTTGTGAGCCCAAGTATAACGTGATTAGTGCAGTCATTTCGTACCAAACATTGGCTAGTCTGGAAGACGCTGTTGGAAGGAGACTCGTGAGTTGCAGCTGGGAACATATAGAGGTTGCAGGGATTTCGGGATAGTAAAGTATGGAAGACGTAATATTTATCAGCACGGGGAGATATTGTTTTATTAAATTTGTTGAAAAGTCTCTTGTCTAAGTAAGCTGCCTGTGTGCCAGGCAGCCCGATTACTTTTCAAAATCTTTTGTCTCATCCGAATTGAGCTGCCTGTCGTCTGATAACCGATAGGTACCTTTTAAAAAAAACAAATCTCCATTTCGAAGGAAGGAAAAGTTGATATACGTAAAGGGCTATATATCATTTTACTGGTGTCGCCTTTGGAAACGGGAAAAATAAAAAATAATCGGGGCTTTAAGTGTCAAAAGTTTGGTGGATTGGAATTTCTTAATAGGCTGCATAGAACCGAACATTAGCAAAGACAAATAATTGTTATCTCGAGCCTGCTTATTGGTTGTTCATACTTCTTCCATTACTCACGCGTATGTATTGGCAGTTGACATAACTGTACCGGCACATGAATTCTGGGCAAAATTTCTGAATATGGTTAGTATTGTTTGTATGGTTGTCGTGAATGATTGAAGCTACAGACCATCATGGCTCAGAATTTGCAATCACAGAATAGGTATATTTCCCTATTTCAAATCATTGGAGAGAATGGAAAATCAGTGAAGGCAACAATTCTTTAATCTGTGGCGGAATTAATATTTCATTTGCAGATGATTACAATTGATATCGGGTAGCTGTCATATTCAGAATTGGGTGGTATTATTTTACTAAGTTGCAGTCCTTGACATCTTTGTAAGAACACAAAAAAAAAACAAGTATTTCCAGAATTCTAAAGAGTAAATGATTGGCATTGTTCGGAAATCTATTGTTTGCTATATCACTTATATTTCGAATACATTATATGCTATAAGTTCTGCGGCAAACAAATATACAGAATTTTGAATATAGCCCCTTATGACAAAGACCAGTACATTCTTAAACAAACAAGACCGTGCATAGTTCTGTTACGTTTACACCAGCAAACTTTATCTCTGCCAGCCTGGGATGGTTAGAGAAAAGTCAGTTTTAGGAACAGTGAACTAATTGATCATCTCAGCCAGAATTGAGTCAAGAAGTGTTGACAAATCAGAATTTTTATTACAGAGACAGCAGGTTCACTGTTATTGAATTCAATTCAGTCCGTGTGTGAAATCTGGAGAAGGTTAAATCATGGAGTCACTGGACAGCCCAGTGTTCTCAAAAGAGTTCAATGACACGTTCTACGGTGTCTAGCTCAGAGATATCCAAAAAGAAATGGAAATTGGGAATGAATTATGCTACCTTGGTTGGCAATTAGAGGAGCAGAAATTTACAAGCAGCGTACTTGCCAAACTAAACGAAATAAACTCATATCTATCTAGGATAGATCCAGCTGATTGTCGGCTTCTTAATTGGGCCATGCATTCCATGATGGTTGCCTTGGTGCAATGCAGATTTATAAGTCATCCACTTCAAGATGTTAGGCTTGCAGTCGCTTTATGTCTCAGTGAGATCGCTCGAATTACAACACCTATTGTTCCGTACACCGAACACATTTGGAGACAGGTGTTACAGCTGATTGTAGACAGCTTGGATGGACTAAAATATGACAGAGATTCTACCTTTGATACACAGGTAAAAATCTTGGAGTTAGTGAACAGCACTAGAGTTTTCAGTCACATGCTGAATCTTGGTTATGGTGAAATGATTCAGCAATTATTTCAGTGTCCGTAGACAATTACAGGGAGCGTCATTCAGAGGTGGTGAAGACATGCATTATGACTATCTTATCCTCGATCTTAGATGAGGACTGTGACATATGCAAACAATTGTGGTTTGAATTGTTGGCATTATGGAGAGGAGAAATAAGGAAAGCATCCATGACATTTGAACTCTCAGCTGAATTAATTAAGCTTCAAGCTGAAAGATTCATGAGTTCGTTATCTGAAAACGAACGGGCATCATTAGGCTTACAGGTTGTAGGATCTTCGGTAGTAGGCCAGGACTCAGTGATTGTAGGGCAGCTTTGTTTCTTATGTCAGGAGGGTTGGTCATAGGGGCATGCTTGCAAGATTGAACAAGGGGAAGATAGATGGCAACCTAGTAATGGAAACATTACAGTTGAGACTATCCCACTTTCGGGACACGGTGGTGAGTGTTCAGCACTCTACTTTGGTGATTTGGTGGTGGAGTTTGATAACTCCAGGATTATAGGTTGTGGTGACCAGTTGGAGACTTTCAACGATTTTGGTAATGAGGAATCATGTCACTTCTTTAGCAGCGTTTCACTTTTGCATCACACGGATATGGATGACCCAGTTGGCAGTGCACCTCGGGGTAATACTGATGAGAAGTGTGTCTTAAAAAGTCAGCTGAAAGTTAGTGATGATGCCATTATTGCAGCGCTAGTTCACCATGATAGCACTCACTAGATCATTCATGATCTGTACAGGACAGCTCAAAGAGATCAAGGGCAAGACGACAGAGGGATTGGATCCTATATTGCAGGTTTACAGGGAGTCAGGACAACTTTCAAGGATTGGAAGTCGGAGTATTTGAGACTACTTACAGACCGTGACCACCTATTACAGGTTGTTGGGAATTATGCTGAGCAGTTAAGGAATAAGGAGGTGGAGATCGATAGGCTTAGTAGGGAGCTTAGTGCTACTTAGGGCACTTTGGAGCATACTCGTATAGCGAGAAATCAGATCGTGGTCTCTAGCCAGTACAAAGAGCAAGATGACAGAGATAGGTCTGAATTCTATCAGGAGGTGATTCAGGAGCTTGACAGCATACAACAGACCTATGACTTGGACAGTTGTCCAAGAAGAGCTTTGGGACATCAGGAGTTTCGTGATGAGTTAGACCACTTTCAAAAGATGGATAACTCCTTGTTTGATATGGGTGCGGAGTTGACTATTGATAATCACCTCTTTGAGTTAGACAAGGGAGATACTTCCTTTCCCTAGGATGAGGATGATGTTAGTCGCAGGGTCTGGGACCCAGGTGCAGTCGTCAGAGGTGAGCCTCAGTCATCAGGTTGGAGTAGCAGGATGAGCTCAATTGATGAGCAGTGTGGTTTGTGTCCCCGCAATCCAGGGGTGGTTGCTACATCTAGTGGCATGATGAGAGCTATGCTTTTTCTTACGCTACCACCCGATGAGGATGTTGATCAGGTAGGACTTCTTCAGTATGAGGTTATCAAGTTTGGCATGCTGGCTATGCTGGCTGGTGTGAATTTTTCACACACTGGTATACTTTGTGTGACTCCAGGTATTGAGAGGCAGTCATGGAGTCCTTATGCTGTTTTGGGGTTTCCAGCAAAGCTATTTAGTGCATCAGGGGTGGGAGTCTTATCCGACAATTTTGACAGTTTGCCTCTTCGGCGCAGTTTTTGGCTTAGGCAAATCAGAGGGGTATGCTCAAGGATGGTTTTCATTTTTGGAGCCAATTAGTATGACATTTGGTTTTCCCCGACATATGGCCATAGAGGCGCGGGAGAGCCCCGTTGGAGTGAGGTCCTCAGTTGGGTTGAGATCCTTCTTACAGATGTTAGCAGCGCAAGGCAGATTGGTTTGACAAATCCTGCAATGATTTGGGATTCTGACATTATATGGGCTGCTGTTTGGTTATTGTATGAGTAGCTTCACAGATCGGAGCATGATGATTGGGTCAGTTTCACACGTTTGGTTGGTGGAGTCGCCTCCCAGAGGTTGGTTTGGGATCCCGGTATTTGATCTCAGCAGGTAGATACCGATTGCTTGTGGGCAAGCAATCTCCGGGAAGGGATGATTGTAATGTCCCCTTTTTGGGGTACATTATATTGAGACGTGTCGTTAGCCTATTTACCCTAATCCGAAGGGCTAACTGTGGTGTGGCAATGTTCTAGGGGATAATCGGCTTAGGTGGTTTCAGTTCCAGGCCAATCGGTGCAGTTTCTGCAGGTTTCCAATGCACTTACTATTTATAGTAAGTCAGCAGGGGTTCAAAATTCTCAGCTTTTCAGTAGTGGACTTGGAGCGTCTCGTCGAGAGCTTTCTGGCGAGCTATCAAACGATGGCATCCGAGCTCGTTTGGGCTTCCGTTTTAATGCCGGATGATTTCCTCATTTATTTATTATTTTACTTTATAACTCAACGGTCATTTATTTAAAGTGACTTAAAGTGAGTTTATAAAGAGACGAAATGGGCATACGAAGAGTCACAGTGGGGAAATTGAAGAGTCACAGCTGCAGCCATAAGAGGAGGTTTTGGAGACTCATTCAGCATGCTTCAGTTTATGAATATTATTTTCTTTTTGAGAATTCGAGAAGCTTCAGCCATCGAATCAGAAATCTGAGGACGGAAACCTTCAGCATTTCTTGGTGGATTGGACGGAAACCCGATTCATCCCAGTGCGGATTCATTCAGAGTTTGCCATTGCTTTTATCAGGTTCTTATCATCCAGTCTTACTGTTATTTGCCTATAGTTCAGATTGGAATGTAGTAATTTATGGTTTTGTATTGCTGTTGTAAAATACATACCATTTTCTAAGTTATTTTATGAGATTGTATTTGCTGGTTTTATAAATACATCTGCTGGTTATTCGAGAACATTTGCTGGTTATTTGCATGTTATTGTTTATTTTAAATTTGCTTAAGATTTATTTGTCGGAATCAGTAAATGGCCGGTTAGGGTCATTTCATACATCACTGATTTCCGCCACCCTTGAATGTTGACACATGACTGCAGTTTAGCCGCACGTGAGAGAATAAATGTTGAATGCTGTGCTAAGTCCAAACGGCTGTTTGCTTTGCTAACGCTAGAGAACTCTAGCCAAATTCGCGAGTTCAGGAATTAGTCTCATGTCCAAGCTCAACCTCGAGACCCAAATGAATTAATCTCTGCCCAGTTTGAGGCTCACGATCATGCAGAATGAAGACGTCTACAACAGGCAGGGAATCCGCATCCAAGAAGGGGAATTCCCAATGAACTCTAAAATCGCAGCTCCAAATAAATCCACTTTCTCAGAAAAAAAAATCGATAATCTCCAATTGCTCTATTCTTTCGATACTGACAAATATATAACTAGTCTCAGAATAATTACGCCAGCACCTTGAGTTGATTGAATTGACAACACAATTTCATCAATGAATCTGAATTCTAGAATTGAAATTTTCAACAATTCGATTTACAACAGCATCGAATTGCAAACTTAGTAATAATCAGCTGTGAAATTCACCATTAACAAGCAATGGCTCAAATCACGAGAAAGACGAATCAGTCCTTGAAACCCTAGCCAGGTTTTGTCTTCTTCCCAAATTCCAAGAAAAATAATGATTGCATAAGATAACACAAGTGCTTTTTCGAGTAGAATATATAGGCTTTTTGGAAAAAGCACTTTTAAATATTTCACTAAATTGGCTTTAAAAATAACCTCACTTTATAACATAAAGTTATAAAATTATAAGTTATTAAATTAAATCAAAATAATTTAATTTAATAACACATTTAAAATAATAGCCACTGAACTGTCTGACTGCAATCAACGAACTTCTGACAAATCACCAGGACCAACTGCCCCAACCAGGAGTAGGCACTGCCCTGCCAGAAATAGCCACTGCTAAAAATAGACTTACCCAAAATAGTAAGTCCGTCCCAGAAACTCCCAGAGACCCTCAAAACACACTGTCAGCTCAGGAGGGTTGCATTGATGAACTGACTATGCTCAATTGCAGAGACCTACTAAATCGGGGACATTACAGTCGTCCCTCCCCAAGATTGCTTGTACCCAAGCAATCGCAATCCCGGGTGCTGCAGAATATCCTCAGGCTCCCAAGTGGCATCCTCATTAGGAAGTCCGTGCCACTTCACCAAAAACTCTCTAACAACTCTACGCCGCAGATGCCTCTCCCTGGTCTCCAAAATAGCCTCAGGGACCAACTCTAATCTGCCGTTATCATCCAAGGGAGGTAACGTAGAAGATGGTACAACATGTTGACCCAATGCCTTCTTGAGGCGTGAGACATGGAAACCATTATGAACCCTGCTATCAGGAGGTAAATCCAGCTCATACGCAACCTCTCCCACTCGGCGAACTACACGGAAAGGTCCATAGTAACGGGGCTTGAGCTTCTCAGCTCCGCTCTTCTTGATAGAAGACTGCCTGTAGGGCTGTAACATCAAATAAACCATATCATCCACCTGAAAAGAACGAGCAGTCCTCCTCTAATCAGCATATTGCTTCTGCTGATTCTGAGCCCTCTGAATATTGTCTTTTAATGTCCTCATGATGTCCTGACCATCCTGTAACATATCCCCAACACTGGGCACTCGACTGTCACTGCATAATAAATCCATGAAACTAGGTGGATCATACCCATACAAGGCCCGGAACGGTGACATCTGAATTGTCATGTGATGAGTGGAATTATAACAAAACTCACACAAATGTATCCACTTCACCCAAGCCCGCTGCTGAGAAGAAACATAATTCCACAGATAGCCCTCCACCCATTTATTCACTATCTCAGTCTAACCATTAGTCTGAGGGTGATAGCTAGTGCTGGGGGTCAATTCCGTCCCATATAACCGGAAAAGCTCCTGCCAGAAATGACTCATAAATTGGCTATCACGATCGCTCACAATAGTCTGGGGCAAACCATGTAATCTGAATACGTCCCGAAAAAATAACTCAGCGAACTGGACAGCTGAGAAAGTGGTGGTAATCGGAAAGAAATGGGCGTGCTTGGTAAGACGATTTACCACCACGAAAATACAGTTTTTACCTTGGGCTTTCGGCAAACTCACAATAAAATCTATAGATAAACAAGCCCACTTCCGCTCAGGAATGGGAAGTGGCTGTAACAACCCGGTCGGATAAGTATGCTCTTGTTTGTTCTGCTGACAAACAAAGCACTCACGGACATACTGCTGAACATCTGTCTTCAACCCCTTCCAAGTGAACCTCTCACGAATCTGCCTATAGGTGTTGAAGAAACCCGGATGTCCCACCAAGGGTGAATCATGGAAAACCCGAAAAATGATCTGTCTGACACTAGACCCTGGAACTAAATATATCCTCTCCTTGTAAATGATCAGCTCATTCACAAGAGTATAATCACTGTCTTGTACACTGCCATCAACAATACCAGAGGCCCACTGATCCCGAGCATACTCTGCAAGAATCAGATGTCTCCAATCTTCAGTTATCTCTGAAATCACGCACAAGTGGGGTCTCTGTGAGAGGGCATCAACTACCACATTTTGAGTACCTTTGATATAAGAAATATCGAAGTCATAGGATTGCAACTTACTAACCCACTTCTGCTGTCTCTCATTAAGATCACGCTGTCCAAGGAAATGCTTCAAGATGTTATGATCAGTTTTAATACAAAATTTGCTCCCCACCAGGTACTGCCTGAATTTGGCCAAGGCATGCATAATGGCCAACATTTCCTTGTCGTAAATACTAAACAGCCTCTCAGGTCCCCTGAGCTTACGGCTCTCAAAGACAATAGGGTGGCGATCCTATGATAGCACTGCGCCAATACCTTCCCCCGAGGCATCACAATGCAACTCAAAGGGTCTCGTGAAATCTGGTAGTGCCAAAACCGGGCATGTAGTCATGATGACCTTGAACTTCTCAAAACACTCTTGTGCCTGATCAGTCCAAATAAAAGCACCCTTACGGGTTAAATCAGTAAGTGGCGCTGCATGTCTAGAAAAACCTGACACAAATCTCCGATAGAAAGCACATAAACCAATGAATCCCCTCAGCTGTGTCAAGTTTCTTGGTGTCGGCCACTCCAAAATAGCACGGACCTTGTTCGGATCCATGCGAACTCCCTCTGCGTTGATGATATGTCCCAAATACAGTAACTCTGTCATGCCTAAAGCACACTTGGACTCCTTGGCAAACAAGGAGGCCTCATCAAGAATGCCGAGTACTGTATCCAAATGTGCTACATGCTCATCCCAAGTCTTACTATAGACTAATATGTCATCAAAGAAAACAAGAGCAAATCTCCGCAACTGACCATGGAAGACTCTGTTCATAGTAGACTGAAATGTAGCGGGAGCGTTAGTCAAACCGAAAGGCATGATTGAAACTCAAAATGGCCACAATGACACTTGAATGCCGTCTTCTCCACATCCTGCTCTCTAACTCTGATCTGATGGTATCCGGATCTCAAGCCAATCTTGGAGAAGTATTTGGCTCCATGTAACTCATCAATAAGCTCATCAATACGAGGAATCGGGTACCAATTTTTAATAGTTTTCTTGTTTAGCATCTGGTAATCTATACACATTCTGAGTGTCCCATCCTTTTTCTTCACCAAAACAACAGATGAAGCAAAAGGAGACTTACTCGGCCTAATATGTCCCATAGCGAGCAGCTCTTGAATGGTCTTTTCAATTTCATCCTTCAATCGCTTAGGGTGCTGGTAAGGAGTAATCATGATGGGCTTAGTGCCCTCCTCTAACTCAATAATGTGTTCAATTCCTCTGTCAAGTGGTTTGCCATAAGGTAAATCATTAAACACTTTGGAGTGTTTAATTCTGAGCTACTGAATATCCGGATGATAAGCTGGCCCATCTGTGTTTTTTGATGTAGACAACACCCTACACTCTGCTGCCCAATCAATAACATCATCATGCCTCACCAAACGCTGCATACGGTTGTAGGAAATAGTCTTCAAATCACCACCCTGAATGGCCTTAAGAATGTGTGTCTTGCCATCCTTGATGAACCTCAATTCCATCCTTTCCGTATTCATGTAGATATCTGTAAGTGAATGAAACCAGCTCATGCCGAGAACTATATCTGTGCTGCCCATGTCAACCACATAAAAATCTGCCTTGAAGGAATAATTATTCAGCTTTACAGGAAGCTCAGGAATCTTTTATTACACTTGAGAGAGTAACCATCAGCTACCTGTACTCTAAGTCCTTCAAAATCTTCAGTTTCAAATCCCCTCTTGGCCACCAAACGAGAGTCAATAAAATTATGAGTAGCTCCTGTGTCAAAGAGAGCAATGATTCGCTGCCCTGCCAAGAGACCATGCATCCTAAAGGAATCTTCCTTCTTCATGCTCGTGAGGTACGCAACCTTGAAATCAGAATTACCCACCTGTTCGTCATCATTTACTGGAACCTCATGTGAATCATGCCCATCATCAACTCGCTGTCCCGAAAAATCAGAATCATCTTCATCATCATAAAACCACTCCATCATCTTATTCTTTCCTTTTGGTTTCAAGGGACAATCATGATTCAAATCATAGGGCCCTCTACAATGAAAGCATAATTTCCTTCTCCTTGGATCATTTAATGTCTCTTGATCCAAAGGACCTGCTGTAGGACGACTAGAATCAGCTCTATCATCCCTTTTAGGTGCTGTCCTGTCATAGGAAGTATTGGGAGGTCTCGCAGCAAATCTGTTCCGTGGAGTTGATGCTTCCAAATTCCTTGCTTTTTTCATAGCCTCTTGCAAGGTAGGTGGGTCCAAAGACTTAACCCATCCTCTGGTAGGCTCCATCAGTCCCTCCACAAAGAGCATAACTCTCCTCTCTGAAATGTCATAGACCATAATAGACAACCGCTGAAACTCACTGATGAAGGTCTCTAGGTTATTTGTCTGTCGCAATTGAGCTAACTCTCTAAAATATGTTTCAGGATCTTTCTTATCAAACCTCTCTATCAATCTATCCACAAACTCCTGATAATAAGTAATCTGGTCGTGTCGAAGTGACACCAACCCATGGTACCACCAGTCATGGGCTATACCATCCAGATGTAGCACAACAAAGCGAATGGCGCCCTCCTTAGACATAGGAGGTAAAGACAAATAAGTGTCCAGCTTGTGAACCCAAGCTCATGTTGTCACCTTACCACTGCCATCATAATGATCCAAAATTGTGAAGAACCGTAATGGCTCTTCCTGGATTTATATTGATAAATTGTATACAATTGCAACTATTTCCAAAATAAATATATGCAAAGATAATTCAAATAACACAACCGGCAAATTCATAAACTAATCCAGAGAAAATATTCAGAATTGACGTTTCTTAGTTTGACTTCATTATCCAGCAAAAATAAATAACAATAATGTGCTAGCAAAACCGGATAGCACCTGTACCCATGAAAATCTTCCCTTGCTATCATGGCATGAATTAACTAGCCGTCACCCTTGCTTACAGCAATCTCCTTTGCTGTCATGTCATATATTATAACCCGCCACCCTTGTGCAATGGTATCACGTCACAGCAGATAGTTGATGTTAGAAGGTGGAGAATGGTTTGCCGCCCTGATAGAACACACGACCCTTGCTCTGAGGTTGAGGCGTAATTTCTGGACTGCACCCGTGAGTAATTCCAAACTCACGTGCGTGAATGCCGTGTATTCCGCTTTCAATCTATAATGAATATATGCCGTCCAGCAATGACATTTCACTATAGTTCTAAATCGCAGCTTAATAACACCTCCAGAATTGCATAAAAACCGATAAGCTTCTTCACACACTAACTTTCGATAATCAAAGCTATTAATTGCAGCGACCAATAATAATTTCAGAATTCCAGCGTATTGTATTAGGGAATACAATTTCATCAGCAAATTCAAACTACAGATTTGAAACTTTCACACAATCGATATACAATAGCATCGAATTGTGAACTCAATAAAAATCAGCTGTAAAATTTACCACCGACAGAAAATGGCTCAAATTACGAGAGAGGAATCAGTCCTCGAAACCCTAGCCAGGTTTGTCTTCTTCCCAAATTCCAAGAAATAATAATGATTGCATAAGATGAGAAAAGTGCTTTTTCGAGTAGAATATATAGGCTTTTTGGAAAAAGCACTTTTTAATATTTTCACTTAAATTGGCTTTAAAAATAATCTCACTTTATAACATAAAGTTATACAGTCATAAGTTATTAAATTAAATCAAAATAATTTAATTTAATAACACATTTAAAATATAAGCCACTGAACTGTCTGACTGCAATCAATGAACTTCTGACAAAGCACCAAGTCCAACTGCCCAACTAGGAATAGGCACTGCCCTGCCAGAAATAGCCACTGCTAAAAATAGACTTACTAAAAATAGTAAGTCTCTCAAACTAGAGATTCTCTGAAACTCGATCCTGAGATATCTGACGCTCCGTGCAGACACCCTACTAATCCTGGCCCTACCCAAAATACCACTTACTAAAAATAGTAAGTTGACCAAAATGATCCGAACGAAGAGCAGACCTGATAAGTCGAACCTCCAGAATGGAATCCCAATGTTGGCTCCACCATCTAACCCCCTCTGATCGCCTGATTAGCCCGTGAGGGTCGCCAAACCAAGCTAATCCCATAAGACTAAAAACAGGGACATTACAAAAATCATCTTGTTGGTTGCCTGGTGCAAGTCCATATCCCTAGGCCTCTGTCTGTCAGGTACTGGTCTACCCCTATTGTGCTCACGTTTCTGTGAAAGAAACTTGTCAAAATTCAGATTTTGTTTTATTGCATGTGGTAGGGCATCCCACTCAGCATAATGTGCAACAATATCATCTACAAATGGAGCGGCCTCAGATTCAGTGCTAAGCGCATCCACCTCAGGTCTCAAAAATACAGGATGCTGTGGTCTATCATAAACACCAGCATGCCTTGCTCTGTCATGTCTGTCCTCCTGTCTAGGACGATCCTCAACTCTCATCCTGTCACCCACACGTGACTTGTTATTTGCTCTAGATTGATGAGAACTAGTTGAAGCACTCCGAGCACCTCTATCTCGACCACGATCACCAGGAATTGTCATTAACTGTAATTTATCAAATAACTATTGTAGTATAGTAGCAACATGATGTTGACCGTCTGCAATACCCCAGAAAGTATCATGAACTTCTCTATCAAGTTCCGAAGCAGTAGCGGCATCCCTATATTCAGAACCATCTGCATTGCCTAAACCACTTGCATTACCTGAACCACCTGCACCCCTGTCTCTCATAGTACCAAATCGTATCTCAAGGAGAATTTGGACCTCTGCGGGAATAATACATGCCAGGTCTAAACCTCTATGCCATGCTGAACCCAAATTACCTTGCAGGCTGGCAAGAATTTGGCTCTGATGCCACTGTGAAGAACCGGATTGTTCTCTACTAGGATTCTCAATATTTATTTTAAAAATATCTGCAGCTTATTGGCAATAATGCTTCATGGTAAACAATTCTGAAAATAAATATTTGGATTTCAAATTGCAAACATAAGTTTTCCTTAAACTATCATCAAATGAACCTTATTAATCTAATCCAACACAAACATATCAATTTTCGAAAATTATGAAAGCACTTAGAAACGTCAATGCTCTATCACTGTTATGTTTGTTACATCATTGATTTCCACCACCCTTGAATGTTGACACGTGACTGCAGTTTAGCCGCACGTGAGGGAATAAATGTTGAATGCTGTGCTAAGTCCAAACGGCTGTCTGCTTTGCTAATGCTGGAGAACTCCAGCCAAATTCGCGAGTTCAGGAATTAGTCTCACGTCCAAGCTCAACCTTGAGACCCAAATGAATTAATCTCTGCCCAGTTTGAGGCTCACGATCATGCAGAATGAAGACGTCTATAGCAGGCAGGGAATCCGCATCCAAGAAGGGGAATTCCTAATGAACTCTAAAATCGCAGCTCCTAATAAATCCACTTTCTTAGAAAAAAAAATCGATAATCTCCAATTGCTCTATTCTTTTGATACTGACAAATATATAACCAGTCTCAGAATAATTACTCCAGCACCTTGAGTTGATTGAATTGACAACACAATTTCATCAATGAATCCGAATTCCAGAATTGAAATTTTCAACAATCCGATTTACAACCGCATCGAATTGCAAACTTAGTAATAATCAGCTGTGAAATTCACTATTAACAGGCAATGGCTCAAATCACAAGAAAGAGGAATCAATCCTCGAAACCCTAGCCAGGTTTTGTCTTCTTCCCAAATTCCAAGAAAAATAATGATTGCATAAGATAACAAAAGTGTTTTTTCAAGTAGAATATATAGGCTTTTTGGAAAAAGCACTTTTAAATATTTTCACTAAATTGGCTTTAAAAATAACCCCACTTTATAACATGAAGTTATAAAGTTATAAGTTATTAAATTAAATCAAAATAATTTAATTTGATAACATGTTTAAAATAATAGCCACTGAATTGTCTGATTGCAATCAATGAACTTTTGACAAAGCACCAAGACCAACTGCCCCAACTAGGAATAGGCACTACCCTGCCAGAAATAGCCACTGCTAAAAATAGACTTACCCAAAATAGTAAGTCCGTCACAGAAACTCCCAGAGACCCTCAAAACACACTGTCAACTCACGAGGGTCGCATTGATGAACTGACTATGCTCAACTGCAGAGACCTGCTAAATCGGGGACATTACATCCAGTTGCCTTAGACCCCAAACATTCCCCATCTTCTCACACATACAGGGCAGCAGTCAGAGGAAGAACCTTGCTGAACAAAACAGATCTCAGTGCATCCTTGTAGGAAGTTTTAACCTCTAAACCAGCAATGCTTGGAATATCACTGTTTTTTGTGAAAAATTCTTTGCTGCACCTTTACTCTCTTCTAAATGCTCGTCAATGTTGCTGCTACTTGTACACTCCATTGGATTGACTAGCATGATGGAGACCTATATTAAATTAATTGGCGTCACCTCCCATAGCCCGCAAAGCTACCACCCACTGAAAAAAAGAAGCCTTGACTGACAAGCAGTGCAGATGGGGGTGGGAAAGAAGAAATAAAAGAATACAAATTAAAAAATTCAGGCCCACTCAAATGTTAAACCAATTAACCACCAAAATAAATTAGGGTAATTGAACAAAAATTTAAAAAACTAGATTACATGAGACCAAGAATAGAAAGAAAAACACTAGAGTACAAAAACAAAAGAGACAAACCAAGAGGAGTAAGGATTCCAAGCATGACGAAGAGTACTAATTTGAGATATTGAGTGAATGCAGAACCTCTAGGTAGAAGCAATAGGGGATGAACATCATGTCATTCCAACAGTTGAGTTGCTTCCATGGATGAAGAAGGGAAGTTGATTTTGGTTCTTGAAAATATTGTTGACAATATGGAACACAAATTGAGAAACAAAAGCATAAAAGAATATTTGGTTCATTAGAAGGATCTTCTAGTTGATGATGCTTTATGGGAAGGGGAGCAAATTTTGGAGCATCCCAATTTGCAATTGCTCATGGACAAATTATTTTCGGGAGGAAGGATTGTCATGTTGCCTTTGAGGAGCACACATGAAATATTTAGAGGGGGGGGGGGGTTGAATCAGTATTTCAAAACCCTTTAAAACAATTTGTAGAATGTAAGCAAATAAAATATAAGTAAGATAACCAACAAGACATAAACACAGTGTTTCTCATGGAAAACCCTTTTGGGTTAAAAAACCATGGCACGTCAAAATTTTTAAATAACAATGGGCGCCAACCCTACTTACAAAAGAGAACACCAACCCTCTACGAAGCACCAACTCTGAACAATTGAAGCACCAACCCGAGCTTGAGAGCATGTGATGAACCTGTCTGGTTCTCAATTGGAAACTTGTTCTTTTCCCAATTTATTTCGCAATTTAAGAGAAATTCTGAATAGTCATAATTTACTTGCACATTCTAAATTAAAACATAGTAGTAAATTCTCTGTATTTTCTCAATAATAACCATTTAATCCATCAGCAAATTACAACTTGTCTTGGTTATTCAGCATTCATTGAAAATAAGGATAATAGCAATTTAGATATAATTCTCTGCTGGAAGGAAACAATACATCACAAGTTTATCGAAAGATGCAAAAATTAAAAGACAACACCTTGTAGAAAACAGATCCCAATGCGCTAATTCTGAAAATGCCAGCCTTCTGTTATTAGTGCAACACCCAAAGAGGTAACAGCAACCCCTTTTTGATTATCACTGTTGGACTGACGTTGAGCAAGAGGACAGCTCTCAAACACGTGTCAGCCTTGGATCAAATCGCAGGCCCTAGCATTCATGCACAACACTGATAACACTGCAAACTAAAATCCCTCACACATTTTAACTACGTACAGCCTGGATAAGTCCGTACAGCCCTGCTTAAAGGTACGGCTTATGCAGAGAATTCACCAGCTTGTAGTCAAAGGAATCTACAGCCAAACAGCATCACGTGCCACAAGGAGTTTGGACTCAAACCCTTGCTTCTAAATCTTGGCCCTCTTCTCACAATCATAGACCAAATACTTAAAGCAGTTAAATCCTTTCAAACTTAGTAAAATCAGCCAGATCTCAATGCTTTCTCCAGGATTGAAGACCAAGCATGAAAATTGATAGAACTCTCTCCAAATTGAAGACCAAGTTCAAACCCTATTCTTTCCAAGAAGAAAATTGGTTTCTTTCACAACACAAGTTTTTTAATCAAATCATGAATGGGTGGATGAAAGTGCTTTTTCGAATTGAATATATAGCTTTTTTGGAAAAAGCTTCAACTTCACTTTTTTCACTTAAAAGGCTTTTTAATAACAACTTTATTTTATAACATTAAAGTTATAAAGTTGTTAAATTAAAATAACTTAATTTAATAACAATAACTTTAAAATAAGAAGCCATCGAAACCCACTGACTGCAACAAACTCAGTTCTGACGCCAGAGCCTCAAACCTCAACTGCCCTGCTAGAAATAGCCAACTGAGCCCACTGCCAAAAATAGACTTACTATAAATAGTAAGTCTCTCAAACTAGAGATCCCCTGAAAATTGATCCTGAAACATCTGACACCCCGTGCAGACGCCTTGCTAATCCTGGTCATACCCAAAATACCACTTACTAAAAATCGTAAGTTGACCAAATTGACCCGAACGAAGAGCAGATCTGGTAATCTGAACCTCTAGAATGGAATCCCAACACTGGCTCCGCCAACTGACCCCCTTTGATCGCCTGATTAGCTTGCGAGGGTCGCCAAACCAAGCTAATCCCAATAGTCTGAAAAACGGGGACATTACAAAGCACCAACTCCTGAAACAGTGAAACTCAAAAACACAAAACACAACATTTCAAAACATCCCCTTTTTAACACCACACTTGATAAACAATATTCTCACTCCATGCAAACTAAAACAACTCTAAGCAAGCACAACTAAAGTATACCCTTTTTCTTTTACATACGCACAGCTCTTATAATTTTCCCAAATTCAGAAATTACACCACTCACATATTGAAATGCACATGCCTTTGATACTCACACCATCCATATATTTCTACTGTTGTTCAGGTATCTCATAAATATTTAACACCAGTCTTCTCCTGGCTGCAAAACCTCATTTGAACATGTCATGCGCAACAAATAAAACAGAGCACGAAAACTCTCAGCCTCTTCATAAAATCTTCGCTGTCAACGCACTGCTCTTTTATAATATGCTCGACTTTTCTATACCTGCAGAAATAAAACGTCCAACCATTTTTTCAAATCTCGTTACATGCTTGACTCAAAGGAATATATTAGTGCCCAGTCACACAGAATTCATTTTTACTACTCAGCTTCTTCACACACATAAATTAACATGCACAACATGTGTTCGAAAAAAAAGAAAACAGTTGACCATTTCAAAATGCACAGCTAAGGAAAACATTCGAACATATTCCTACAATTATACTCAACTCTCTATACCTGGAATCCACATTTTCTTCCAAGCAAGATTTTGTCCACCCAGTCAGAAAGATAAAGTTCGCTGCTGCAAGAAATAACATACGTCTACCTTTTAAAACTCCACTTCTATCCAACTCCATTACGAGAATTTGACACGATACCACCTTAAAAATATGCTGGTTTTCACCCAGCTTGGTTGCATCACAAATATTTATGCCCAGCCAAACAAATGAATAGTCAAAGATACAAAAGGAACACACAACACTTAGTTTTTTTAAAAGAAACACACAGCTGGTATATATTTGCAAAGAAACACACCCCATTAATTAATGCAAAATGTTACTTTTGCCATCGATGTGAAGGAGAAATAATTTGCAATGCCCCCTTTTTGGGACATTAGAAGTCAATTAAATAATTAAGTTGTCAAATTATATCAAATTAAATGACAACTTAGTTTAATTTTTTAATAAAGTATTAAAATGACTTTTATGGAGCCTAGTGAAAAATTAATAAAGTAATTATAATTTAAAGAGGGAAAATAAAGAGACAAAGAAAACGAACATGAAGAGACAAGAAGAAGGAAAATAAAGTCACAACGCTGTGCTATAAAAGAACATTGAGAGGCTCATTCTCAGGATGCTTGGTTTATGCTTGACCACTGTTTTCTCTTGGAGAATTTTGGGAAGCTTTGGCTTTTAGTTTTGAAAACTTGAGGACGGAAACCTTTAGGATTTCTTGGTGGATTGGACAGAAACTCAATTCATTTTTGGAGGTGAATTCACAACGGAGTTGACAGTTGGGCAAAATTTGTGAAGTCTTATCCAAAGTCAAACTTGTAGAAATAAAGGTATTTTATATCTGTTTGGAAAATAAAGTTGTAATGATTTATCTTCATATTTCAGATTTCTATTTCAGTTTGATATTATATGATAATCTGCTGAATGAATAGGGAATCATTTGCATGCAAATTGTTTATTTAATTTCCTAGACATTGGTAAAATCTGGAGCAAATATCCATAAGGGGTTATTTCATAATTATCGCCCAGCAATAGTTTTTGAGTACTCGTATATCTTCGTCGCCAATTAATAAAGCCACTATCGCACCCCATGAATAAAGATGATTTCACTTTTTAATTCAAAGGATGACATGGCATAGTAATCTGACTAAGCAGCTGATGGAGACAAGCAAGCAGTTGACAAGCTGCTGAAGTAGACACACAACCGGCTTAAGCAGCTCAAGCACGTCAAACAGTTCAAGCTCGTCAAGCACCTCAAGCACCTCAACCAAGCAGACAAGTAGCTCAATGAAATTTCTATAACTCTGAGTAATCGTTTGAGATTTAGACAACCTTGATAATCAACCTTTGACATCAATGACAACATACTCAACAACCTTCTCTAGCATAAGTTTGTTGATGACCCTTAACCATTTTTTTGTAATTTTTCCTAAACATAATGAGGTGGTGGAAAAAGAAAAAAATAACTAAATAGTTAAATTAAGTTGTTGAAAAGTAACTTTGAGTTATAAACTAAAGAATGACTTATATTTAAATATTTAAAAGGTTGTTGTAAGTGAATGAATAAAGTGCTGCTAGACCTAAGGTGCAAAAAAGTGAGTGAAAAAAGACAATTTATTATTTTTTGAGTTTGAGTGAATAATTAAGAAAAAAAATTATTTCCTCAAAAAAGTTATAAAAGGAAAGATAGTTTTTGTATTGGGTCTTCTTTTCATTCAAAAATTTCAGTTTTCAAGAATGAACATGAGTTTTTCTTTCTTTTCCGAGGACGATAATCTTTTGGTATTGTTGGAACTTGGTTTCGAGGATGAAAACCCTCCTAGCCTTTTAATGGAGTTGTCCTCTAGGATTTCCAGTATGCTTCATTAGATAAAGTCTTAAAGATTGTTTGATTCTAATAATTGTTTCAGTTTTGGGTTTAAGAAGATTCAATAATAATGACGTTTTCAGTAATTTGGTGAGCACTGAGTTTTATCCTTATTCATGCTATATGTCTATGGATATTCTACTGTTGCAGATTTTAAAGGGTGATTTATGTGCTGTCTGTAGAGTCCCTACTTGGACCATATCATTACTTGCTGAATTGATAAGATCCCAAGCATAATCTCAGCAATATAAAGACAAAACAAGGGCCGCACATATTCATATTCCATCATATAGTTTGGCTGTACTTCTCAACCTGCTAATCAAACAGGTCTAGGACCGATCGCAGCTTTATATGGAGGATTTTCAAGTCAATACCAGTTTTTGAGGGCCATGATAGTCAAGAAAAAGGTCTCTATTTGTTTTTTTATTAGAATTTATGACTTCTTTATGCTGGCCCTACAATTGCAACAGGCCATATATTCTTTAGGAGGTGAGGAATTTCAGAATTGTATTTTCCTTAAAGGGGAGTTGTACTACTTCAGCTGAGTATCATTTTCATTTAAAGGGGTAAACGCTTTGACCCGGAGCTATGAACCAGTGATGCTACAAATGGGGGACCCCATCCCCAATGGGATTTGGACCTTGATGGCAAGAACAACAACACAACTTCTTAACCATCACAAAATGCCTGTGTTCCACAGAGTTTCCGGGACGGGGACGTTTTCGGGGTCGGGGACGTGTTTCCGGTATGGGTACTGGTCGAAGCCAAAATTTAGGGGATGGGACCTTAGGGGACGACGACTAAAAACATAGGGAATTTTTATATATAGAGAGACAAAATTCATAGATGAATATCATAACATTGATAAACCTTTCCCCATAGTCATAGACATACATGGAAATTGAAAACTTAGCTATCAAGGATTCAAGATTGAAATGACAATATGATATAAATTATAATATATATCATATATCCAATATCGCATACATATAGCAAAAATGCCCAAAGGCTACAAGCATCAATGTATCATGCATGAAATTAAAATGACATAAAGTATCCAACTCCATAATAATCAAAACCAATAATGTATCTGAGTATCTGCGAAGCCAAATATATGGCTGTCCTCTAGGAATCTAAATCTATATCTAAATCAAAATCAGAGTCTAAATCATTGGTAGGGGTAGGCAGAGGGTCCTCATCCAATGGAACACCAAGCAGCCTTGTAGGTGTGTCATCCTCTGACAGTCCCAACCAGTGTTGAGTGGGGAGGGGTGAATTAGCACCTCTAAAACTTCCTTTTGACTTTAAATCCGGTGAAGTAAACTTACAGCTGAAAGACAATCAGATTTAAACATATAATAACAGTAAGCAAACAATCACATAGTGACACCAGATTTATTACGTGGAAACCTGGTTAGGGTAAAAACCACGGTGTGAGGAGACCTCACAAATTTTGTACTATTCTAAAGTACGCCCTGTAAGGAGCTTTCCTGGTTAAAGGATAATAACACACAACTAGGTGCGACCCGGTTAAGGGATTTGTTACAATAAGGCCGGTTAGTGCCTACTTGGTTAAAGGACTTTGAACATCTTACAAGATGCCACCCGGTTAAGGGATTTGATACAAGGGACCTGTTAGAGTCCACCCAAATACTGAGATTTAACTATTGTAGTTGCTAGAAAACTATAGAAGATTGACATTTTACAATTGGCTTTGCATAGCCTGATAAGATCTCTGTTTGTGCTCAGCTGAGAATTGTCACCAGTCACCACAGGTGTGTCCTCTTCTACTGTTGTGCTTCTCTTCACACACTTCTTTCTCTTCTTCTCTCTTTGATTTACCCTGGCTTCTTTTGAGCTTTTCAAGTTCACTCTTTTCTTTGGTAGAATGAAGGTAACTTTTCTTCTCCTCAATCAGAAGAATATATAGTCTTAGCCCTAATTGCGCTCGTTATGCATGACCTAATTATAGGTCCTTATCGGATTCATTACTCAGTGGAGTACCAGTTTACTGAGGAAACATCCGATGCATGCCCTTGCTTTATCTTCCTTATAGAGAAAGCAGTAGTTGCGTGTCAAGCAACTCTCCTTTATAGAAGATAACGCTTTGTTTTAAAGCCACTGATTTCAGATTTAAATACTCCAGACGCGCCTCAAACCGATCACCAGTTTAACTTAAAGACCTCTGGATTTGTTGCAGAAAATCCCGGTCAAGGAGTCAGTTAGAACAGGTAGTTTGACTATGACTTCCTCGGTTTATATTGGAGTTATAACTAGATTAGTTGAGATCCTCATGCTGTGAATAGGTAAGAGTAGTTAACCTGTTACTGTCCCTTTCCTTGGCTCACTGGTTGCACCGTCCTCAATTGTATGTTGATACCGGTTTGTTGTTGCTTTCTCTGTGTTTGACTACACCGGTTGTAGCCAAGTCTTTGGTTGAAGATTGAATGCTAAACAAAATACACTACACGGTTGCTAAGGCTTTATATAGTGACCGGTGGCATTTGCTAATAGCCACACTTTTTGCCAAACCATCCTTCTTTCATACAGATCTCCTTGGATCTTTAGACTTTATAGAGATGACAAGTCTTTATATTCGTTTGCCAATCAATGACAACACTAGTACCAGTAGCAGGCTTACCGGTTATCATCACTTAATGCCAACAATCTCCCCCTTTGGCATTGATGGCAAAACCTTGATGGGCAATCACAATATCACCAGATTACTATGCATGCATCTTTGTACCACTGCTATTGCAACAGTCTTCTGGTTATTGCCAAACTCTCCCCTTTTTTGACAATGATGCCAAAGGCTAGTCAGAGAGACTATCTTTTGGTAATCTACTCCCCCTAGGAACAACATTCATTTTTCATCTGTCCTGAAAAGATGAGGTGTTTCCCTTTGTGGAAGCATAATGAACTGATGATCACCTTTGCAGGTTTACTGAAGATCATGAAGGGGTATCACCCTTAGTTTACCTCTAAGATACTCAAAAGTACTATTTGGTAATGGCTTTGTGAAGATATCAGCAATTTGTTCCTTTGTGGGAACATACTCCAGTCTCACCTCCTTGTCTTGTACCAGCTCTCTCAAGTAATGATACTTGATGGCAATGTGCTTTGTCTTGGAGTGCATAACAGAGTTCTTGGATATATTAATTGCACTAGTGCTATCACAATAGATAGCTATCGGTTCAGGTATCTGTTCTTTAATTCCTTCCAACAGTTGTTTGATCCAGATCACTTGTGTGCAATTGATTGCTGCAGCAACATATTCGGCCTCTGCAGTAGATTGGGAAATACAATTCTGTTTCTTGCTTGTCCAAGAAACGATTCTTCCACCGAGAAAAAATGCACCATCACTTGAGCTCTTTCTATCATCAATGTTTCCAGCCCAATCTGCATCAGTGTATACTTTTATTTTGAATCCCCCCTTGTGTGGAAACCATAATCCATATTCCTCAGTGCCCCTTAGATATCTAAAGATTCTCTTTACTGCTATCAGATGTGTCTCTTTGGGATTTGCAGAGAATCTCGCCACTATGCCAACCGCATGTGCAATGTCCAGTCTACTGTGAACAACATACTGCAGTTTTCCTATCATGGATCGATACATTGTTTCATTCACTTCTTTTGCATCATCCTCCTTTGATAACTTGAGGTTAGTTATCATTGGGGTTCCAACCGGTTTAGAGTCTTCAAGTCCAAAAGTCCTAAGAATTTCTTTTATATACTTGGATTGAGATACAAAGATACCTTCATGTAGCTGATGAACCTGTAGTCCAATAAAGAATTTTATGGTGCCTATCATAGACATCTCAAATTATTTCTTCACTTCAGCGAAGGCTTTGCTCATCCTATCATCTCCTCCAAAGATGATGTCATCCACAAAGATCTTAGCAATCAGATTCCCATCTTTTTCGGTCTTGAGATACATATTGCTGTTGTCCCCGGTTCTTGTGAATCCTATGGTCAGAAGGTATGAATGCAACCTTTCATACCAAGCCCTTGGAGCTTTCTTATGCCCATAAAGAGCTTTCTTTAGTTTACAGACCATTCCATCCTGATGTGCAGATGTGAAGCCTTCCGGTTGTTCAATGTAGACTTCTTCCTCCAATATTCCATTCAAGAATGCAAACTTGACATCCATCTGATACACTTTAAACTTTTTGTGTGCAGCATAAGCAAGAAGAATTCTCACTCCTAGTCTTGCTACAGGTGCAAAGGCTTCTCCATAGTCCAGTCCAACCTCCTAGGCATATCCTTTGTAGATCAATCTTGCCTTATTTCTTATTACTTTCCCATCCTCATTCAACTTGTTCCTATAGACCCACTTGGTCCTTATGACATTCTTGTCCTTTGGTCTTGGCACAAGTTCCCATGTGTCATTTTTCCCAATTTGCTCAATTTCTTTCTCCATGGCCTTGACCTAGTTTTTATCTTCTAGAGCTTCCCTTGTCATTTTGGGCTCTATACAGGAAAGTAAACAGATTCTCTTTGGCCTTTTTCCTAGTTAAAACATTAGCATGTTTGTCACCAATAATGTTATCAGTAGAGTGATATGTGACATACCTTGGGAGAACCGGGCACTATTCTTGATCAAGTGCTTCCAGTTGAGCAATTTCTTCACCATGATTCTGAACATTTTCTTGTTCACCATCCTGTGCTCCAGGTGCAGTTTCCTGAACCGGGTATTTGTTCACATGGTGTTCTTCTTCGTTTTCAGTAGCAGCTTTATTGAACTCAAAGGTATTTCTTTCATTTAGACCTTCAAGACTGTGATGATCATCATGACCAGTCTTCTTATCCGGTTCCTAAGATTCATCAACTTTTACATTGATGCTTTCAATTATCTTGCATGTTCTCTTGTTCAGACACCGATAGGCCTTACATTTGGTAGAGTAACCCAAAAATGTTCTTTCATCACTCTTGGGTTCAAACTTCCCAGAATACATATCTCTTTTGATGTAACATTTACTACCAAAGATTTTGAAGTAGCCTACACTGAGAGTATGCTTAAACCATAGTTCATAAGGAGTCGTACCGTTCCCTTTTTTACTTGAACTCGGTTGAGTGTGTAGACAGCAGTACTGACAGCTTCTCTCCAGAAGTGATGAGGGAGATCCTTCTGGATCAATAGGGTTCCGACACAATCGATCAGAGTCTTGTTCCTTCTTTCTGCTACTCCATTTCGCTGCGGAGTCCTTGGTGCAGATAGCTGTCTTTTTATTCCATGTTCCTCACAGTAGTGAGTGAACTGTTGAGAGGTATATTCACCTCCTTTGTCTGATCTAAAACACTTCAAGCTTTTACCAGTCTCTTTTTCCACTCTAGCTTTGTAGATTTTGAACATGTGGAAAGCTTCTAATTTCTCCTTAAGAAAGAGTGTCCACATCATCCTGGAGAAGTCGTCTACAAAGAGCATAAAGTATTGGTCTCCATGGTAGCTCTTCGTTCTCATTGGTCCACACAGATCAGTGTGTACCAGGCCTAGAACATTCTCAGCAGAGAAGGACTTACTGTTGAAGGATGTTCCGGTCAGCTTTCCTAACTGACAATTTTTACAAACACCCTTGATGGGTTTTGTAATCTCAGGAAGTCCTCTTACCGTTTTCTTTTTGCTCACTTTGACAATACTATCAAAGTTTATGTGGCAGAGCCTCTTGTGTCATAACCAGTTGTTGTCTTCTTTGGTCATAAGACAAATTTTGTTTGATTCTCCTTTGACCGAGGCTATGAGACAAGCTCCTTCCATTAAGTCTAGGTAGAATAGATTACCTTTGCTCTGTCTATCAGTTGCAATATGGGTTCTGGATTGATTCTTCACTATACAGGAACCTTGTCCGAATTCCAGCAGGAATCTTTTGTTATTCAGTTGTGCAACACTCATTAAGTTGTACTTGAGTCCTTCAACCCAGTACACATCTTCACAGATAGCATCGTTGCAGAGTGCAATAGAGCCTTTACCTTTAATGGCACAAGGAGCATTATTTACGAAGGTAACTGATTCGCTGTCATTGAGCTCCAAGCTGATAAACTTGTTCTTGTCACCGGTCATGTGGTGAGTGCATCCACTATCGATGATCCAATCATCGTATTGATGTGACTGTGAGATAAGCGCAATTTCACTTATCACAGGGCTCTCCTTTATTGCCACAAGTGCAATTTCTGGATCATCTGAGTCTACAAATTCATCATCTGTGACTCCTTCCCCAGCAAGATAGCATTCCTTGTTTGTTTTGCTCTTGAACCGGTCCCTTTTATCTTTATGTTCATTATCAGGACACCTTGCAGCAATATGTCCAATCTTGTTGCAAGAGAAACATTTCAAGGGGAGCTTTCCCTTATACTTCCCTTGTCCCTCTGAGGAATCTCCTAGCGATAAGTGCTTCAAACTCATCTTGCTCCATCTCCTCTGAGAGTAGATTCTCAACAAGGTTGCCAATATTACCGGTAGAGAAATTACCGGTTTCTCTTCCCTTTTTGGTGGAAGAGATATTGACAGATGACTTAAAAGCTACTTCCTGAATGGATAAGCTATTATCAAAATTACTTAATTCAAAGGTAGCCAGCTTACTGATTAGGGAGTCTAGGGTGACTTGATCTTTGGTCACCGATCTGAGCTCTTGAATGACAAAGATCTTGATGGCATACTGAGGTCTGAGAGTTCTCAGTATTTTACTAACCACCTCTTCATTAAGCTTTCCTCCAACGCTTCTGAAGGAGTTGATCACCTCTTTGATCTGGTTGCTATATTGCTCAATGTCTTCTCCTTCATTCATCCTCATGTCATCATATTTTCTTCTGAGGCTTTCGACCTTGGCTCTTTGAACATTTGGATCTCCATAAACCGTTTGCAACTTGCCCCACATCTTGAAGGCAGAATCAAGATGTTCGATCTCAGCGTAGACATGATTAGGTAGTGTAGTAGCTATCATATCCATAGCAGCCGTGTGCTCGATTTTGATCTTCAGTTCATTAGGTGTTAAAGTGCTAGCAGGTTCACTGTAATCGGTGATAACATGATTCCAGTACTGATCTCCGGTGGTCTTCATGTACAGCATCATTCGGCTGGACCACAGAGTAAAGTTTTCCTTTGAAAACTTTGGTCCTTCCTTTCTCATCATCTTGACTTTTTCTTTATGCTGTTAAGTGGTAAAGAAAACAAGACTCTAGCTCTGATACCAATTGACAGTCCCAACCAATGCTGAGAGGGGAGGGGTGAATTAGCACCTCTAAAACTTCCTTTTGACTTTAAATCCGGTGAAGTAAACTTACAACTGAAAGACAATCAGATTTAAACATATAATAACAGTAAGCAAACAATCACACAGTGATACCAGATTTATCACGTGGAAACCCGGTTAGGGTAAAAATCAAAGTGTGAGGAGACCTCACAAATTTTGTACTCTTCTGGAGTACGCCTTGTAAGGAGCTTTCCCGGTTAAAGGATAATAATACACTGCTAGGTGCGACCTGGTTAAGGGATTTGTTACAATAAGGCCGGTTAGTGCCTGCCTGGTTAAAGGACTTTGAACATCTTACAAGATGCCACTCGGTTAAGGGATTTGATACAAGGGACTTGTTAGAGTCCACCCAAATACTGAGATTTAACTATTGTAGTTGCTAGAAAACAATAGAAGATTGACCTTTTACAATTGGCTTTGCATAGCCTGATAAGATCTCTATTTGTGCTCAGCTGAGAATCATCACCGGTCGCCACAGGTGTGTCCTCTACTATTTTGCTTCTTTGCACACACTTCTTTCTCTTCTTCTCTTTCTGATTTACCCTAGCTTCTTTTGAGCTTTTCAGGTTCACTCTTTTCTTTGGCAGAATGAAGGCAACTTTTCTTCTCCTGAATCAGAAGAATATATAGAGTCTTAGCCCTAATTGTGCTCGTTATGCATGACCTAATTACAAATCCTTATCGGATTCATTACTCAGTGGAGTACCAGTTCACTGAGGAAATATCCGATGTATGCCCTTGCTTTATCTGCCTTATAGAGGAAGTAATAGTTGTGTGTCAAGCAACTCTCCTTTATAAGAGATAACGCTTTGGTTTAAAGCCACTGATTTCGACTTTAAATCCTCCATTCAAACCGATCGCCAGTTTAACTTAAAGACCTCTGGATTTGTCGCAGAAAATCCCAGTCAAGGAGTTCGTTAGAACAGGTAGTTCGACTATGACTTCCTCAGTTTATACCGGAGTTATTACTAGATCGGTTGAGATCCTCATGCTGTGAACAGGTAAGAGTAGTTAACCTGTTAATGTCCCTTTCCTTGTCTCACTGGTTGTACCATCCTCGGTTGTATGTTGATACCTGTTTGTTGTTGCTTTCTTTGTGTTTGACTACACCTGTTGTAGCCAAGTCTTTGGTTGAAGATTGAATGCTAAACAGAATACACTACCTGGTTGCTGAGGCTTTATATAGTGACCGGTGGTATTTGCTAACAACCACACCTTTTGCCAAATCATCCTCCTTTCATACAGATCTCTTTGGATCTTTAGACTTTATAGAGACGACACGTCTCTATATTCGTTTGCCAATCAATGACAACACTAGTACCAGTAGCAGGCTTACCGGTTATCATCACTTATTGCCAACATCCTCATCAATTTGCAATGCATCCTCGGGATTAACATCCCAACGTAGTGCTGGAGTCAGCCGATACTCAAGACTCTGTCGCTCATGTAGTCGGAATACACTATGAACAACCACAAGCTTCTCCGATTGTCTAGAGGTAAGCCTGTTCCTCTTGACTGATTGGATAAAGCTATATTTAGACCAATTCCTCTCTGCAGAGGAGGAACTCGCAACCTGTGAAAGAAGATGAACGGCAAGAGCTTTCAGCTCAGGTGCATCTCTACCATACCTTGTCCACCATCCAATCAGGTCCTTTTGAGCTAATGTAGCTCTATTGGTCCTCACCTCTGGTCTACTAAAAGTTGGACCACGAAGATTGGAATATTCAAGCCATTGCCCCGAAATTTTTGCACCATCCTCTGCATTATACATTTTTTAAAGGGCCTTGAAGAAACCCTCCACCTATATTGAAGAAACAAAAAATTTAAAATTTAGAAGTTAGAATTTAGAAATCAGAAATCTAACTTAAAACTTAAAAGTTTAAAACTTAAAGTTAAACATAAATTACACTCACCTCCTCATCAATAGATGGAGGCACTCTCCCAGGCCTTGGTGCATACCATTTAGGATTGACTGCATAGACTGCCATATGAAGTGGGGTGTTCATAGTGTTCCACCTTTTCATCCTAATGGGCTTAATATGCTCCTCATAGAACTCCAAAGTAGGTTCTTTGTTTTTAATAGCTTGCTTGACTTGCCCAAGCATGCTATCAAAGGTCTCATAAATCTCTCCAAGGCTAGGAGAGTCAGTATCAACATATCTAATGACCTGCACAATAGGGCCAATGAAGGAGAAAATGTATCTGCAAATGAAAGCAAATTACAAGTGAGAAACATCATAATCATTTAAAAATTAAAAATCAGCAAATGGCAAATGCTAAAATCAGCAATAACAATTATAATATTATTTAAGTTTCTTACCTCATTGTAGTCCACCAGTTATCATCCAGGATTCTTTGTCTCACAGTTCTTCCATCCACGGTGCTTGATTCATGCCATCTATTCCACTTTACGTTGACCACGATGGATTGTAAGGCCTCTTGGACCTTAAGCATCCTCTCCATTAAAATGAAGTAGCTAGCATATCTTGTCTCCACGGGGCTTGAGGAATTCTTTCTTGTAAAATGTCCTAAATAATGCAAGAGATGTGTGATGATTGCAAATAAACATTTGCACATCTCTAGCCTTAGACACCATAGCCTTTATACAAACAATTTCGCCTATGTCCTTCGAGGTGTTATTCAATGCATGTACACAACACGGGGTCCAAAAAATGTGTTTATAAGTGCTCTCTACTATCAATCCAGCTGATTTACACACCCGGGCTGAATCAGTGACTACTTGCACAACATTTGAAGCCCCTACCCCTTCTATAACATCCTTCAAAATCTCAAATTGGAAGGATGCATTTGTAATGTCCCCATTTTTTGCAGATCATTGATCTGATGGTGCCAGGTCATTATTGTGATCCTTGTGGTCTAGCGAGGTGTTTAGAGGGTCTTTGGTGTGAACTTACTATTTGGGCTGAGATAAGTTAGAGGAGTTGAATGGATAGTTCTGATGAGCTCAGATGAGTTAGAGGAGTTGAATGATGCTCTCAGTTTTCTTTTCTGGTTTTCGGTTTGGGCTCCAAGAATCTTGGAGAGAGCGTCTATTTTTAGTAAGTCACTTTGTCAAGTTCACTCATCATCTTTCATCATCTGGATCAATCCTGTGCAGACAGATTTCGATTCGGACGCTTTTTCAGTTGTTTTCACAAGACGTGTGGTTTATTATTATTATTTAATTAAATTTGCTAAGGTTGCTATTTTTGTTGGTAGTATATGCTGGATACCTTAGTGTTATAGCTCGTTAGAACCAAGATGAAAAAGTTTTAAATTTTGGGCACACGAAACTGGGACCTTGTGTGTCATAATTTCATGATATTGGAGAAAAGGCCTTTTTTGGAGCCAAATGAATTAATAAATTATATTATTCAATATGTGCCTAAGTATAAAAAGTGTTTTAAGTGAAAAGTGTGTGAGAGAAGACACTTTTAAATTATAAAAGCAATGGTTTGTGAAAGGAAAATCATCCATTGTTGAATTATGATTTTATTGAAGTTTGTGAGAGAGACAACCCGGCTAGGGTTTTGAGGATTGATTCCTCTTCTGACAATTTGAGCCATTACAGGTTGATGGTGAATTTTGCAGCTGTAGTTCTGATTCTGAATTTTAATTCAGTGTTGATGTATACTAGAATTCTGAGAAGTTTGTTCTATAGGCAAATCAATTCATTCATTCTGGGTTTTGATTTGTCTTCTTGCTGAGGATTAGAATTGATTGGGGAAATCTGCAACGAATGCTACAGGTTGGGAGTTGAAAGACAAAGAATTATGTTCCATAATTCATAAGTGCAGCCGTACGGAATTAAGGACTTCATATTTTTCCAGCCTGCCGTACGCCATCAATTCAAGCATTGTTGCGTGAGTTTTTTTTCTTTGGTTGGATGGTCATGTGATGCTTATTAGGTGAAGGTGATAAATGTTTGGGAAGAAACTTGCATAGCAGGAGCTGTTTGAGATTGAAGGGGCTTGCGTCCATTTCCAGATTTCATTATTTGTAGCCGGGTTAAAAAATCAGATTTGTGATAATTCAGAGATTCCCATTTGTTACAGTCAGCCGTAAATTTCATACACCTGCAGCTGGATTCATTTTAAAGTTCCAGGTTAATTTGTTAGTTGTAGTATGAAATCAGTTATAATAGTTGCTTTAATTTTGATATTTGTAAGCAATTCAGTGGTGTTATAATTTCTGATATCATTCTAATAAATGATGAAAATCTGAAAGTGTTCATTGAATTTCAAAATTATTGTTCATATATTCTGAAAGTTATTTTAATTGCAATTAAATTAGAGAGCCAAGCAGGCTCTTTACAGCATCCTTCCTTTTCCCTAAACAATCAACGGCTCTAAGAAAATAGGCCCCTGCTGTACTAGTGACAATAAGATTGATGAGTGGCCGATGTTTGATATCGGTCCACCCATCCATGATGATAGAGCATCCATCACTCATCTATGTTTGTCTCATGCCTCCATCAAAATGCTCACTTTTGAGTACTCTTTATCAAGGATAGTGGTGCGTAATTTAGTCTCTCTTGGTGGTATAAATGAGGGACGAGCAACATATATATCTTTGCACATTTGTTTAAAATATGAGGAACGACAAACATGGAATGGTATACCATGAGCATAAAGAAATCTGCCAATGGACTCTTCAGAGTTCTCTTTTGGTTGTATGTTAAATAATTCAGCCACATTGGTATCTTTGTGATATCCCCTTCTAGAATTAAATATTAAATCATAATAAAATTAGTAAATATTAAATCAATAATTATGATTAATAAATATTAACAATTACCTTGATGATTATATATTATTAATAAATATCTAATTAATATGTTATTACCTATTTATAATAAATATTATAAACAAGCAATAAGTAATGATTATAATTATATTATTAATAAGATATCTAATAATCTTAATAATCACTTCATATACGTAGTGACAACTATCTCTGAGGTGGACGTGGCAGTGCCAACTCAAAGACAGGCTTGTTCATACTCAGCAATAAGATAAAAACACATTTGCAGGTACAGTATACACAGTGTCTAACATACAGATCAGAATAATAAGTAGAACAATTAACTATTAAGGTCTGCCGAAACAGTACTGGGATCGACATGATATCCGTTTCATTTATATATATCCAATCTTGAAATACGACCATATGGAGGAGGCAACCAGGAATTCTAATCAATCTGTACAAGTCAAAGGACTTACCACTAGAGAGGGTCGAGTAGCATATATCTGATTATAAGATAGTGCGATGATTATATAATTACTTTAGCAGCAATAGTACTTATAAAAGAGTGCGGGATAATTGAAGAGAATTGATATTTCAAGATAACTAATAGATTAACATTAGTATATTGTTTAGTTTCTTCACCAAAGGTTGTGAACTCCCTAAGACATGAGACATGTCTCATGTAAGGCGACTCTTTGATCACGAAGGAATGTATTTATTCACATCAATCACTCAAGCGGGGGGGAAAATATACGAAGGGTGAATAAGTGTATGGGTATTAATGAAAGGAGTGGACTTCACGTAAGAAGTATTTCTGAGGAAAATATGTCCAGCATTGATAAGAAACCATTAAGGGAGTTTGTATCTATCATCTGTGTTATTGCAGAGAATATATATATAAATCATAAGGCTCATATGATACATATTAAGAATCAATTCTGAATTACATATTATTATTATAGTGAATATATTATGAATAAGGAATGTTTTTATGATCTAATATATATATGTACATATATATAGATACATACATATTAATAGCAGTATAATCAGATATATATATATATACATAACAGTGAAATCATATATATATATATATATAAAACAGTATGATCATATATATATAATAGTGAAATCATATATAACAGTGCAATCAGATAGAAGATCCATATAGATAAGTTATGTTATATACAGTACATATAAGAGATTGTGATTATATATAAGTATGTTAATAATAATAAAAATCAGAATTATATATATAGATACATGTGAGCATATATTAAGAAGAATAAAAATCTGAATTATATTAATGATATTCTAACATATTATAAGACCTAGATTCTATTATCGCTTTTGACACGAGAATGGAAGGCAGAGGCCACCAAAGAGGGGCAGTCTAAATCCAATAGGATAGCTCCCAAGATAGGGTAGGGACCAGCCCCCTCTTTAACCTTGAGAGCTTGAGCTTGAGACAGGTTAAAGGCTGAGTCTGTTAACTTTGAGGGAGTCTATTAATGGTCTCTAAGTGCTTTGGTTTGCCTCCAATGTCTTCTCCCTTCTCAAGACATGAAGTAATAATATGATCAATCTTGTAATATAGGTTGGAATAGCCGAAAATTCTTAATTCATTATTTATTCTTTATTTTTACTCCGAATGTTAATGTGAAATTAGTAGGGGACATTACAATCTCTCTTGGCCTTTCCCTTCCCTTTACTACTAGTGGTGGTGTAAGTGGGTGTGGGTGTGGGTGTGGTACCTATTGGACCCCCTGCTTTCAATGTCTCCCCCTCCACATGCAACCTATTGGCCTCTTCTTTTTCTACAGCTGTAATTTTTTTGCAACCTTTCACCCCTTGCCCACCTATCCATAAAAGATTACAATACACTCATGTAACTCCCAAAATAGTGTTTCTTACATATATGATACTACCATTCCCTACTACCCCCCAAATTTTTTTTCTTATTTTTGTCTACTTTTGAGGTGAATTGTAGGAGAGGTTTCTTTGAGTTGAATGAGCCTTTGGCATACTTTTTGAGGAGTGTGGAAGGGCATTGAAAAGGATTAGATTGTGACATTGTTGCATCTTCCATACAGACATGCTGAACATCTATATCATCATTTGAAGAATCACTATCAGCTCTACGTCTTTTTCTATGTCTTTGTGACATTTGAGCTGCTTGCATGGCAACATCCATGCTATCACTACTTCCCTCATCCTCACTACTTCTCATGTTTTTTGATTTTGTAATATATTATGCTGCTGCAAGTTATTGAAAAAAAAATATTTCAAAGTTTCATTCAACATGCCCTCTCTATGTGATGAAAAAAAATGAAAAATGGCAACAAATAACAATAAAGTTTGAATCAAACAATAGGAAGATAAAATACATACCAGGAATGAAGAAGAAATGATGGCAAAACTCTCCTCTTGAACCTCCAAAATGCACTCTTCTATTGCTGTTGTTGTTTGTCTTTCCTCTTGCAAAATACTCCAAGTCCAAATGAACAAAATAGTTAAGCCTTTTGGTTTTTCTATGTCAAAATAGGGTTTGGTTATTTTATTATAACCCACCATCCATGTGGGGCTCGTGCGTAGGTAAAAGAACAATTAAAAAACATTTTTTTTTGTGTTTTAAAGCCGCTAACGCTATTCTGGGAATTAGGGGACGAAAAATATTTTTTTTGTGTTTTAAAGCCGCTAACGCTATTCTGGGAATTAGGGGATGACATTCCGTCCTGGGGACGGACGAGAGACGACTTTGCTGTCCCCGGTACGGAATTCCGTAGCCTCCTCCCCTTCAGATTTTGAAACCCCGTTTCAGGGATGCGTCCCCGATTTCTCCAATTGGAAACATTTTAGGGGACGGGGAAAAGTTGTACCTGCATCCCCGTTTCGTACTCGGTACGGGGATGAGGCAAAAAGGGTAGGGGACGCGTCCCTGTGGAACACACCAAAATGCCAATGCTGGCAGCTAAGTATCATTTTACTTAGCAATAAATAAGTTTCTATTTTTAGGCTTTGGGTTTTTGTATTTGGTTTTCTAGAATATTCTTCAAGTGTTGGATTTTAGAGTTTTTGGGTATCACTTCTACATGCAAGGTATCAGCTTATTTTCCAATTTCTAGAATAACGATTTCAATTATTTGGATTTACAGGTTAATCATTGGAATCTCTTTGTTTTCATAAAAATCTAATGTTGTACTAACTAGACGGTTTACCGCTAGTATTTTAAGTTTCAAAGATCTTATAATGTTCATTATTGGATATGTACATCATTGTAAAAGATCTAGTTAGTTTATCGACCAGATCCTCTTAATTTTCAATATATTATCCCCCAACTTGACATGTATCAGAATCAGGTAATATAGTTTTCTATTTTTGTTAGCAATTTAAGTTGTCATTAGTGTAAATTAGTTGCAAATACCATTCCCAACGGTAAAGACTCACCGGTAGATCACTTATCTTTGAATATATGCACCGGTAGACTAGAAACAAAATGTATACAACCGGTAGACTAAACATAGGGGATACACCGAGATACACCGGTATGCATAACAGGGATGGACCGGGTATAAGAGTATACCAGTCAAAACTGCATAAAGATCTGCACCAGATTCTGCGGAGCAGTTTGAGTTAAAACCGGAATATGCGGAGCATCCACCGACTAGAACTGATGTTATCTTTTTAACAGGAGTTAGCTTTTATTTTTACGAAGATGTTTTTTCAAGGTAAACTCCAGATCAGAACGCAAAGCTTAACTACTAGTTGCATGATTTAATGTTGAGTTTACAGCCTGGTGGTTCTATGAGTTAAAGGTTTTCATTAAGGTAAACTCTTGTATAAATACAGGTCATAGGACACAAGAAAGAATGTTGTTGATTGTTGTTGAATACACAGAGCAGAGGAGAGATACCTTCTGAGAAAAGTGCTACAGGCACAGAGGTGAGAGGCAAAGAGATCAACAGCCAGGCAGAACCGGGAAAGAGATCAACAGGTATGATCTAATCAGACAATCGGTGTCAATTAAGATCATTGCTTTTATAAGGTGTGAAAGCATATTGAAATCCCTCAATCAGGGTGGACCCTAATTAGTTCTTTGCAAAACTCCCTTAACCGGGTAACATCTTTGCTGATGTTGAAAGTCCTTTAACCAAGCAACTCCTAATAGAGTTAAGATCTTAACCGATCTTCTATCAAATCCCTTAACCGGGTAGCACTCTAACAAGTGCTTTGTAAGCTCCTAACAGAGCGCCTTCATTTTGCAATAGTGAAGTTGTGAGCTCTGTCTCACCGTGGTTTTCTCCTTCTAACTGAGGGTTTCCACATATACATTCTGTGTTAATCTGTGTGTTTCTATTTATGCTTGTGAATGATTGTTTAGATTCTGCTTATCCTCGAAGAATAATTAAACAAGAGATGAATTGTAATAGAAATAGGATTTACTGATTCATCCCCCCCTCTCAGTAACCGGTTAGGAATAACAATTGGTATCAAAGCTTTTTTGTCTAATATATAAAGCTTAACTGCTTGAGAAAAAAATCATGGGGGGTTACAGGTATCCGAAACAGCTTGAGGAAACCAACGACATCATTGCCTCTCTGGAGAACAGGCTGAGAAGATCACTTGCTAAAAGAAAGGAGCTGGTTCTACAGTTGAGTGAGAGCAATGAAACTATTGATGAACTTTCTGGACAGAGTGAATTTGATGAAGCTGAGGAGGTAGTCTTTAAGCTCATGGAGAGGAACTAGATCCTAACCGATTAGATCTCTAACCTTAAGAGGGAGCAAGAAGATAATGCCCTAAGGATGACTGAACTGATTGAGAAAAAGAGGAAAGTTGAAGATGAAAGAAACACAATAATCAAGTCATTAACAACCTCTGAGAAAGCAAGGAACCTGACAGAGGAAGTTGTAGGGGCAAATGATCTTGTAATTCTGCAACTACAAAAAGACATGCAAATTGTCACACAAGAAAATGCCAACATGCAGAAGGGTTGGCATGACAGAGATGATGCATGCAAAAAGTTGGCAATAGAGCTGTATCAACTGAAGGGGTAGATGAAAGAACTTGAAGAAATGAATGAAATCCTAAGAAGATACAATGAAAGCTCGGTCAAGCTTGATGAGCAACTCAAAGCTCAAAAAAAGCACAAAGACCCCACCGGTCTTGGATTCACTGGTAAAGACACCAAAGAGACTAGTGAGTCTTCTAGAGCTAAGACAAGCAAGTAGGATAAGAAAAAGCCGCTGGCACAAAAAGGTAAGAAGACTTTTAACACCTCTTGCAATCATTGTGGGAAACCGGGTCATAGAACAAATGACTGCAGGAATGCACCGGTGAAGCCAAACAACAGTTACTGCAAAAACTGTTGCAAGAATGGCCACAAGACCAATGAATGCTGGCCAAGCCTCACAATTGTGTCCAGTGGAAGCAGGGGAAGCTTCAAAGGTTATTGCTACGCATGCAACAAGTTCGGACACAAAGCTGATGAATGCAGATCAAAGACAATGGCATTCAGATCCCCAAGACCGGTATTCACTAAGAGAAACAAGAACCGGAGCACAACCAACTGTGCTAACTGTGGCATACATAGTCACAATGACTACCGGTGCAATTCACCTAACAATAGAAGGGTGAACCCATGGAAGTCAACCGGGATAGTCTGTTACTCCTGCAACAAGGTTGGACACTTAGCCAAAGACTACAGGAACCGGTCGATGAACAAAAGGAAGGGATCGATCAAACCGGTGGAGAAGATCTTGTCTTCAATTGAGAAGACCAAAGGGAAGAAAACCGAGAAAGAAGTCAAGCAGATTTGGTTCAAGAAGGAATCAAAGAGCTCTTCTAAGGAGAAAACAGAGGAAAGTTCATCATTGGTCGATAGTGATATCTCTTCAGCAAACTAAGCCTACAGGGCTTAGAGGGAATCGGTAGCCTATCTACCGTTGTTGGTAGAACTGGTGAGTATTGATATTCATTCAGTCTACAAGAGAGACCGGACAGGTAAGAGTTGTTCAACCGAGTTTTGCTCAATCGAAAAAGCCAGAGAACTGGTTAGCAAAAAGCGGAAAGAAAGTGTAGGTAAGGCAATAAATGTTGTAGCCGTTTAATAAATAGTTACCGTTTGGTAATTACCGTTATACCCTAACCTTATAAAAGAAAGAAGAATTACTCATTATTTTTACTCTGCTATCTTTGTGATTAACGAATTTTTATGCTGAGTAATATTCTTGTGCTTTGATCATCGTGAGCTATTGTCTGTTAGACTGATCAAGCTTCTTTCTGTTAACCGATTGTTAGCAATGGTATCTTCATCCTCTACCGTGAAGCTGATTAAGGGAAATCAAGCGGACTGACCTACATATGATATTTTGCCGGTTTAGAATGGAGAAAACGACATGGCTGGTGCGCTGTCGTTTGTGCCAAACAAAGTTCTTTTGATTGAAGACATCACAGCGTTCATTCATGCCAAATAGGAAGAATTGGGAGAAACGTATATTCAAGGCGAGTACCTCTCGCTATGTGAAGAAGGGAGACTTCCTGATAAGTATGCAAAGCTGGTATCATCTGGACTTATCAATGGAGTATGCTACCCGACCGTCTTCCAAGAAGACCTAATTTGACTGGTTCTAAGTTGTCTTCACGAACCGGGTTTCTGGCTCACTAAAGGTGTATGCAATCTGATCACTGAAGACGATCTGCATAGAGTGACCGGATATAGCAACTGAGGGGAAGCACTAACCTTAAGGACTATCTCCAATGTTGTCGTCAATAAGCTAACAAAGTCAAGAGCTGATGGTCGACTCATGACTGTAAACGACATTAAGGATGATGGAGTCTGTTTTGCATCTGTTGTGATTGGCTACAAGGTTTACTAGTCCAGCAACCTGAACAGCATACCGGGAGGAGCCATTCACGCCGCTCACCGAATAATATACGATAATGCTCAATACGACATTTGTTCGATGCTTCGAAGCCAGATATTTAAAAATATGCAAAAGCTCGGAGTCGTGAGGAAGAAATCAATGAAGTACGGGACCCTTTTGGTATGTCTCTACTTCTACTCCAATTTCTTCCTGGGAAACGGAAAGGTTACATGGAAAACTGATAGACCGATTATGCATCAAATAAGCGAAATGGCCAACCAACTGGGAAACCAGTTAGGAAGAGTGATGACTAAGTACTTTGAAGCATTTCAATTAAAAATGCATGCAAGGGAGAGGGTGCCGTCAACCATTGTTGACCAGTTTAAGGACGACGTATGCTTTCTGGTTACCACTGACAACTGCATCATTCAAGCTGTGGAACCGAGAACCATGTTCGCTCCTGAATTGGGCTACGAGATCACCACAAAAACTGCCAAGGCATATGCAGATGCCTTGACCGAGGCAGATCTTAATCTCTCTGCTTACCAGTTTGGTACCCATGAAGAAATCCAGGATAATCTGAAGCAAAGGGCACCAATTAAGAATGTGTATGTCAAGAGGACCCCTACACCAAAGAAGAAGCCAACGACAGAACAACCAAAGGCTCAGAGGAAGAAAGCTCAACCAGTAGCAAGCACTCTAGACGAAGAACCTGAGGAAACTGAGGCTGAAGACACACTTCCTCTAATCAGAAAGAGGAAATCAGGTAAACTAGTTAAGGAGGATCCACCAAGGAAAAGAAAGCCCATGATTGATGAATTTGTGGTAGGATTGAAAGATATTGGTGGAATGAGTTCAGTGGAGTCAAGATATAAGTTTGCTAATGAAGAAGACAGGAGAAAAATTGAAGAAGCTGTAGTGTACTGCATTCACAAGTTTAATCTGCATCCCACCGAACTTCACAAGGTTATACCTGATGATCTCCTACAAATTATTGAAGTTAGATGGAAAGCTTCAATGGACAGAGAAAAGGAGCTGAGGATTCAAGCTCTACTAGAAGTTCAGAACCACCTCACTTTGGAAGAAGCCACTGAACAAGCTGAACTTCATCAGCAAGATTTCCTAACAAAGAAGAGGATGGGTCTGATGCTTATAGGAGAAGTTGACAAGGTTCCTAAAGGAGTAGCTGTATGGATCAAACTTCTTCAGACACAGCAACAAGTAGAGGAAGCACACCAAAGAACCATAGTTCCACCGGTCCCTGACACCGGTAAAGGAAAAGGAGTATTTGGAGCTGATGATCCGGACAAAGAAAAGAATCCTACAAAACTGGTCATTGTAGACATCACTAATGACAAAGCCAATGATCCAGCTCGTCCATCTGTTCTAATTTCTCCTAAGAAAGGTAAGCCTCGAACTGTGACTGTAAATCAAATAGTTGATGAGGTAATGGATTTTGGAATAATAGATAATGCCGCTAAATGGTATAGCATGCTAGAAGAAGAGGATAAACAGTCAGTCATAATAGCCATAGTGGAAACTTTTATGGACTACCACAGAGCTCCAAGGGACTATAGGGCCAAGCTTCCCCTTGAGTTAAATTCAAGGCTACAGAACAAATGGAGAACTAGTCTAGGCACCAACACTAGAATAAATAAAGAGACACTGTCTAAGGTTAGACCTGGTCTCAGTGAAGATAGAATAAAGCTTCTACTAGAAGAGGCCTCAATCAACTTGAATACCAAGTATAGAGTTGCTAAGATCCTAAATGGATATGAAAACAAAGTCTATAAAGAGACTTTAGATTTCTAGCAGAAGTACAATTTCAGTGCACTAGATATAACAAGTCCACGGGATCAACCTGAAAATGTACAAGCACCACCGGTTAAATTCACTTCTGGTGAAGAAACTACAATCGGTATGGAAGAAAGTCAAATAGAGGAGTTCACATCTGGTGAACAGGTAAATGTTGAACAAGAAATCCCCCCAATAGAACAAGAGTTGGGAAATGATATACCTATGGGAGAATTACACACAGCTGAAGAGCAACACAGGGAAGAAGTCCCACCAGAAGAACAACTCCCACAAGAAGAAAATGCTCAGCTGGAAGAACAAGAGCAACCGGATGAAGAAGAACGACAAGAGTAGGAAAGGCCAGAAGAAGAAGTTCAACCGAAAGAACATGAGATACCTGCTACAGAAGAACCGGTATAGAAACCAATCCTAAATGTACAGGCAGACATACCTAGCACCTCCTCATCTAAAAGAAAGCTATCATTTGTTGAGGACTTAGAAGCCAAAAGAAGCAAGGCCACCGAGAATGTAGTTGACATCAGCAAAATGTCAACAAGGTAGCTCAAGGAGCTGACCAAGAGGAAACAGGACATGGTCTTGACATTTGTCAAGAATATTCTGTGCAACTTCGTACCTGATGCAGACATAGATGAAGATGAACCTGCTATAGATCAGCTGGAAGTATTGGCACAAGCAATCAGTGATGACCTAACAGATCCAGAAACTGTCGCAATTGATCACTATGAAAAGAAGAGAATAGAGATTCTCCACAGACAAGTTGAAGAAATAAAGGTAATTGTGTCCACTAACCTAAGAGTTCTTCAACAATAGATTCAAGTGGCGGGAGGTTTGATGACAAGAACCTCAGATTTTGACATATTTTTGCATGATCTGACAAAGAAGTCAGCAAAGACTTCAGAAGAAATAAGAGCCTTGTCTACTCAGTTTGACATCAAGAACAAATCTGCAACAAACTATAGCAGAGAAATGACAAGTCTTGCTCTTATTCTAAGAAAGACTGCTAAAGAAAAGACTAAGAGAATCCAAGACATCATTGGATTTCAATTGCTTCTTGCCCCCACATTTGATGCAATGCAACATACTGCATTATCGACTGAGAATCTGCTCGGTGAACCTGCTTACAAAATTGTGGAAGACATGGAGAACATTATTGTTTCTCTGAAAGCAACACAGAAGAACATTGAGTATGTAACCGGTCAATGGGCACCGTTTCTTCATTCAGCAAGAAATATTTATAAAGAGATCTTCATACAGCTACAAATGTAAAATTTCAAGTGAAACTAAACCCTTTGTCTTATGGAGGCAAAAAGGGGAAGAAAATAAGCAGATCAGAACAGAGGAAGCATCTGAACAAGGGAAGCAGCGGTGGAATCGAAAAAAAAATCAGATCAGGAGAAGTAGCAGCAACAATCAAGGGGAAGTCTGCAAACAGAAGAAAGAAGAGCTGAAGTGTACAGTACATAGGGACACAAGTTAACAGTCTACAGATTAAGGTAAACTGTGATAAGTGTGTTGGCTAAAATTTTTGTAAGCCGCTAAGACTACACCTTACAAAATTGTAACTTTAGACAACAGTATAGTGAGATAAATCTCTCCTCTCAGCAATAGGGGAGGCTCCCTTCTTACTGTAGGTGGCTTCAGTAGGACTTCAACTGAAATTAAATAAAGGGGTGATTCTTCCAATTCGTTCCTCTTTTTTAGGAAAGATTCACAAGTAACAACTTTCTAACTCTACAAAGATCTCCTACTGCTACGATAATACCGGTGACCTTGGAATTGACGTAAGAACAATACCAAGGGCAGCGGTTTAATTTTTATATTTTGTGGAATAAGTACAGGAACCCAAAGTCTCCTACGATTATCCCAAATTAGGATTCAAGTAGAATAACCAGTAAGGCACAAAGTCTCTTACCAGATACTCTCAAACTTAATAAAAATACTTACAACTGAAGCCCAAAGTCTTCAGTTCTAAGTAATTGCAGCCACTATCTAATATAACAATTTGTCCTCCTGTAGCACAAAGTCTTCAAAAGTTCAAATTAGCTCTGAATGCAATAGGCAGCTCAAAGTCTGCACAATTGAATTCAAATCCCTCTTGAGAAAACCTCCAAAACTCACAATCAATATCCAGAAAATGTCATCACATAACACCTTGAATCAACACAAAGTTTGAAAGCAAGTTGCCTTTTTTATTGAAAGCAATTCAAATTTACATCTAAGCTCAAAGTCTTAGAGTGTAGATACAAACTAGCAGAATTTTCTTGCCTTGCCAAAAGATGATTATTTACAATGAGCTCCCTCCTTTATATAGGAAAAGAGGAGAGAGAAAGGTGGAGAAAAAAGGGGTAAACCCTTAACCGCCTTGACTTATTCCCTAACTAACTAACTAATTTTGACTTTTTCAAAGTTGCATGCCTAATGCACTTGCAACCTGATTACATGTTACCTCTTTGCACATGATACTATCACATGCAATTACATATGTCAAATACAAATTACAAAGACATGATGAAAATATTCTAAGTGCCTGACAAGACACGACACTTATTACATCATCCTTTGTTTGTCTTCATGCTGCTACAAGATGCCTGATGCTTAATATACTCTAGTATGATGAAAGCATCTTGATTTGGAACATGAACGTGCATCCTTGACTGTTATGTCTTGATGGCATCAACAAATTGCCTGTTTGAAATCAGTCTTGAAAACTTTCTATGTCGTCATCGTTCCAGTCTTCAACTCTTTGCACTGGCATGGGAAGATCTCTCGCTCGTAGATGGGGTTTTTGAATCCCATTACATGTCATTTTGGAAAGTATTTGTCACCCACAAACATGGTTTAGAGGTCCATTTGCAGCTTTTGGAAAAGCAAGAAAACTGTATGTAAACTCTTGGAGGTGGGATTTTAGCTTACATTTGCATGATGGAGAAGAACCTTCTTCTGCTTGGGAGGAACTTGCATTGTTTCTAGAAACAAAACAATCACAAACTTTTGAAGCCAAAAATCCTTCTTTGAATCTCCAATCATGTAGCATGTGACATGAAAATTCGACAAGGTGAGAACATCTTCATAAGATAGATCCATTGTGTGTTTTTGATGCAAATGAGTGAGCCTGGGGTATTGTGAGCATATGTAGATAGCTGGAAATTTGTGAGACAGCGAACGGATATATGTATTTGAACTCAAAATCTGTGCTTATATGGTAGGAAAACCCAAAAACGGGTTTTTGGAGGGTAACAGCATGTGCGGACAGCAAGCTTTATGCGTGGAAAATGTATGGAAAATGAGCAGCATAACATCTACTTATAATGAATTATTATGTTTTCATCATAAGAAAGTGTGCAAGCAACCACCATCATGAGTTTTAAGTCACATGGCAGCGATATAAGAAGCGCGGACGGAGTGCGTGTAAGTATGAAAGTGGGCTTTTTGCATGCAAAAGCATGCACAAAGTGAGCTTGCTTTCCTTGATAATTTCATTCAAGAACGGGGTTTTTATTCCCGACTACATATGCAAGCAAGATGAAGCACTTGCATATGCAACTTGGAGAATTTAGATGGAAGATAGAAGGAACACAAATTACAAACTAAAACATGTGCAAATCTGAAAATGAAATGAAGGATTTGCAACCATGAACAAGAACCAAAATATATACAACAAAGCCCTATGAAATTCACAAGAAACTTTACCCTTTTTTTTACAAGAAGCAAAGGAAGAAGTTTCTTCAAATTTCTATGCAAAATCTGAAATAAATCCAAGAAGATTTTCGGATTTAGAAAAGATTGCAGCAAAGAGAATTATATAGACTTTGAATCTTGACTCAATCCTCTTGAAATGGATGCCATTTAGAGTCAAGATTCGTTGCTTGCCAAGTGTGAGAAGCAAGAGGATTAAAATGCATAAGAATAGAAACCGTATTGACTAAATCAAATGCAATGTAATACACATCAAAAATGACGTCCAAGGCATCAAATACAACTTGAAGAGGATGATAAACAAGCTGAAAATGATAAGTAATGCCAAAGAACTCACCTTTAATAGAAAACGTTTGGATTTGGTGGAAGAAAATGGCCAAAAATGGGTCGTTTTTGGGCAAAAACACCCAAAAAGTGCCCTAAATAAGTTGTTTTGAGAGTAAAACAGCTTCTAAAATGCAATTTTGATGATCCAAGAATGATCCTTGGTAAATTTAGTGCAAAATCGACCCAAAAAAGAGTAAAAACGGTTCAGTTTTGACCATTTTCCAAGTGATTTCTTGCCTCAAAATCCCGTTTTTTCCAAAAACACCCCAAAAAATTGGGTTTTTAGAAGTCAAAAACATATGTTTTCATGTTAAAAATCGCCACTTGCATAGGGATGAAGTAAAGACGTGTTTTTAGAAGGCAAAAACACGTCTTTCTCTCCAAAATCACCACCTAGCACTTGGTTGCATAAAAACGGGTTTTTTTTAGAGACGAGAACATATGTTTATAAGTTTGAATTCACCACTTATATGCATAACGCACTTTTTGGAAACAAAAACATGTGTTTTGTATATTAAGAACTCCACTTACATGCATTAACATGTCAAAGCCTTTATTAGAGAAGTAATAACGTGCTTTTTAGGTGGAAAAACATATGTTTTTCAAAAATGCATGTGTTACGGAGTTTGAATTCCCCACCTATATGCATTTTAGTCATAATTCAAGTTAATAAACACATTAATGGGTTTTTAAAATGCAATAACATGTGTTATTAGCTTCAAATTCCCCACTTACACATGTTAAGTGACATTTTTAATTAAAAATATGTAATTGCATCTAAAAACCCCACTTACATGCATTTAGGACTTTACATTTATTGGCAATGGGTTTTTAATAGGTGTTTTGCATATGTATATATGCTATGAATGATAAAAACCCCACCTTTATGCATATTAAAAGTCTCATGTAATTAAATTTAATAAATAACTATAGTTTTCAATAAAGTAACATGAAAATAGACTTAAAAAGACTAATTTTCATAAAACATTAAAAACTATGGTCAAATCAACTCAGAAGGAGCTGAAATTTAAAAATGGATGCTAAAATCCATTTTAAATATTATAAATAATTTTATTACGTGTAATTATCAACAAAAAGTCCACTTTTGGAGGGTTTTTAATAAAAATATGCAGTTAACCTGAAAAACCCCACCATTTCCTTTATAACTTGAGCTAGACAACTCCGATTGAGGCCTAAGTTAACTCGAAACGAGCGGAATTCTAAGGGCTATTGACCTAAGGGAAAAACAAAATTAAAAACTACTTACAAGAAAGGGAAAAACGAAGAATAAACACAAAGATTGCCAAAAATCAAGTGCTTGCAGTCAGAGAAGAAAAACTCGTTCTAACAAGCATTTAGGGGATTTCACTTGACGGAAACTTTCAAGAAGAACGCATTAATAACAATACATAAAATACAATTCAAGGACGATGAACTGCTTTGATGACACCTTATCAATGCGTTAAAACATAGAGGATGCACCTACGAATCCATGAGAAAATTGCGTAGGGTTGCCACAATTTTGTGATGTCAAAATTGAGGACAACAAAGTGTATAATGGTTTTGCCACCAATGACAAAGGGGAAGATTGTTAGCAATTTCAGTTGTCATTAGTGTAAATTAGTTGCAAATACCATTCCCACCGGTAAAGACTCACTGGTAGATCACTTATCTTTGAATATATGCACCGGTAGACTAGAAACAAAATGTATATAACCGGTAGATTAAACAGAGGGGATACACCGGTATGCATAACAGGGATGGACCGGGTATAAGAGTATACCGGTCAAAACTGCATAAAGATTCGCATCGGAATCTGCGGAGTAGTTTGAGTTAAAACCGGAATATGCGGAGCATCCACCAACTAGAACTGATGTTAGCTTTTTAATAGGTGTTAGCTTTTATTTCTACGCGGATGTTTTTTCAAGGTAAACTCCAGATCAGAACGCAAAGCTTAACTATTAGTTGCATGATTTAATGTCGAGTTTACAGCCTGGCGGTTCTATGAGTTAAGGGTTTTCATTAAGGTAAACTCTTGTATAAATACAGGTCATAGGACACAAGAAAGAATGTTGTTGATTGTTGTTGAATACACAAAGCAGAGGAGAAAGTGCTATAGGCATAGAGGTGAGAGGGAAAGAGATCAATAGCCAAGTAGAATTGGGAAAGAGATCAATAGGTATGATCTAATCAGACAATTAGTGTCAATTAAGATCATTTCTTTTATAAGGTGTGAAAGCATATTGAAATCCCTCAATCAGGGTGGACCCGAATTGGTTCTTTGCAAAAATCCCTTAACCGGGTAACATCTTTGCTGATGTTGAAAGTCTTTTAACCAGACAACTCCTAACAGAGTTAAGATCTTAATCGATCTTCTATCAAATCCCTTAACCGGGTAGCACTCTAACAAGTGTTTTGTAAGCTCCTAACAGAGCGCCTTCATTCTGCAGTAGTGAAGTTGTGAGCTCTGTCTCACCGTGGTTTTTTCCTTTTAACCGAGGGTTTCCATGTATACATCCTGTGATAATCTGTGTGTTTCTATTTATGCTTGTGAATGATTGTTTAGATTCTTCTTATCTTAGAAGAATAATTAAACAAGTGATGAATTGTAATAGAAATAAGATTTACTGATTCATGCCCCCCCCTCTCAGTAACCGGTTAGGAATAACAATTTTGACATTGACAAATTTTTTCTGGTGTTTGGCTAGTTTGGCTTGATCATATTTTGCATATCACTATCTAGCATTTTGGCACTTAACAATTTTATGAATTTGAAATTATTATAAATTGGCTGGCTAGCTGCCAATATCTTTTGGTTAATTTCTCTCTTTTCTTCATTCTAATCTCTTTATGCTCTCACCTTGCTCACATTGAGAATTTGATAATAAAAATGGCTAGGATTTGAGTTGATTCTGAAATTTTTACGTGGATTGAGCTAACAACTTAGCAGAGAAATAACAATGGGGTATTATATTATAGCTTTACAAAATAGTTCAGAATGACAACAAACTAGCTTTCCTTCTTGCAACAACACTACTCCCATTGCATACTCCCTTGGATCCATTTCCACTTCAAATGAATGTTGGAAATGAGAATGAGAAGACATTGGTCCATGGCAGATTTTGCATTTCATTGAATCAAAAATGTTGGTATCTTCTTTACGCTGTCAAATATTCTTACAACTTTTTGTATTGGCATGCAAAGGTGCTTCTATTGTGGATAATGATGAAATGGATTTCGTCATAATTGATTTTCCCCAACAAATCTCTTTGTTTCCACAATACTGCTAGATTCAAGTCAATTAGTAATAGCCTCAATGTTTGTTGGATCAACTCTTAATTCTCCCCCTCTACTTGCACATACCAAATAGATTAGTGATTCCTCTACAAAATCACACTACATATTTTACAAGACTTTTAGTTTGTTCAACACTTGCTTCAAATGACTTAGACGTTCTCATTTAGCATGGAAAGTCAGCATATCACCTGGATACACTATAAAACATATGAATGGCTTTAATAAATAACCCATTAACCTTACAAGTGGTGAAAATGTAGATGTATCACATAAACCAAAAGGAAGTACCAATCATTAATATAAATCTTATTTTTCCTTGAGAGATATCTTCCTTCAAATGAACTTTATGGTACCCATAATTGAGATACAACATATTAAAATATTTAGCCCATCGAAGTTGGTCCAACAAGTCATGAATCTAAAGTGCAGTTATCTGGTCTTGATGGCAATCTCATTCAAGGCTTTATCATCTATAGGTACCCTTTTTCCAGACCATGACAATGGGTGATCCTAATAGTGAATTACTTGTAGGTCTATGACCCTTTTCTTGAATAATTCTTGGATTTGTTTATTCACCTTGTTACTCTTCAAGAGAGATTTGCCTATACAAATTGATCATTTTAGTAGGTATAGGGGATGTGGGGAGTACATGAATATTTGCTTTACTCTCTTTGGACTACAATAATTCATCCAAATATTTCATTCCACTGTTAGATGCCTTAACCTGGGAAATTTATATCTCGTCTTGTTTTCTCTTTCAAAATTAGTAAACAAGATCTCTTATTTTGCTTGAATGAGAGTTATTGCTTAGCACTAATTGGCAAGCTTAGTCCTTATTTTGTGTGCCTTTGCAATATAGCTGATTCTATCTTGGATTCACTTGCATTTGTTTGCCCTTATGAAGATAATATTGGTTAAATACAAAAAAGGATCAACTTCAATTATATATGGAGTGCAAACCAATGTGCAACCTGTTAGTCATCTGCATCCTGTGGTGTCTGGCTAGACCGGTTGGACAAGACCGGACCGGTTAAGGTACACTGTTTCCTTAGTAAGTGTTACCGGTTCACCATTGTTGTTCTATTCATGAGTACCGGTCATAAGTACTGGTGTGTTTGATGTTTGCCAATGATGACAACTAAGCTTTATGCCAACACCACACACATTTCAACTCATCAATTTATTCAGTAGTAATAGCAAACACAACCTTATCTTTGTTGATAGCTTGAATCTCTATGCCTTTTTTTCACCCAACTCGATGCACATAGATGTGAATGGTCATACATTTGTAAACTAATCCTTTTCATATCATCTCCCAAATAAGATCTGTCCTGTGCACCATGGGGAACATTGCAACTGTTTAAATGCTTTTTCTGAGCTCTCCACATGGGAGGCATGTTGTTTGGCTGATGGGATTCTCCATCACATTCTTGTGTCACTTTGAGAGCACTTTGTTTTGTACTTGATCAGGCAAGAGTAATTTATTAATAGCTGCCAGTTACCTCACAATTTGGGCCAATTGGTTAGTGTCTTGTTCTCAACAGGCCACCAATTGGAAGAAGACAACTCCAGAATCAGATTGAAAATGCCATTGTCTCTTAGCTGTCAGAAAAGGGTCTGGATGCCGGTGACTATTTGTATGAGTGTAGAGAGTAGAGGGGTCTCCCTAGCAGCTGTAATTGTTTTTGAGGAAAGTTTTCATTCCCTCCTTGTGAACCAGAGTTTGGTTCTTGAGGGTTTTGTGCTATTCAAAACCCTATTGTGAATCTTAGATCACTGGTGTCAAGAGAAAATAACTGGTTTTCCATCCACGGGGTGAGCATCACTGAATGTAATTAAGTACAATAGTCAAATTGGTCAATCAGTCCATGCCTCTTGCATGTCGATTGGTTAATGACAGATTTGACCAATATCATCAAAACATTCTGTCAACCAAAAAGTAGAACAGTAGAAAATGCCATAATAGAAAATAATGGTATTAAAATAAGGTCAATGCAATGGAACAGAGTTAAACAGAATTCCATTGGTCAAAGTTAAAACACACCAGACATTTAGTTATGGGAGTTCATGTTAACAATAGTATCCCTGCAAATGTCAGCAGTACAGTTTGCCCTCAAATCCACTTCTCTCTCAAGGTCAGTGTAGGTCAAGGGGATATAAACTAAATGATTGATACATTAATTAGAATCAATTAGTTGTTTTAGGGTTTTCAATGTATTCCTGATAGTGGCATAGCAAGTGTTTTGCCATAATTAAAAAGATCTCATTAAATGTGAGGGTGACGAAGAGAAAAAAATTATAAAATTTTGCAATGAGAATCTCTGGATATATGTCAGACTGATCTTATGAGTGGTGATTGATGACCCTTTCTTATGTCAAATGCATATTTTTTGTTGCTTCTATTACAGGCTGTTAGCCAACTTGGCAAAAAATTGCTTAAATTTAATTAGAAATGCATTGTTTTTGCAAAATTCAATGACAAGATGCATCCAATGAGTCAATTAATGAGAACACAAAAGAAACAAGCTGAGTCTAGACATATTAAATGCAAAGTGGGTATAAAATCACATTCTCATGAGGAATGCTAATGGCTTGAAGCAAAATAGTTAATAGTTTCTGTAAAACTAAAAGTGAATACATCATTACAAATTTACAATTACATCTTCCTCTTCCCAGCTCTAGTAAAAACTAAGGGAGAGGTACAACTAGAGGGTCTAGTCCTAGAATCCTGCACTGGGTGTGATTGTGTTGTTATATGAAGCCTAATTAGACTCAGAGGTTAATTTTTCCCCACTTCTATCAGCACGGTTTCACCCCACATTTTTTCAACAGGGGTTTGGGTGCAGCACGCAATACAGGGCAGGGTCGAGGGGCAGCGCCCTGCGAAGCCAATAAATGACTTTTATAATTGTACAAGGCATTGGGAGTTATTTTTCCCCCTCAGCATAAAAATGAACTTGACTGTGCCGTTTTCTTTGCTTTATGCGGCTATGCACAGCGGCGGCTGAGTTTTTCTATCGGACTCGCTGAGTACTCTGCGAGTCTGCCAACTATGGGTTGGAATATACAGTTGAATGCTTCTATTTGGAGTAAGGAGCATAATATTAACAACACTCAGAGATTCAGTTTTCTTTGTGTGTTAATCTTTAAGATTACTTTGCCTGTTATCTTAGTATTAAGTATCATATCATAGAATTTCTAGTTTCTTCTTTCAGCTAAAACTTGCTTGATTCGTAGTAAGGACTTATTTTTCTATTTTAAATAGATGTAGTGGCAGCCCATGAAAAAGTTGAAAATGATCGTCCTCTTGTTCTGGCTTAGTCTATCCAACATTTTTTTGATCTTTTAGCTACCATTGCGATTGTATGATATGTGAGAAGGAAGTAAGTACCTATCGGTTAGCAGTTTGTGTGGCTGATCAACTCTTTCCAAGATGTTTTATGCATATTTTCTTAGAATTTCACCTTTAAAAACTTGAAACTCCAGCAAGCATATGATGGTTTTTGAATGCAATTGTAAGGCAGAAAAACTGATCTTTTTGCAATGCAGGTACCTATTAGATAGGGACATGTTGCACCCAACAGAGAAATATTATCCATTGCGTCCTGAACTGGCGGAGTCAACTTTATTTCTATATCAAGCAACCAGAGGTTACATCTATTGAAAAGATTTACTTACATACTTGTTTAAGTTTCTTTTTCTGGTTTTACTTTTTGGTTCACTGGGGTTGCTGATATACCAATTTAATGTTGCTTCTAGTTTGAATGATGGATTCCAAAGGTTTCTCATGAAGAAGCTCATAATATACAATAATTAACTTTTTTTTAATGCTGAGAGTTCTTCTTGTTGTTCTTTAACAGATCCATGGTACCTAGAGGTTGGCGAGGCAATCATTAACTCCTTGAATGTTTATACACGTGTAAATGGTGGGTTTGCCAGTGTGAGAGATGTGACTACAATGAAATTGGAAGATCATCAACATAGCTTTTTTCTTGCTGAAACGTAAGTTTATATATATTTATTAAAGAGTATCTCTTTCCATTAAATTCACCCAGAACATGCACCAATCCTTGTCCAATTGATAGCCAACACCCAGCAAGTGTGATGTGGCATTTTAAACAAATTGAGCACTTATTAAATCTCCTGGGAATTTAGATCTGTGGCTTTTCTTTGGAAGCTTCAAACTTTTTCCAACTGTGCTCATTTAATTTGAAGAAGACTTTTAGAAGGGTTAACAATACTATCTTATGCTAATTCAGAAAGGTATTTAATTGTGCAGCTAATGTGTGCAAATGGATACAACATTTTTACAGGTGCAAATACCTATATCTTCTCTTTGATGATACCTTTTTGGCAGATGGAAACTATGTTTTTAGTACTGAAGGCCATCCTCTTCCAGTTACACATTCCTGGCACGAGTGGATTCCATCTGTCTATATGGAAAGTGAAACATTTGAGTACAAGGTATGGTTGTTTGATAAGGTCTTCTCTCACAGTTTCAAACATATATATTTTTTAGATTCAATGTTTTATTATTCATCAAAGTATATGGGGTAAGAAAAATTTGAAGGTGAATTTGATCTGGCACTTCACGTATAATTCTGTGTTTTATTGGACACGTCTAGTAAAGATTGAATGGATCACATGAATTTGCACTATTAATTCTCTTACAACTTATGCATAAGCTAACTAGGGCTAACTTTGTGTAGCAATTGGATATATAAATAATAAAGTTAGTGTATTTCACTTGCAATGCCAACTGTTGTTTGTGATAATGGCACCAAATTGACTTACGTGCTTTATAAATCTGCAAAAGGATACTTTTTAACCTACTTGTTCACAATATGGTATACCCATAATGAGACGTATCAACAGTAATGCTTTAACACACGGCATCAAATCATATAGATTCTCTAAAATAGATCTGGTCTACATCCTTCACCTATTCTAGCTCTTGGTTTGGTCGTGTCCCAGCCAACACCAAATCTTGGCCTTAATGCTCTTCTCCACAACTATTGTGGACTAATTTAATCCATTTATGGTCCACCTCCTCCAATTAAAACCTTCTAGTTTTGTCCTGCCACACAAATCCTCTTCTGCTATTACACGTTTCTCTTGTCCCCATAATATTGGAAATATGATCTCGTTACTCCATGCTAACACCTAATCCATTCTAACAATTTGTGACTTTTTACAACTTTAGATTTTGGTACCCAATGGATACTCACTCACTACCCCCTTCATAGTTGTGGCTTCTTTAACCATTTGAACTTCTTAAATTTCAATAGGACAACTTACTACAATCACACCAAGCTTCTTGGAAATTTTGTTCCAACTCATCCTTTCTTCTCTTGATAGGCATCTAAATCACATGCTATTTCTTATGACCTCCTTCACTTGAATGACTTCTTTATGACGACTCAATCATTTTCTATTTCTTAGACCCCCTTTCCTCAAATGAATTCTTGCTGACAATTCCATTTCTTCCCTTGTCTTGCATATTTTTGGTATTGCCCTAGTCTCCAATAGCTTTTCCATACCTTCCAAAGAACATACCTACTGCACTTTTCTTATTGTCAAGAACATCTCTAGAATATGCCCTCATACATTCCATGCTTCCACTTACTTCTCTATTGAACCTTCTCTTACCATACATTCCTATGTCATTATCCTTTATGGTAGGCCCTCCATTGACCAACCTCTTTTTGAAGCTTCCATACTGTCTTCTATAGATTCAAAAACCATCGAGTACTCGCACAAATTGTGAGTACTTTTTGACACTGAGTTGCTCAACCTAGAATTCACCTATTTGCAGAGCTAAATTTTCATGATTCTGTGCTAACAGCTCACCATGACTAAAAACATGCTGAGTTTTTTTCCAAATTCTAAGCTCGTTTCACAACATTACAACTTCAATGACTTCATCAACAGTGTTGCAGGTTAATGGGGCTGTGTCAAGAAAATACTATTGCAAGCATGGAAGAGTTTCCAACTACACTTTGCTTCAAAATTTGTTTCCAGACAGCCATGGGACCATTTACTAGAAACCCCTGGTAAATTGTCTGGCCACCTGCAGTTTTCGAAATTGCCTTAGCTTTAAACTGTGTACCCTTTTACTTCTACTTTAGCTCTCCTAGTTGGCCCTCAAAAACCTAACTGTTATTCTTTAATTTGCTAAGGAGTTTACATAGAAAAAAGTTCCTATAGTACTTAATGGTGATTTCCTTTGAATAATCTTTTTCTCTTCTTTTGGGAAAAAGCTAGAGCATCATGGAATTTCAATTTTTTAATAATTTGAAGTGCGTAACATTCTTCACTATCGGTAAAGACGGATTTTAGCAGTTTTTGTTTTTGAATTAAGATGTTGTACATTTTCTTTATTAGTTACTTGGTCAGTAAAAAGTAAATCAATTTTCCATGAAAAGTGGCTATTAAAGTAGGCATGGAGTCTTTATCAACCTGCATGGAACAAAAAAGGTGTCTGTTAATCTTTGAGAAATTTTGTTCGCAGTCCATGTGTCAGTATGAGCAAGGAATCTATAATTTCTTAAATTCAACATATTAGGTGTCGTCAGTCAAGAATTATGGAGAAAAGTCTTCATTTTTCTTTTGAGTGTACTTTAAGCCTATTTTTCTATCCTTTTTTCCTCAAACATCTTCCCCTTCGTTGGTTCATTTCAAGAAAACCTACAACCAATTCCCGAGTACTTGAAATCCTCTATATCTGCAAACAAACCAATCTCAATTTCCTTTCCTAGTTGTTGTGCATAGACTAACAGCATTTGTTTGACTGTATATTTGTCTTCTTATAAAATGTGGTAGTTGTCTTTTTTAATTTTAAAATTTAAATTCTGTATGAAATTCCATGAAAGGCAACAGTACCATTTTCTGGGTTGTTTTCCTTATTGTCAACACCTTTATCAAATCTATTATGCACGTATGGTTTATCTTTTGAGCAGATTGATCTTTATTGAAGGCATTAGGTATATGCCAATAGTTGTTCACGTTAATGTATATGCCAAAAGTTGTTCGTGTTAACTGTTTGAGCTATTTTAAATCTATATGCAGTTTCTCACAAATTTTAGCTATGCATGTGAACAGAGAGGGCAAAAACACATATTTAAGAGTGCCATGTCATCAAAATTGTGTCCTGTAGTAAAAGTTTCACCTGTTCAAGGCAAATTTCGGGTTGAAAGCGCATGCCATGTGCTTGACAAGCGATTGAATCACAAATGCCAATCAGAGAAGGAATGTGGGGTGGATGCAACAACATGCAGGCAGAGAACTTGTAGCATTGCTGGTTATTGTGGTCTATGGTTAGTCAAATTCTGATAATTGCGAACGGGATCTTTGTTTTTTAATTTGATTACAGTCTATCTTTTATGTGCAGAGAGCAGCACCTCTAGAAAAGATGAAGTGGGGTGTTGCTTGCCTTTCTCGTATCATTAGAAATCTACCATAAATCTAAGTTGGTCATTATTTTTTCTGCATTTCTGTACAGCAAATGCTGGTCTTTTACGCACATCATCCTTGCAAATTGAATTGCACTTGAATGTACTCTAAATTGTACAGGTTCTTTATTTATGATCAATGGGATGCATTTTATGTGCATTTCAAATTCTAATAAAAATATTCAGATTCCTCAAAGAGATTGAGTGAATCACTCTATATGCCTCCTTAGTGTTCATTTTCTGTATGCATTATACTGTGGAGCCCCAATTATTCAGACACTGCATTGATACTAAAATTGACACCCAATGAGAATTAAAATGACATAATGAACATCATCAAACCAAGCAATGCAAGAGCATTTGGACATGAAGTAGTAATTAATTTGAAATTCATCGATAAATGGCATTTGCCAATTCAATCATCAGTTTTAAGAACTAAGTGATTATTTCAATCAGAAGACATTCCTGTTGGGAAACATAATGTTAAAAAGGTCCCCTCAATTGAAGAGTTAGGATAATGGAGAATATCAGGATGGATTTAGTCTGGTTCAGTAGATTCAAACTTTGCCAATATGCATCATATTCCTCAAATAGAAGCTTGATACTTTGCAGTTTTGGGCTCGTGAAAATTCATGCTCAATCTTACTCAATAACTTATTTTTTCTCTTCAAATATTTTATTATAACTCAAATAAGATATACAATGAAATAAGGTGGACTTTTTATTTCTTCTGCTCTTCAACCCTTGTATGATACATATACTTATTGCAATCTGAGCAAAATTTCATGGGACATACATTGCATTTTATCTTTTTACTGTTGCAAGATGTGTACCTGGAGGAATTTGTTTGAGGCGTAGATCTTCTTTGTCATTCTTCTAGCATATGGCTTTAATCCCCCAAGGGAACATAGTCCGACAGTAATTTTGTAAGCATGACATGCAAAGAATAATATTACACCCTTCTATGAGGCTTGAAGAATGAGGACCTTATTTTGTTAGTAACAACAAGTGTATGGTAGTGAATGAGGCAAACAATATGATGAAATGCAGATTTATGTGGCAAACATGTACATAATATATGACCTCTTAAATGATAAGAAAATATGTTTCTTGTGCAAGCATTTAATGGCCATAAAGTAATGTATATTGAGGGGCTAAATTCAAGATAAAAGGTGGATTTCACTCACGAAACCTTTGATCCCGTAATAGCTATCAGAAATACTTTAACGTAGATTTTATCTTTAAAAGTATGCTTTTCATCACGCAAGCATCTTATGCTGTCAATATTGAAGCCTTGTCAGCTCATACAGCTCTTAGCTCAATCCTTGATATGGTTTGAACTTTAAAGCAAGTCTTGTTCTTGTACCTTTTGCTACTTAACAACTCTTTTGACAATTATTACAAGGTAAGAGCCTTTGGTGGAACAGATGCTGATGTTCACCATAAAAAAGAACACAGAGATGCTGTTAATATGACAATTCAACACCAGGAGATGATTTAAAAGCTGCCAGTATATGTGCAACAGCCAATTATTGGAAATTCAAGGCAAAATATAAATTTTATTGAAAATTTGTGCATACCTTGATGTATGTCGGTGAACTTCCCATGTCAAAACTTTACGTTATCCTCAGCTGCGCTAGGGATTTCCATGCATATTTAGGCACTATTTACAAGATTCTACAAGACAAGGGCATTTTCTAGGCTTAGTATATGCATAGGAACGGAAGCACTCTCTCTTTGGCTTGAATTTGATGAACTATGGAATTCTTATGGTGAATTATCACTTATTCGGTTCTTTGTTTATACAGGATTTATATCATACTGCCTAAGTGGATTGACTACAGTTGGCTAAGTTACTATATTAGAAATGGGGTTCTAACATGAACACTTTAGTATGTAAAGGTACAAAGGCCTTTTCACCAAATACTCCTAATTAGTACACGGCTTGTAGAGTCTGGAGTGATCCCTCACAGGAGGGGATTGGGGAGGAATTTCATGATTGTATTGGTTGTCATTGTGTGTGCTAGTCATTTGCTTATAATTTTTGGCATATAAACTCCTCATGGAATACTTTGAAGAAAAGTTTCCCAATTCTTGCCCTTTGAAGCCAAGATGGTGTAAATGTTACATTGATGCCATGAATCTAAACCGACATGTTTTCTCTAAGTCAGAGTTAGATTCCTATTTTAACAATGTTTTGGATGGTGTCAAGTTTCTGAAGGAGTCAGAACATGACGATCACCCTCATTTCCTAGACATTCTTATCCTTGGCAAAACTTGATGAATCCATATCATGGCATGCTTATAGGTAAGCTTCTCACATTGATGTCTACCTTCAGTGTCATCCTATCACCATCCTGCCCATTTTGTAGGAAACCTAAAAACTATTGCTGTAAGAGAATTCTAAGCATGTGACAAATTTCATTTTGATCACAAAAGACAACAAAATCTCACACTTAACTAAGGTATTTGAATTAATTTTGGGTAAAAGAATGAGCACACCTTTACAACTTTCATCCAAGCTTGGAAGTATCACAAGATGATGATGAAGCAATAAAAAATTGATACCCTTGTGGTGTTTCTTTTGTATATGGAAGGTATTGCTAACATTTCAAAAAAAAAGAAGAAAGGCATCATAACTTCTATTTGGCCTCACTAGAAGGTTTAAAATAAAATCCTTCCCAAGAAAGATCATGAACTACCATGTGACTTAAGAATCTATCAAATTGAGCATTCTAATTGCACTACTCCTATTGATGAAACAGGTCAATCCATTCACACTTGGATCAATGAGCACAATCTAGACATTAAACATAAATAAGTAAAAAAATCTATAGTTGGCGATCATTCATTTAATACCAAACCTCATATTTGAGGAACATATTTATTGGAAAAGAAAGTCAATAAAGATTCATTTAATTTTAACTTTCAATATTATAATTAATTGTTGTATTATTTAATATTTATATTTTAATTAATATAATTGGAATATTTTTTTTTTATTCCTTATGTAAATCTAGGTTGATTAAATAAATACATACAATAAAAGCAGCTTTAACCTAGATCAATCAATGACAACTAAGAATCAAACTTTGATGGTGCGGCCAACACTGAGTGGCAAGCGGGGGGGGTGAGTTATCAGAAACCACAATGGCCAGTTATCTATTGCTTATGCTGGTAGACTTAAAGGTCATACTATCAACTAGGTTGAAGGCATGGCTCTCCTATTGGGACTTAATTTTGCCTTCACTATTGGTATTAAAAACTTGGAAATCGATGGTGATTCCAAACTAATTGTGGAAGCTACACGAGGGACGATGTTGGCAGGATGGAGGGTTGAGGCTATCCTAAAGGATGTCAGGAATGCTCTTGTCCTATTTGGATAACTTCACTATGTGACATACCTTCAAAGAAGGGAATGCAACTGCTGACTCCATGGCTGCGCTTGGGCTACTACAAGATGGCTTACGATGCTGGAGAAGTGCATACCAACTACTAGAGGCTACCAAGGTTATCCTTGAGTATGAAAAAACAATAATTATATCAATGATGGTTCCTAAACCCCTTATTTTAATGATTATTGCTATTTTTTATGAGGGGAAGGGGAAGGGTGCCATCTCGAGAATTTATCAAAATTTGAATTTAAATTGGGGATTTCCTTATCATACCCATATCAAGAGAGATTTTCCATGTGGCTCGTACTATGCTCCCGGTCATCATGGTTATTTCAAAGACCATACTCATAGGCTGATAAATGATCTCTTTTTTTGGCAAAGTACCATAACCGAGACTTGGCGTAATGATTTTTATTTCAAATTGACAAAGTTTCTTGGATTTGATGTTTGGCCTAAAGGCTTTTCTAGCCTCTTACGGATGGCAGAGGACTCACATAGGCGAAATATCCATTGGGCGTGGTGAATTAAAGAGAACATTACTTGCAATAATTATGACGATTATTGCCCCCATTTATTACAGAGTTTTGGGCTTGCTTATTTAGATGTTTCATTTCTAGGTATCTCTTAGCTTTGTTATTTCAATATTTGAAGCTTTCTTTTCTCTACAATCTTTGCAACCCTAGCGTTGGTGGTGATAGGTGGTAATAGGCATCACATTGAGCCAGATAAGCATGATGAGATCAAGAATAAGCCCTCTCTGGTCTGTTTGCATTGAAGGTGACATTGATAAGTTTATTGAAAATATGACTAAATATAATGAAAGATTGTCTATGCAATTCGTCTCATATTGGTCGGATAGGAGGGTTTTTGTGGCTGGTATCTCCTTTGAAGTGAATGAGGAGGTTATTGCTCAAGCGACTAGATTATCAATTGAAGGAAGAAAATGGAAGAAAATGAGTAGGACCCTTGATACTATGAGCCTCAACGAATTTTTTCAAGGCAACGAGTAGCTTGTGAAGTGAAGGAGAGGCTTCAACCATGAGGAGCTCCCCCTGCCATGGGACCAAGTTTGCGCGGTGATAATGAAATATTTCACTCTTGAAGGCCGCTTTGGGGTTTTTTATTATTATCATTTCCCTTTCCTTAATCACCTTAGGAATAAGAATCTTATCTCAATTCCATTCTTTCTACTGCATTCTATAGATTCTAATGTCAAAGAAATTGCCAAGGCTAAGAGTCTAGGGAAGAAGTATACTATCATGCACTAGGGCTTGATCTAATGCCTCTATGAATTCCATCTTTCCCTTTGCCTGCTACGTGTTATTTCGGTCCAGGAAGCCTTGACCCCACAGTCCCCACCCTCCACTAGTGTTATCCCCAACCTTGTATGTGCTAAAAAAATGAGGCTCAAGAACCTGTCTCTTAAAATTGGCCCAGGTCCACCCCATACCTCACCACCATATGATATGGTGGGAAAATTCAAAGGGAAGAAAAGAGCCAGCCCCCCTAAGAAGGATAAAGTCACGGTGCCCAAAAAAGCTAAACATACAACGAATTGACTCTGATGTTGAAATAATAGATGAAGCTAGCACCCCCTACCTCTCTATTAGGCTTGCCACCAAACCTATTGACAAAGAGAAAAATCTGAAAGAGCCCTCTTTTTCTGTTGAGTCAGAGGATGAAACCCCGAAGAAAGATGCCCCTTCAGCCAATGCTAGTAGCTCGATCCATATTTCGAAGAGCCTTAAAAATTCTATTAATCATATTCGAGATCCCCGTACTAGAGCCGATTCTCCCTCCCCTACCTTTGGCATGGAGAAGACTTTTGTGGAGTGTAGTTTCAAAGAGGAGGCTGGAAGTAATTTTGATACAATCAAGAAAACCTTGGTTGAATTTGATGGGAAACTGTAGGATATTGTTCGTGATTTGGCTGGCTTGGATAAGAGACTCCAAGAGGTTGCCCGCTTTGCAATGAATGTCATGCATAGTTCAACGACCACCCTTTGTTTGTTGCAGGAAAAGTTCCAGAATGGAAAAGTCAACAAGGATGATGACTACAAGGAATTGTTCAAGTTCCTGACTAAAGATTGGACTAAGATGATGTTATCCAAGCCTGCGAATTGCAAGAAGAATTAATGTTGTCCTCTATTTTTTGGTGTTTTTTTGATGCTCAATGGCCGAAATGGCCTTAGAAGTTTTAAGATTGGTCTTAGTATTATGCTTTATCTTAATGACTTTATCAGTTATAGCACTACGCGACATAATTGGTTTACTGGTATTAAGACTTATTATGGCCCTGTTAGTTTAGTTTGTTCGCTAATGGTAGTCCTATGATTAGGCATTATATTGTTTTTAATAGAGGAAAATCTTGGTAGATGTTTCTTATTTTGTTGATAATGTGTTGAAAATGGTAAACTACTGACAATGCCCTGTGGTATGTACTATGAGACAACCCCCTTGTTTTTGGTTGCTTCTAATATAAAAAACTTACAAAAAAAAGAAAATTAATGAGGGTTGGGCACTTGGATTTGGGAACTATGATGAAGAATTTAATGCTAATGTTGTGCAAATTACAATTGTAAAGGGTATTGAAATCAATGTTTACAATTTCTGAAAATGTGAACAATCACTAAATTCCTTGTGAGTTGAGTTTTTGGTGTGGGATTGATTTCGTGCTAAAAAATATTGGTTTGATACACATAATGCTTTGAAACTTGTGGGATTGAACTAGTTGATTGTAGACTATTGGAGGCTATTTTTCCCTTGTCTTTTCTATTGGGCAGTGCATAAGGATTGTTAGTATTGAAAATAACTTAGGAAGATCATAAGGGTTGTGTTCTCTTAGATTGACTCCCTTGATTAGATGGACTTTAATGGTTGTCAAAGAATATCCAAGGCAATACTCTCATATGTGCATGTGTACTAGATAATCTAATGTGTATTCCAGTTCCTTTTAGTGCTCCAAAATGAAATGTTCCTAGAATGATTCTCATTGTAATGTTAAGTTTTTTGGATGTTCCTCTCATATGTTTAAAATGTACAAATAAATGCATTTAAATACCAATAGATAACAATGAATCATGTAACCATGAGCCAAGTTGGTTCATAATGGATAGTGAAAAGTTGGGAATGACCAAATTATGAATTTGAATCTTAGAGGTCAATCATTGCTATGTGTCGAAGAATGCTTCGCCAATATCTTTCTCAAGTGGGATTTCTTCAATTGCATCATAATGTTCCTTGTGATCAATAGAGTCACAAATATGTAACCAATTATGAACATTATCAAAACTAATTGTATCTTCAAGAATTTTTTCTTATGCTTTTTTGAAAAGGTGGTGTACAAACTAATATGGTAACATTTTGGGTTGTGTTTTGCAATTGTTGAATAATATCAAACTCCTTAGGTGGTCTAGACACGAGTTGAGATGGAAGCAAATTTAATGTGTTAGATGACATAATAGGTTTTCATAATATGACATCTTACTTCTTCCCAATCTTTGATGTGTATGCCCCACTAGATTATTATTTTAAGTGACTTATAGGCATCATTAAAAATACCTAGGGTAGATACATAAATCATATGGATAGAAGATGAAATAATGGAAAAATTATGATAAGGCATTGTTAAGTTCACACCATCCTCATGTGAACTAGGGATAATAAGTGATAAATCAAACCATTCCAAAGCCTTGCCACTTAAATGCATTCTAAACTCACTAATAAATAAGATGACACCATTTAAGCATTTTGTCTTGAGTCCATTTTGGTGTAACTTGTATATAATGACATTATTGTATAGTTTTGTAAATGAGTAGACTTTTGTTATACTCTATTCTTGACTTGGTAGGTTGTTAGATGAGAACACCATCTATAGTTGATTTAAATATGATCGAACTTAGTGTTAATGCATTGTCGACTGCCCAAATGGTAGAACATTGATTGTCATAAGAAAACTAAGTGTATCGAACTATGTTGGATACTCATCCACAATGTTTATGTATTTCTTAACATATCCGTGATACGTAATATTAACTACGATACACGATATTGTTATCGGTATTGTCTTAAGTTAGTAAAGCACGATAGTTATATTTACGTAGAGTCAAGACCCTACATGGCATAAGCCACATATGGTCATGCTTCTACATAGACATGACTCTTCACCATAATATGTATGTATTTAATATTGATGCTTGCTGTGAGAAATAATCATTCACAATGGAAATTATATATCACAACAAGCATACAATATTAATAACTTCTGCAATATTTATACTTACTAATCTCTGAAATAATATATCAAAATTTTCAGACTTAGATACAATCTGAAAATTATAAACAAAGACTATTATTGTTCTCTATAACTGATGTTGATTCCTTAACATGGTATCAGAGCCTAACCAATAGAGAATAATAACGATAGTAAAATTTTGATTCAGAATGTCAGACATATATTCAAATTGAAGGAAGGACAATCATGGTGAACGGTGTTAGAGTGGAGGATAGACTCGAAGGTGCCTCCAACTTCATCTCATGGAAAATATGAATAATTGCAATCCTTCAATAACTTGAATTGGATTCATATATAGAAGAAGACAAAAGTATGCCTGAAGATGAACCAGAGAAAACATGGAAAAGACACAATAACAAGGCTAATTATTGATGTTGTTAAAGATCACATTCTTCCAACCATAGCTGGATTATCAATGGCATATGAAGTATTCAAAACCATTCAAACTACATATAAGATCAACAATGCAAGCATATTGCTTACCTTAAAACAACAACTCATGAACATCAAAATGAATAAAGGAGAAACGGTTACATCATATTTTTTGAGAATTTCTGAATTGAAAGATCAACTTTCTACTATTGGTAATAATGTAGATGATCTAGAACTATCCCTAATTGCCCTGCGAGGGTTACCAATCTCTTGGGAATATTTTATCCAATGCATTAGCAGTCGACCGCCACTACCTAAATTTGATCAACTCATAAATGATTGCACTCAAGAAGAATCTCGACTAATCTCAAGAGGGATAGGTCCAAATAAAGAGGGATAAATTCAAGCACTACATGCTAATACAAATAACAAAAAAAAAGAATTTTAAACGAAAGAGAGGAAATAATAATCAACATCACAAAAACAAAGATCTCTTTAAGGTCCAATGCCACAAGTGTGATAAGTTTGGACACACTCACGGGTTCTGTCTGGAAAGGAAGAAAAATCAAGCAACCATAGCTGAAGTCAAAGATTTGGAAAATCCTCTATTTTTCTTAGTCTTATCAAGTGAACTAAACTCAAATAAAAGCACTTGGATAATCAATAGCGGAGCATCAAGACACATAACCGGGTTTAGAGATCAACTCAAAACTTTTGAAGGACACTCAACTGAAGAGGTCACAATTGGTGACAATTCCACCTATCATGTGAAAGGAATCAAGAACTGTTCAATTAAATTAAGAACCAGAGTTACATTACAATTAAAAGATGTTCTATTTGTACCAGGAATCAAAAGAAATTTGGTCTATATTTCACGTCTAGCTGATCCAGGATATCACGTCACCTTTCATGAAGATAAAGTTCTACTTTGGCTTAAAAATTCTAACATTAAGAATGCTATTTCTATAGGATCAAGAGATGGTAGCTTATACAAACTTTGTAACGATAAAAATCATGCACTAAGTCATGAAGTATCAAATTGTAATGACATCTGGCATAGAAGATTAGGTCATCTTCGGTATAGTGCCCTACCTACCATAGGAAAGATCACTGTAGGTCTACCTCATCTAAAATATGAACATACTAGAATTTATAGAGGTTGTGCTCTAGGAAAGAACTCAAAAGGGTCTTTTCCTTCAAGTGAACATAAATCAAAATTTGTACTAGAACTTGTCCACACTGATTTGTGTGGTCCAATGTCAACACCCTCATTAGGGGGATTCTTGTATTACATAATCTTTGTTGATGACTACTCTAGGAAAACCTGGATATATTTCCTAAAACTTAAAGAATCAAATGAAGTATTATTGAAATTCAAAGAATTTAAAGCCCTAGTAGAAAATCAAATTGGGAAGAAAATAAAGACTCTAAGATCAGATAATGGGGATGAATATATGTCTGAAAACTTTAAATAATTCTGCATTTATGTTGGGATTAAGAGGGAGTGTACAGTACCTTATAATCCTCAACAAAATGGAGTTGTAGAAAGAAAAAATAGAACCATCATTGAAGCCACCAAAGCCATGATGCATGATCAAAATGTACATATCTCATTCTGGGTTGAAGCCTCAAACACAATTGTGTACATTCAAAATAGATGCCCTCATTCAATCTTAGAGAATATAACACCTGAAGAAGATTTTACAGGAATAAACTAGACTTAAGTCACCTAAGAATCTTTGGTTGTCTCGTATACATTCTATTAAGAATGAGAACACTGAGAGGGGGTAGGGGGTGAATCGGTGTTCTACAATTAATGTTTTTTTGCTTCTTGAAACTTAGCCCAAAATATGAACTTCAAAGCTTGTGCGCTAACTATCAAAACTCCACATGACTTTGTTTCCATAATGACAACACAAAACTAGTCATATAATCTTAGTAAAGTCAACTTGCCAACAATCTCCCCCTTTGTCATTAATGGCAACAAAGGAATATGGCGAAGTTGCTAAACTTTGACTTTACACTTCTCTGCATACTGTACACCATATACTATTCTATCTTCTTTCACTTTATACACTTATATACTTATACACATATATACACTACTCCCCCTTTGACATTAATGACAAAGGTGCTCAAAAAATAAATCTCTAAGTGCTTAAAAGAAGTATACATCTGGATATGCAATCTGAAGGTTCTTGAATTCTTGCTACCAAAATACCTTAAGTGCATCAACAGTTTGAAGATGAGCACATAATGCATATGTGAGCTTCTCCATCTTTTCTAGATCCATGCAGGGGCCTTGATCATATATAACAATTGTAGCATCTATATGCTTGATGTTCTAATTTAGTACATCTAATGAGGGCGCTAGTGCATTTCTCAGTTGTGCTTGTCTAGCCCTTATCTTTGCAATCTATTTCTCTGCTTTCTCTATTTTGTCTATCTACCCTTGATAAAGATTATTGCACATATTTATGTCTTGAGAGGGGTCTTCAACCGATTTACTTACTACTGCCATTAGAGACTCTACTTCCTGAATCTTGTTTGAATGTTCTGATGTGAGTTTATCTTTGTTCATGCAATCGGCTATCATATTTCTTCCTTTTGATGCTAACTCTTTCAACATTGCTTGACCAATCTTCGGAGAGTTTAGGTGTAAGGAGAACTTGTTTATTAAGTCATTCAACATTTTCTTGTTACAGTTCTCTTTTGCAAGTTTTGTCACTGAGCCTTCTAGACTAGAAAAGTTTTCTTTGAAACTTGAAAAAATACTACTAACATCATCCACTGAGTGAACATTAACCAATTTATTATCTGCAGGAAATAAGTTATTCAACATACTGACCGATTCTACAAAGAGAGGGTTTCTCATTACTTACTTTTATTTGGCTTTCTCCATAGCCATCACACTTATCTTTATTATATCTTCTTCTCCCCATGAATCTAAGCTCATTGTATCAGGAGTCAATCTTGACAACAATGATATGGAGGGCTTAAGAGTAGGAATTACATTTGCACTTTGACTTATATACATACTTTCACTTTTCATCCTTACTGGGGTCTCAACAGAAGGTTGATCTTTAGATTCATTCTCTTTTTCATCTTCCTGTCTTGTTATATTTTCTATTAGGACTTCTTGTTGCATAGGTGCTTCTTCACCACATAGGATCTCAGCTTCTTTAGTACTCACAAAAGATTCTTCAAACTTATCTAGATCATTATCTATTTTTGCAATGGTTATTTCAACATCATTAATCACAATAGTTTCATCCTTAGCTTCAACTGCTTTAGAGGGTGATGTAACCTTGCGTGCAGAATCCTGTGGACCTGTAATAGGTACATTTGAGATCTCAGATTCTTTTTCTTGCTTGGAGGGAATTGGTGTAATTTGTGGTACAGGTGCAGAAGGAGGGTACATGTATCTATCCAGAAACACTTGCTCAAATGCTTTCTCAGTCTCCTTTGCAATTAACTCATAATCTTTGTTCATTATATGCAAAGTTTTGATCTTAGATCTCAGATGAGGCTTTACCCAATCTAACAACATTATCTTTTCTTCTAGTGAACAAATAGGAAGGTTATCATCCAATGTCTTCTCTCTAATTCTCATATCCTCATTTTAACGAGTCAAGTATATTCCATACATTATCAGGGATGACTATCTTAAGTTCCAAAACTAACTTTTTGAGCTTAATCATGTGCTTGATAATCATAGAATGAATTTTTGGTTTATCAATCTCTCCATATTTATCATAGAATTTTCCAATCTAATCTCCTTCCTTCATCAATAACTCTAGTTTCCAAAACTTTCAAATTCGGTTTGAATCCTACCTCAAGAGGTGCTTGAGTGTTCTTCACTTTGCTTCTAGTTGTCCTTGAGGATGGGTGGCTTGCGCCGGTTTTCTTCTTTCTTCTAGACACCTTGCTTGGCTCAAGAGGCAGAGAGGACTCTAGATCAGCTACAATTGAGGGCGCATAGGTGCTCTCTCATGTCTTATTCTTCTTCTCCTTTGGATTGTCATCATATTTTACATCTTTAATTTCTATAGATGAGGGTGCACTCTCAATTTGCATAGAAATCTTGGCTTCCCTTGCTTTATCTAGGTCTTCTTGGATGACACCATGAATTTTTAGAATATCAGAGGTAATCCGAGATGCTTTCCTCTTAGTTGCTGCACTATACAAGACAGAATCAACTTGTTTGGTCTTCTCTTCATATGTGCCCCATCCGGGCTCATTGGGATCTTTTGATGCAGATAGAAGGACTTATGCATAGCCTTCCAAAATATGCTCATCTACTTCATAACCAAGTGGATGAATCCACTTTTTTCTAGGCTCAACTTCTTCCATGCATGTAGTATCTGTTTCCACCATAAAACATATAGTGTCTTTGTATTTATCTACTAACTTCTCAAGTATTTTGAGCCTTCTTTGCATCTTGATTTTGAATGTTTTGATCTCTAGATCCATGAAGTCTTTTAGAGTGCTCTCTGATGTTGCCTTTAGTGAAATTTGAGGCAAGGTAGGTTTACTTCTATCTAAGTAAAGATCAGAGACCTTACCAATAATGTGAAAGTACATATATATGATTAATAAGCCAAACCTGAATACTTTTCTCTTATCATGTTTTATAGCTCTAATGTTGTCTATCAATTGTGCGTGCAAGATCTCACAAAGATTAAACTGTGCATCTTCTTTTACTATCCTTATTGCTACCAGAATTGTAGTTGCAGATACACTATTGACTTTGTTTGCATGCTGAAATTTGTATCCAAGGATCATAGCCATAAGTTTGATGTATTTCTCCTCTATGGGATCAATGGTCATGCTGCGCTTGTCACTCTTGGATTTTCATGCCTTCTCAACTTGTTTTTTGACATCTTTCCCTATTGGAAGAAGGGTGCCAACCTTAGAGAGTCCTTTCATCTCATGAATGAGATCAATTGTAATACAAATAGGGACTTCACCAATCCAAAACAAATCATCACGTATCTCGTTGAGCAAAATCTTAATCCATTATGAATCATAAAACTCATACGTAGTTGCATACTCAATAATAGGGTTATCTGTGAGGTGAGAGAATTCAACTTTGAAGGTATAGTTAGGATTAACCATAGTTTCCATGTGTGACCTTATTTTGTCTACTCCTACAGACTCTTTCTTACAATAAATGTAAGCACAAATATCTTCAACATGCATTACTCCCATTAGAGTTTTGGAAAATGCTCCTTCTAAATCATCTAATACTAACTTGAACATGTTCTTTTTAAACATGTATCTCTTCCTTTCAGTGACATCAAAGATTACTGGAGTTGCCATTACTTACTTGCTTCAATGCTCAAATAGGGTTCCAAAAGAGTTCTGAAATGACGCATTTGAACTAGGGTTTCACCAATAATTTTAACTCTTCTTTGCTGATGAAATGACTATAATCCTTCAATACTTGATGCTTTAATCTCTTGTGCTCTCCAAGGGCTTGATATCTAATGTAAAAGTGAAGATAATAGATCTTCGGTGACTTATAAATCAAAATTAATACTTGTTGTCATAACACGGGTTACAACTGTGAATTCAAAACTCAGTTTTTGCTATCATTTAGTATGTGCGCTCTTGCATACTACATCAACTAGCAACCAAACATCTAAAACTATAGGCGCATACTCTGAGGGTGAGTATACCAGCCGCACAGGGGTCTAGAGCTTATCTAGCTCCCCCTATGACCATGAGGGTCATTTATCTAGAAGTAGAAGGTGTGTCCATTGCGGATGCATCTACTACTTTTTCAATAGCACTATCTTTCTTTACTTCTATCCAAATCTTGCTCGCATCTTCTGTAGCTTGCACAAACTTGACTACTCCAGATTCATCAAATATAGATCCTTGAGACTTATCAGATCTTTCTTTTCTTTACACTTATGATCTGAAAAACTTTGAGATGTGTCCAACCTTGTTACAAGAGTAACAAATGACTTGGAGGCTTTGTATTCCTAGGTACATTGATGTGAGTTACCATACTGCATTCTTTAGCTGTGTGTCCATTGAAATTGCATATCTGACATGTGATGTTCAAAGGACTTCTAAAACTTTATTGTGGTTCATTTCTCTGATTGTGTTGTATCCGACGTCTTTGATTTGATCTACAATGATAGCTCTATGACCAAATTTATTGCATGAATAACAATAACCATTAAAAGGTCTTACCTCTTTACAATCTCTTGCTATATGTCCATGCTTGTTATAGGCATAACAAGTTTTGTTTACTAGCTTGCATTCATCTTTAGGTGGTTTTGTTTTAGCTTCAACTTTATTTTTAGTCTTCTTAGCTTCTGTAAATCCTTCTGGTGCTTTCATTCTTTCTTGCATTGCACTGATTTGAATTTGTGCTTCACTGTATCTAATACCACTGTAATCACCTTTTATCTTTTGTACATAAATCTGTGAATCTAATAGATCAGCACTTGTGTGCAATTTGTCAATATGATTCTTGGCTTCTGTCAACTCAGATTTCATCTTCTTCTTGACGTTCTCTAACTCCAAGATTTTCAGGTTTGCTTTCCTAAGTTCTTCATCCAACTATTTTTTTTTCTTTTGTCTATTCCTCAAATAATGACTTGCTATTAGTTAATTGTTCATTCAAATCTTCAATCTGATCCTTTAGAGACATGTTTTCTTCATTCAAATTTTTGACCATTTTTCCCAAATCATTTGTTGAACAATATTTCAAATCTTTTCATAGTTTCTTGATGAATACTTGCGAGCCATTGAGCTTCATTTTCAGTTCTTCATTTTCTTTTTCAGATCTGTCAAGATCTTCAAGAGTTGCTTCAAGATTTTCCTTCAAATGTTTCACTTAATCTGAATCGATGATCTCCTCAAGTGGTTAAACTTCTCTTAGAGGACCAAAGCTTAGACACCAATTGTTAAGAATGGGAACATTGAGAGGGGGGGGGTAATTAGTGTTCTACAATTAATATTTTTCTGCTTCTTAAGACTTAGCCCAAAATATGACCTTCAAAGCTTGTGCACTGACTATCAAAACTCCATATGACTTTGTTGCCATAATGAAAACACAAAACTAGTCATATAATCTTAGTAAAGTCAACTTGCCAACACATTCATATTCCTAAAAAAAAAGACCAAACTAGAACCCTCCAGGAAGAAAGGCATATTTGTTGGTTATAGTGAAACCACTAAAGGATACATAGTCTATATCCTAGGACAACGATCTATTGAAATCAGTAGAGATGTAAAATTTAAAGAAAATACTACTTATAAACTATCTCAAAATGTAGAAGATGATTCAATCACAAAATTAGATGAAATTCATACAATTGAGAATCAAAGGGAGAATATCATAGAAGATAATGAACCTTCATCATCTAATTTTGAAAATACTGAAATTCCTAATAACAAGAAAATGCCACTATGGGCAAGAAAGACGATTGAAGAGAACAACATAGAACCTGATGAAATTTTTAGAGAGAATAAGGAAAAAAGAAATCAAACATGCTATGTTGCACTCCCAACTGAGCTCACAAAATCTGAACCTTGAAATGTTGAAGAGGCCTTATCATGTCAAGCTTGGAAAGATGCAATGATTGAGGAATACTAATCTATATTAAAGAATGATGTCTGGGATGTTGTACCTAGACCAAAAGACAAATCAGTTGTCTCTTCAAAGTGGTTATTCAAAATCAAATATGCATCAAATGGTAGTATTAAAAAACAAAAAGCTAGATTTGTTGCCAGAGAGTTCTCCCAAAAGGCTGGAATTGATTACGAAGAGACATTTTCTCCAGTTGCACGATATACTTCTGTAAGAACCATTATTGCCATTGCAATGTCTAAAGGATGTAAGATACATCAAATGGATGTAAATACAATATTCTTGAAAGGTGTAATTGAGGAAGAAGTATATATAGAACAACCTGAAGGTTTTGCTACACATGATAGGAATCTCCATGTGCGCAAACTGAAGAAATCTCTCTATGGTCTTAAGTAAGATCCTAGGGCATGGTATGAAAGGACATACAGTTATCTCTCCAAGCTAGGATATTCCAAAAAAAAAGTAGATCCTAACATATACTTCAAAATATCAAATGGTGATATGTTGATTCTAGTTCTCTATGTTGATGACTTGTTAATAACAGGTGAAGATCGTATTATTACAAAATGCAAATGAGATCTCGTAGCTGAATTTGATATGAAAGATCTAGGTTTTATACACTACTTTCTAGGTCTAGAAGTATGGAAAAAGGAGAACCATATTTTTCTTAATCATGGAAAATATAACATTGATATCTTGACCAAATTTGGAATGATGGATTGTAAACCAATATCTACTCCAATGGAAATAAATCTTCATAAGCTTAAAAGTGATGCATAAGATTTAGAATCTATAGATCCTACATACTATAGACAAATTATTGGATCTATCATGTACTTGGTGAACACTCGCCCTACTATTTGTTATGTTACTAATGTATTAATTCATTTCATGTGTGACCCTAAGAAGATTCACCTCATGGATGCCAAGCATATTCTGAGATACTTGTGTCGCACTATTGGACATGGCCTAAAGTACGAGAATGTTGAAATCAAACTTTAAACTGATTCTGATTGGGAAGGCAGTTCCATTGATTGTAAAAGTACTATAGGATGTTGTTTCAGCCTTGGATCAACGATGATATCCTGGTTCATCAAGAAATAGTCTGTAGTTGCTCAAAGTCCCACTAAAGCTGAATATATGACCGCTTCCATGGGAGCTCGTGAAGTAGTATGGCTTAGCAAGTTACTAGTTGAACTATTTGGAAAACCCTTGAATCCCACTGTGATTCATGGTGATAATCAAAGCTGCATCAAACTCTTAGTTAATCCAGTTTTTCATAACTGATCCAAGCATATAGAGATACCTTACCATTATATAGGATATATGGTAGATAGATATGTAATCAAATTGGTGTATATCATCACTAAAGAGAAAAATCTTGACATTTTCACCAAGCCACTTGCCAAGTTGAAAATAGAATACTTCAGAGGTAAACTTGGTATGACTAAATTGTAGTTGAATTTTTGAGATTGAATCTCATTCATATGTACTTTAATATATTCATTGAATATTTTAATATTTCAATAATTATATCTGTGTGTTATGAAATGTAACGATCTTTCATATATATGTGTAAGGTTACTATTGTTAGGTGACAACCTCAACAATAGTCTGACATATTATCAAGATTGACTACATTAAGGTGTTGTCCCAGAATGTGACAGATATCTTGATACTAAAATTATGATCACTGAGTATTTTGATAACAATCATATCATGGTTGACTCCATTAAGTTGTTGTCCCAGACTGTGCCGGATATCATGATATTGAGATTCTTGATTTATTATCATGATAGACTGCATTGAATTGTTGTCCCAAAATGTGTCGGAGGTCATGATGATTTGTGTGTCAAGATGGACTATGTATGTCCAAAATTATACTTGTGATATTGGAGATTTCATTGTCATCCTAGGATCAAGGTTGTTATTTGATAGACTTCATTTAGTTATTTTCCCCAAGTGTTAGAGATCAGGTAATTTTCATTTCTTTAAAATGTAACTCATGTGTAATCAATTAAAAGGGGTGTTGTTCAAATCCTCTCTCACTAAGAGGGAGTGTTGATAAATAGCTTCATTAAGATTGAAGCATATAAGTAAATTAACACATGCACATATATATGCTAGAATGAAATATATATATATTATTTCAAATGAGATTGCATATATATAAATATGATCGAACTTAGTGTTAATGCATTGTCGACTTCCCAAATGGTAGAAAGTTGACTATCATAAGAAAACCGAGTGTATTGAACTATGTTTGATACTCATCCATAATGCTTATGTATTTTTTAACGTATTCGTGATACATAAGATTAACCACGATACACAATATTATTATCGGTATTGTCTTAAGTTAGTAAACCACAGTATTTACATTTATGTAGAGTCATGACCCTACATGGCATAAGCCATGTATGGTCATGCCTCTACGTAGACATGACTCTTCACCATAATATGTATGTATTTAATATCGATGCTTTCTGTGAGAAATAATCAATCACAGTGGAAATTATATATCATAGCAAGCGTACAATATTAATAACTTCTACAATATTTATACTTACTAATCTCTAAAATAATATATCAATTTTTTCAGACTTAGATACAATCTGGAAATTATAAACAAAGACTATTATTGTTCTCTATAACTGATCCTGATTCCTTAAAATATTTAAGTCTTTTATTTAGTCTATACTTTGGCTTATTCAATGTTATAGTTATTATTGACTTTAATGAGCTATGAAAAGATTGAATGTTGATGTTTTGTTCTTATTTTCTACATAAAGTTGTTTTCTTGAAACTATTAAGAATGTAGGGATTTATTTTGACTGGGATTGACATGGTAAGTCCATCTAGATAGGGTGTTTGGTTTAATTACTGTCATTAGTTGATTTGGTTCCGAAATCAATGTTGTCATTTTCATTGGCGTTATTTTTCTTTTGTTTATAGTTTGTTGATTTTTACAAGATGTTTGTATGTTGTTGCTAGGTTTCTTTGTGACACAAGGTGAGGGGAGGTAAATGTGGCACAAGGTTTTTACATTTTTTTATTCCATTGGAAATATTGTTATCTTTTCCCATGCTTCATATGCAATAGATATTAGTCATCATGTCAAGTTTTAAGTTTTTGATTTTCATAATGTCACCTTGCCAACTTTGGAAGGAGTGAGAAAAGGGAAAGGGCAAAAAAATATTGCAATATTGGACATTTCAAACATATAACATTGACTTAGATATTTTCTAGTTCCTCAAAGTTATGAACGAGATCTCTAGAAAAGGTTTGGAGAGAAATTTGTTCATTTTCCATTTTGGGATTTTGCTCTCTATGTGATGGGGAAGTTGAAAATATTGGCATACAATTGAAAGAGTGGTCTAAGTTATAACCTAGTTTTTTTAACATGCTAGATGTTTGGAAATGAAGTAGAAAGGGAAGGAGAAACAAAATTGAAGCAAGATGTTGGTTTGAGAAGGATAAATAGCCTTGTTTACCTCAATAAGAAAGCTACTTGTAAGTTGGAAAGAACTCTTTATCATACATTTGTGCTTTTTTATCTTAGGTTCCAAATTCCAATGCTATATTCTTGACTAGTAGCTTGTTAATGTGGCTTGCTTAAGAATGCATGTATTTCCTTATGTTTGGAGAAGTTATAATATTGTTGGAATTCTTTCTTTTGATTGGTATGATTGTAATAGATTTGACCTTTTCATCTTATTCTACTTAGACATTTGTATTCTAGACAAGTATTAGTTTGTTGTATCCTCCAGTTTCTTAGAAAATGTGGTGGTTGTATCATTTTGTGTAGTTAAGATATTATCATAATAACTTCTTATGTTTACCTTGAGTGTGATAAATGGGTTGTTTCGGTTTCAAGTGTTGTCCATTTCTATGTTAACTATGATTAGGGTTTTGAAGTATTGGTGGGCACGATACCCTATACATCTCTAAAGACCAAATTGGGTTGTCGATGCACATGAGTCTTTTGATGTAGGAAGTTAACCCAAGTATGCATTTTCCCCTCTCTCATTGTTATATATTTATAAGGCCCTAATGGTATTGAAATAGACAATCTTGGGTAAAGGTTATAGCCTAGTTATGGAATCCTTCATTAGAGTCAACATATACCCATACACCTTGGACAAGGTTGGTGTGTACTCAAGGGGGGTCATTTGTGTTTAAAATAAGATATTTTTAACTTGATACTATTGTAAAATTAAAATAGACCTCTATAATAGTTTATTGATTGCACAATAAGTAGTTTTGTATGTATGTATGTATGTATGTATGTATGCATGCATGCATGTATGTACACATGTATGTATTGCATGTATGGATGTATTGCATGAATGCATGTATGTATGTATATATTTATGTATGTATGTATGCATGCATGCATGTACACACGTACATAAAAATATATGCATGTATGTACATATGTATGTATGTATTCAAGTTACCTTGCATTTGTGAGTTTCATTGTGGCTCCATTTAATTTCTAGAACACATATAAACTTGATATAACTTCTTTGTTTAGGGAATAATTAGGGTATTTTCTTGTTGTAAAAAGAGGTGAAATGAATTATATGGTTTAACTTCTTTGTAGCTTGGGTCTAGTAGCTTTTTTCTTGATAACTGTCTAATATAATTGTTAATTTAGGTCAATGTAGACACATTGTACCATATCCTTGGAAATTTTACAAAAAAAGGTTTGGTATATGACAATGTATTAGGTATTTGGATTGTCCATTAATTATTGTAAGGGAATTTGCAGCATAACTATGAAAAAATGATTATGTGTATAAGTTATGAAGGAGGTAATACATATTGTTAATATCTCCCCCTAGTTTATTGTTTGTAGCTTAGAGGTTGAATTATATTCTTGGAGCTTAACAACATTTCTCGAGTGTGCTTGTGCATCCATCTACAATATAATTGTAGTACTTGAATATTTGTTATATCATGAGATAAATGTACCCCCACCATATGAACACTAGGTTGCTATAAAATAGAAATTTATCTAGTAGTCAAAACTTGTGTTTCATTGATAAGGCATAGCAAAAAATATGCATGATGTGGAGACAATGGTCTAATTAAATTGTATATGGTGTTGATAGTGACATGATAATTAGTTTTTATTCTAGGATAGAATAATTAGTATGTACTGAAGACCTTATTATTTCATTACATGAATATAGAGATGTCTTAAACTTGCACAAACAAGGCTTGTTATTATCATGACATTGTTCAATAAGTTCTCTTTTTGAGTCTTGATATGTAATTTTTTTGGTGACTAGTTGATAAGTCCTTTACAATATGAAGTTCACTAGGATAAGCTCTCTTGAAAACTTTGAGGAGGAATCTATATGGAGGATTACCATAATTAAGTTCTTATCATGTCTTTGATTATCACAATTCATGAAGGTTCATTATGACTATAACTTCACTATATTATGGATGTTTCTTTTCACAATAAAGTCATGTTGTTGAATTTAATTTGGTATAGGAGTTATTATTTAATATTAGGGTGGATTAATAAGTGTGTTAATCTATTGGGATACATGTTAGTAATGAAATTATTGAAATGGATGATATATTGGGGAGGTACTCATAGCCATGTAGACTTGATCAAGTTATAATGTTTTTGTTTAGATTTTCTATGTTGTTGATATTTTAAGGATTGTAAAGATGACTTGTGATTACTTTATATTCTCATTAGGTTAGTAATATTTTTATTTTGATGATGATTTTCATCATAATAACCCACCTTAGGGTACCTTGGTGAAATTAAACTCTTAATGATTCATTGAGTATGTGATTGTAGCTTGGCAATAATTACAAAGATTCATGATGAAACATAACTTTACAACACTATTAAGAAAATGTATCAATGGAATTATCACATTTTGTCAATGATGTGTAAAGGATTTGTGGTATCATTAATGACAACTAGAACTTAATATATTTGATCAAGTATAATCTTAATTATTAATATACAACATAGAATTAAAAAATTAGAATGTACTGCTATGTGGCTTCTTTAATCTTAATGGCAATTGTTTATGGATATTTGTTAGAAGAGAGTGCATATCAATCAAATTAATTAATTTATTTTAAAATACTCACCCTTGAAATGACATAAAGGATATACTATTAAATAAATTGGAGTGGGAAAATAATTGGGATGTATACTTTTGTATTGATAAGATCTTGAGCCAATTATGATTGTAAAAATAAATGGTGGTGATACCATTCAAGAGAGTTAATTTTTCCATGAGAACAATAAGGATGTGATTATTCTTAAAATTAAATCATAGGTTGATATAGATTAAAACATATTAAGATTACACTAGGGGTAAATATTGAATCATAAGCATATAAGAAAGTCAAGTGTAAAGTATGACTAAAGTGTGTGTGTGTGTGTGAAAATTGTACTTGTTCATAAGACACAACACATCAGTAAAACATTATAGATCAATGATAAATAAACAAGCAGTGAACGAATATATCATTAATCAGGCGATTTACTACCTTCTAGAAGATGTGAGTATGGTATTCTCAGATTTGACCAAGATCAGTGACAATGCAATGCCTAAACAAAGGATTTGAATGCAAAAATCTATTGAAATGAATGCAAGATTAATCTATGTTTTTGTGATTTTCAATGCAATAACAATAAAAACTATATGAAATTGATCTAAAACTTGATAACAATGAAATGAAAACTAGCTATGAATGCAAAACTTGAAAATAAATGATAGCAATTGATCTCAAAATGGATGCACAATCTCGCAAGAACTCGACAGTATAACTCTGTTGTTCTCAAAATTGCACATATTGATTGTGAAGGACTGAGGGCTCTTTATATAGAAATCCAAATTTGAGAACTCATGGAAAATCCAAAAATCACTCCTTGATCAACTCGAATTGATTGGAAAGTAATCAGGGAATTAGAAATAGTTATCTAGTAAAAATCACGCAAATCAACTTTTTAACTCATAATTGGAAGTTGAGATCACTCCAATCTGCTTTTCATGCGAGTCAAAAAGTTAACAAAATGAGTCCAAGAGTTGATTTTGAGTTTAACTTCTTTTCTAATTTTTACATAGATAATTGTGAGTTTTATTTAATTTCCATGTGTTTTATTCTCAACTTAACTGATTTTATTTAAAAATAACCGATTTATGGGTTAATCAATTATTTAATCAAACTTTATCCAAAATTATATCATTAAATTTGATAATTCATATTTTAATCAATTAAATAAATATTAAATCGATTATTTTTAGAATTTTTTATTTATCATCAAATTTAACAATAATCACTAAGGAATAATTTTAATTAAATCTAATTAAATTAATTAAGTGGCTAAATAAAATTTAATTAATTAAATATTTATCATATTTAATCAATTGCACTTAGGATAAATAACATAAAATCATTTATCACCAAATAATATTTAATTAGAGATAATTAGGACAGTTTAGGAATATTTAGGAATATTCTCCGATGCAGATTTGTGATAGGATCAATTAGGGTTTTGATTACTTGATGTGCAGACGTGCCTTAGTTTAGGTCTTTAGGGTCGATTTCGATTGATTTGTTGATGTAGAAGGTTAATGGTACTGAAGCCCATTTTTGGGGTATTACATTTTGCTCCTCTTTGAATTACTATGTGAAGCGCAGTGGTTCAAAGATAAATCCATTTGATGGGATGCAGACTCAATTATATGATGGAGAAACTGATCTTGGTTTAATTAACCGATTTCGAGACAGAAATCGATTGGAAGATTGAAGATGTTGATTCAAGTCATGATTGACCAAAGAATCAAAGGTGATGCCAACAATAACAACTATGAACCTATGATTACGAAGAAGTAATAAAACACCTAATTTTGAACCTATGATTACGAGGAATTGAATATCCTAACTCCATAATTGCTTGTCCAAAGGAATCAAAAGAATACCAAGTCTGAACCCTTCAGTTACGAAGAATCAAGGAAATAACACAATTGAACTGATGGTTACAAAGAGTTGATACAATTTACAAGATTAAGAGAATACCAGATTAATATGGATTTTGATGAATCTAATATGCCCCAAGCGATATGTTGCAAGAAATGAGGACTTTTAATGATGTCGATAATTAGACTTGGTTGTTGTCTTGATTGCTGAAGAAGATTTGATTGACAAATTATTAATGATATGTAATACCATGCCCCCTTCAGGATGAAAATCAAAATATGGTGAGAAAGCAAGTTTGAATTGATAAGTGGAAATGTAATCGATTATAGAAGTGATTGTATACGTCTAGGGATGCATTTTGCATCGTTTAGAGGTCCTTTTGACCAAGTTTGACCATGAGTTAACCAACTTGGAATTCTAAAAAAGATGATGTTAAATGATCAAATAGATTGAGTTCTTGATTCCTGTGATGTCATGAAAGTTGATTATGCAAGCAGTCAGCCGTCTTGGGTCCAAAATTTTAAAATCCATTTTTGACAAGTGAAACGATCCTGGATTTTGATTTTGATCACGAAAATGGATTCAAAATGTCAAAATTAGCTAAAGCTGTTGTTTTCATGCAAATCAGAGCACTTTGAAAAATTAGGTCAAAACCTATATAAGACCAAAAGAGGTAATTTTCAAATCATTTTCACCATTGACTTTTGAAACCTTGTGAAACCCTCTGAGAGCAAAAATGGTGGTCCCCGTGTCTTCTCATTGTTTTGAGCATTCTCATCGGTATTAGCGGCCACGACAGTATGGGAACCTATTAAGTGGACCTCTGATCACCTCTTGTATTCAATTTAGCACATGTTTTAATGATTTTTAAGATTTTTGTCTTTTTACACATTTTTTATTTTTGCCTCATAGGTTGTCGTACGACAACTTGTAGAGTGTCGTACGGCAATCAAGTGACCCCAAGGTGCACTAAGCACGATTGGGTAGAGATCTTCTAGGGCTCATATCTCGGAGCTCGTGAGAGGTATCAACAAACTGTTAGGGACTACGGGATCATGTTTCCAAGGTATACAATAACCTCTCTCAGTTTTGGGCGATTCGACTTCATTTGTATTTGGCAAGGCAATCTCAGTCGATGCCAAAAATTGCAGTGAGGGTCAGTTGAAAATAGCTTAGCAACGTATGTTTCAGATTGTCTGACTTGGCATCGAACCGTCTACTCCATCAGCTCTAGTTGGCTGAGTAAATGCTAGTGACAACCCTGATCCACCCACGGAGTCATGGGAACACTCCCGACCACGCTCACTTAGTGTATATTGTTGTATGGGAGACATCCATCTCTTGTATGACATTTCATTGGATCCCACAATTGTTGTACGATAACTTGTGGATTGTATGAAACCAAAATGTCACATGGGTGCATGTATAGTGTCGTATGACACTTGACACTACTTTTTTAAATTTTTGAAATGTCGTATGAAAAATAGCAAGTGTTTATAGGGTACTTAATGAATTTTTTCAAAATTTTTTATTGCTCAACTAGTTTTAATGATATTTAATGCACCTTTCAAAATATTTACTTTATCAAATTTTGTGCATTTTGACATGTATTTGGATCAAGTTACTGATGTCTCTTTCACTTTTCATGCTTGCAGATGAGGTATCCTGACATTCATGTTCGTTTCTCGCATTCAACCACCTAGAGGCTGTGTATATCACTTCCAGACCCACTCAGAGTTCACGTGGCATCCTGTGGATTCGAGCACTTGATTGGTTTGCCTGAGATAGGGAAAATCATGGTCTGATTATTGCATTGATAGAGAGGTTTCACTCAGAGACCTAAACATTTCATCTCCTAATAGGGGAGATTACCATTATACTAGAGAATGCGTATCACATCCTTTGCATCCCATTCCATGGTCCCTGCCCTGATTACCTTAGTTTAGGGAACATAGGTCTACAAGATTTCCGCACCATCTTTGGAGCAGATGAGCAAATCACCTAGAAAATACCCTGGGAGACATTAGTATAGAGGTATGGGAAGACACATCACCTAGAGTGTATCATTGTGGGTATGATAGGGGGTGTGATTATGTCAGACTGTCAGCAGAACAATTTTTTGATGGGATGTGCACCCATAGTTTAGCGGCTTATGGCACATCTTGCGGAGTTCTGTTGGGGTTAGTGCATACTGACTTACATGTTTTCAGAGATGCACGATGTTGTTTACCATGAGGGTAAAAGCTTTGCTAGCAGAGTCATAGTACTATAGGTGTGGGCATGTGAGCACATCCTTATCTACAAGCCCATTTGCGAAGATGAGAGGTAGCCATAGGAGCCTCTCATTTACAGGTATGTTGGCTATGTCACATAGGCGAGGATGGGGTAGACAAAGTACTAGCGGTAGGTGCTTGATGACATGAAAGTGGTCATCTGGAGACCATATTTAGCAATTGAGGCATGGCCCACTACTTAGGTACAGTTGGACTACTTCTATCAAAGCCGCATTTTGATTGGTTGATCTACCAGCATTCTAGAGAGATTTTTTATTACACGGGTATGGAGGTAGTATGGCCTTGTATAGGAAGTACCATAGGAGTTCATATCCTATATGAGATAGGTACATGAGATGGGACTTGGCTGGGATCCCTGACTATCCTACGAGATATGTATGCAGGAGTACATTGACCTATAGAGCCGTGACTGGGACTACCAGGTATAGGAGGTCGATGTTGGGATTACTGATGCATATAGAACCCACTTAGCAAAGAATCCTTTCTGGTGATTTTATGATTCAACAGAGCTGATCCTAACTATGGAGGAGGTGAATGATGTTACTGGTTCACCCTAGGGTAGGGGACAAAGGAGGAGAGACGTTCAGATCCTGACAACATAGTTGATCCCTCCTATACAAAGAGAAATAAGATCCCCGCCACGATAGGTACTAGATGTCAGACCTGCACTGATGCCATGAGTAGTGCCATTAGTGAGGCCTTGTATTTTGTAGAGGAGGTACACTAGGGGTGAGGGTGGTTTGCTATGTGTCGTGGGTAGCACCAGAGTGGCAAAGGATTTGCTAGGAGAAAAGAAGGTACTGGGAGCACACCAGGATGTTCCTATGGGTAAGGCACATGATGAACTTGATTTTGATCTAGGGGAGGAGGTTAGACTTCGTAAGGTGTGGGTAGATGTAGGTGGTGAAGATGAAACTATGGGTGGAGGAGAGGAGGACATAGCTAAGGAGGAAGACCCTAGTTTGATATAGACTCCACAGGATGTGATACATCATCTCCGTCACTAGATTAGGGATCTCGGAGCCCAGAGAATCTCTCTGGAGGTCAAACTCACAAAGCGGGATAGGAAGCTGTGGGAGTCCCAAGTAGAGGTGCAGAGTGCTAGAGCTGAGATAGTGCACTAGACGAGAAGGGTGGCATATTATGTGTCAACCTATTTTGTAGTTATGCCACCAGGCTAGAGGGTCACATCGTACTCTCAGTACATGGTGGGGTTTGAGGGAGCAAGGGCGCCACGAGCTGATCTACCACCATATTTCCCACTTGGAGGAGGAGCTATGGTTGATGTAGAGGACCAGACTGAGAGTTGATATGGTCGTCACCTCATTTTTGACCATTTTGTTGTATTTGATAGCTTATTGTAACTTATTCTTCATATTGTACGCACATTCTGCATCGATGTAATATAGATTTTTGTGATACACCCCATGTACTATTGTCGATATATATATGAGATCTTTTGGTTTGACTTCATAGCACTTGTTATTTCATTTATGATGGTGTTCATCATGTGATGCAAATGTATGCAATGTTTAATGTTCTCTTTTAATCTATGTATGATTATGCAATATGGATGCAATGATGAATGTTATATAATTAATGAAAATGTATGTCTTTATTATGATGATGAATGTGAATGTATGTAATGCAATAGATAAAGGAAATGATTATGCAAATGTAATGATGTTATGTGTAAATGCAATGATACACATGATGTTGTTGCATGTACATGGAGAATTCAAGTGTTCAGTCATTGTCAAAAGGATGTTTAACTCAAGACAGTGACTACTTGCTTGTTAGTTTGCAGAGATCCTTCATGAGACCCTCGGTCTCATGATGCATTAAGTGCAATGTTTGAGAACACCAAATGCTATGTTGAATTCAAATCGTGAAAGACATGTAACCAGACACAATGTAGAACATAAATGAAATGCAATCCTAGGACCGTCACTGATCTTTTGTCGGTCTTTTTCATCACTGAGTATTTTAGATAACACCAGATGTTGATACAATGTTCATTGGTTAGGAAACCATGAACATATGAATATTGAATTTTAGTCAGATATGTCAGATTAGATATAAGCACCAAGGCACAAGAGCCAGGATGACCTGAATATCATGTCCATTTTGATTTAGCAATTTGTATAAGCATCATAGCATAAACATTGTGATGGCCTGAATACACCTTGCATACAAACACACCAAGAAGTTGAGAGGTCATTCTTGTTCCCATGTGAGTTACCCTCAGTGACCATTTATCATTCACATCCTTGGGTAACAACTCATTTCACAATAGGAGTAAGAATTCACTCAAAATAAAAAGTTATACCCAACTTCTCTAAAGCATCTAGGTATCAAAGGCTGAGGTACACATGGCCATCCAATCATGATGGAGGCACTTATAGTGGACACCAATTCAATCCAGAGTTTTCAGAGTGATTAGATTTTCACTTAGACACAGAAAACAAATAAAAGATTATGCCCCTAGTCATTTCCATTTTAGATCCATGAAGGGCATCATTAATTATCTCAAGGGATATAATATGAAAAAATATTATGTGAAACAATCAACATACAAAAATATTTCAGTAGATTTCACAGATTGGTTTGCTTACAGTGTTGTAGTTTTCATGTGTTTGTGTTAGTTGCAAATATCCTTTTTTGGTAGGGAGATAGACAAACTGACTCAAATAAAGAATTGAAGGATATTGACTGGATATGACTCATCTAGGATATTGAGGGCCATATGATATGACTAGGGTTGCCCCCAAGTTGTAAGCATTGATTAGGTTCTGACTCTGGTTGTCTGGTGCACAGACCAACTTTATTGGATTGCAAGATATATACAAACTAAAACAGGACAGAAAGCTAGGAAATTACCAAGATTACTTTGATAGATGGAGCATTTTGTACAAGTGGCATCTGTTTGCTAGGTTTTCACCATCTTGGCAGAGATTCTATTTTTGCTACCAAGGCGTCTGTTTACCAGGTTGTCACCAAGGCACTTTTTATTTTTTGTCTTTTTTTGTATTTTTCACTTTTCAAATTTTTTGTATTTTTGCATTATTTTAATTTTTTGTTAGACCATTAAGGCACCTATTGCTAGGTTTTCACCAGGATGATCATTTTTTCAGGGTTTTGTTTGATTTTTATATCTTTTTTTTCAAGACAATTTCCACATGTTGAATGTCTAGGCGTAGAATTTCTTCAAATGAAGAATGTTGATCAGTTCTTGGATCTGTTCTCCTTTAGTCATTGAGAGTTGATAGGCTCTCGAGCCAAAAGTAGTAGTAACAATAAAGGGACCTAGCTAGTTGGTTTCAAACTTCCCCTTGCGTTCTTGATGGGATTGATTTTTAGCATTCTCTCTCAAAACTATATCACTGACTTGAAATTCTCTATGTCTGACCTTCTTGTTGTAGCCTTTGGACGTCCGTTTCTGATATACTTTGAGATGATCATACACAACTTTCCTACATTCATCTATTTGTTCAAGTTATTGTAACCTAGATACTCTGTAATCATCACTAGTTACCAGACCATGCATTCTGACTCTGAGTGATGGGATTTCAACCTCTATAGGTAGTACTGCTTCATTCCCATATACTAAAGCGAAAGGAGCAGCCCTAGTGGGCATTGTTATACTTGTTCAGTAATCCTAGAGAGTCAGATTTATGATCAGATGCCAATCTCTCTCTGTTTTGTTGACCGTGCGATGCATGATTTTTAATAAGTTCTTGTTGGATGCTTTAGCTTGTCTATTCCCTTGTGGATAGTAAACAAATGACCAATGTTGGATGATCTTGAATTTAGAACATAAGGAATCTAGGTCCTTGTTTTTGAACTGTCCTCCATTGTCAGTGACGATGGAGTGTGGTATGGAAAATAAAGTAATTCAGAATGAACATAGAGATTTGTTTTCCATGACAGTGGTCATCTGGAGACCATATTTAGTGATTGAGGCATGGTGCACTAATTGGGTACAGTTAAACTACTTTTGTTAGAGCCACATTTTGATTTTTTGATCTACCAGCATTCTAGAGAGATTTTTGAATACACAAGTATGGAGGTAGTATGACCTCATACAATATGTACCACATGAGTTTGCATCCTATGTGAGACATGTAAGGGAGATGGGACTTGGCTAGGATCCTCGATTATCCTATGTGATATGTATGCAGGCGTACAACAACCTATAGAGTCATGACTAGGACTACCAGGTATAGGTGGTTGATGCTGGGATTACTGATGCATATAGGACCCACTTAGAAGAGAATCCTTTCTAGTGATTTTCTAATCAAACAAAGTTAATCTCGACTATGGAGGAGGAAGATGATGTTACTGATGCACCCCGAGGTAGGGGATAGAGGAGGGACATTCAGATCCCGATAGCACAAGCGATCCCTCATGTACAAAGAGTAGTAGGTGCCCTACCATGACAGGTACCAAATGTCATATCTTCCCTGATGCCACGAGAAGTGTCATTAGTGAGGCCTTCAATTTTGTAGAGGAGGTACACTAGGGGTGAGGGTGGTTCGCTAGGTGTTGTGGGCAACACCAGAGTGATAAAGGATTTTTTAGGAGTAGAGAAAGTACTAGGAGCACAACAGGATGTTCCCATGGGTGAGGCACAAGATGCACCTAATTTTGATCTAGGGGTGGAGGTTAGACACTATAAGGTGTGGGTAGAGGCAGGTGGTGGAGATGATGCTATGGGTGGAGGAGAGGAGGACATAGCTGAGGAGGTGAACCCTGGTTTGAGACAAATGCCACAGGACATGATACACCATCTCCATCACCAGATTAGGGATCTCAGAGCCTAGAGACTCTCTTTGGAGTCAGAATGGCGAAGCAAGATAGGAAACTATGGGAGTCCCAGGCAGAGGTGCAGAGCACTAGAGTTGAGATAGTGCACTAGACAAGTAGGGTGACATATTATGTGTCATCCTATTTTGCGGTCGTGCCACTAGGCTAGAGGGTCACATCGTACTCTCAGTACATGCTGGGCACCAAAAATGTGTGTGAAAATTGTACCTATTCAAAAGACACAATACATCAGTAAAACATTATAGATCAATGATAAATAAACAAGCAATGAATGAATATATCATTAATCGGGTGATTTACTACCTTCTAGAAGACATGAGTATGGTATTCTCAGATTTGACCGAGATTAGTGACAATGCACTGCCTAAATGAAGGATTTGAATGCAAAAATCTATTGAAATGAATGCAAGATTAATCTATGTTTTTGTGATTTTTAATGCAATAACAATAAAAACTATATGAAATTGATCTAAAACTTGATAAGAATGAAATGAAAACTAGCTATGAATGCAAAACTTAAAAATAAATGATAGCAATTGATCTCAAAATGGATGCACAATCTCACAAGAAATCGACAGTATAACTCTGTTGTTCTCAAAATTGCACATATTGGTTGTGAAGGACTGAGGGGTGTTTATATAGAAATCCTGATTTGAGAACTCATGGAAAAGCCAAAAATCACTCCTTGATCAACTTGAATTGATTGGAAAGTAATTAGGGAATTAGAAACATTTATCTAGTAAAAATCATGCAAATCAACTTTTTAACTCATAATTGGAAGTTGAGATCACTCCAATCTTCTTTTTAACTCACAATCACATGTTGAGTTTAGAAAGTTAACAAAATGAGTCCAAGAGTTGATTTTGAGTTTAACTGCTTTTCTAGTGTTTGCATAAATAATTATGAGTTTTATTTAATTTCCATATGTTTTATTCTCAACTTAACTAATTTTATTTAAAAATAACTGATTTATGGGTTAATCAATTATTTAATCAAACTTTATCCAAAATTATATTATTAAATTTGACAATTCAAATTTTAATCAATTCAATAAATAGTTAATCGATTCTTTTTAGAATTTTTAATTTATTGTCAAATTAATAATATTAATTAAGGAATAATTTTAATTAAATCTAATTAAATTAATTAAGTGGCTAAATGAAGTTTAATTAATTAAGTGGCTAAATGAAGTTTAATTAATTAAATATTTATCATGTTCAATCAATTAGGCTTAGGATAAATAACATAAAATCATTTGTCGCCAAATAATATTTAATTAGAGATAATTAGGATAGTTTAGGAATATTTAAGAATATTCCCCGATGCAGATTTTGTAGATCTCTATAGTTTTGTTGACTATTAGTGACCCACACTTAGTCATTTATCTAGGCAATGATGGTCAGTCATCATTGCGACCGAGTCATTATGTAAAGGCCAAGTTATGTAATGTATACTTACCGAGCAGTAGTACTGCCGAGTAAACTTATGGTCACTATGTATTTTTGTAGTATGCCAAGTCTAGTTTTGCCGAGTCATATGCAATGATTACCAAGCGACAGAGATATCAACATATGCCGAGTACAGTGAATGTCGAGTATCAGGAACTGCATTTGCCGAGTTAGCCAGGAATGACATATAAGTTTGTTATGGCACAATGATCGAGGTAAATCATTTTGGGTGGCATTCATGTTTTGTATTTTGTTTGTTGAGATAATTATGAAGGTAATTACACATCTACTTAGCAATCATTGATCCCTATGTAATACCTAGAGCCAATAAAAAATTAGTAAGGCTTAAGCGGCAAAAGGAATTAATCTGGACCGTAGATCTTGAATCATGGAGATGTTTTGTTAATTATATAAGGTCAAGATCTAAACCCTAAAATGTAGTAAGAGTGAAAGACATCAAATGTGAAGGGAATGAGCAAAGAGGCACATTCAGTGAAGTGAAGCATTTAGATAGGATTTAGTGACTGAGCTAAGCAGTGTAAGGACAAAATAAAGATAAATTTGATAGAAGAGATCAATACAATACAGTAAAGAGAAGATCTGTAATCTGCATATAGTGCAAACTGAAAGATCAGGTACTAAGACATTCTAACCAGTGTATCAGAGTAAATCTCATAGCCGAGTAGTCCTAACAGACTTTTTGTAATCTCTTAACCAAGTGATTACTTTGTTGTAAGTTTCAAATCCTTTAGCAAGGTAGACTATATAAGTCTTTTAGCTCTTAATAGGGCAGACCCCTCACAGGGTAGATCATGTTTTGATCAAATTTTGTAAGCCCTAACATGCAAATTTATTACTGCAGTAGTGAAGATTTGTGGGTGTCATCCCCACCCTATTTTTACCTTTCAAGGGTTTATGGGTAACCAAAATTATTGTGTTATGAGTACTTTCATGGATGTTGCTTTGTATGTTAGTTATTTTGTTATGATCAAGTATTGTTGATGCTATGAAAATGTTTTATTCATATGAAAATAGATTAGTAGGTGATATCTGATTCAACCCTCTCTCAGTATCACATTTCCCAGTTATATTTCCAACAGATTTGTGATTGGATCGATTAGGGTTTTGCTTACGTGATGTGTAGATGTGCCTTAGGTTAGGTCTTCAGGGTCGATTTCGATCGATTTGTTGGTGTAGGATGTTAATGGTACTGAAGCCCATTTTTGGGGTATTACAAAGTGTTAATGTGTTAATTACTTGTTCAAGTTACACTTTGAGTGAAGTAAAACATCCAAGGTTACATGATAGGTTAGGATATACTCTAATATAATTGTAATATAATGATAAAAAAATACTTATTGCATTACAAAGGAACTCGACAATAGATCGTAAGCATGCCATTTATTATCAACTTAAAAAACTCAAATTTGATCAAGTACCTTTATGTCGTGTAAAGAAACATGTGAATATTAGGAAGGCTTAACAAGTATTTTTGTTACTTAGGGTTCACACTTATTAATTAACATGATGCAAATGATTATATTAAGTGACACTTGATTAATCCATGTTGATGTACCCAAATAATTGATATTAGATACAATACAAGGTAATATATTTCCCTAACAACAATTGGCTATATATTGTTAATGTGAATTCAAGTGACACTTGACACCTGAATGAGTTTCAATTGATTAGTTAACATGATGTATCTTTCAATGTAGTGATTTTATAACTAGATCTATGGATCAAGAATGTGTTGAGATTCATAAATGAAGGTTAGCTGTGATTGCAACTGGATCTACATATAACATATTTGATGAAATATGTCTTAATTATATTTTTTTCTTTGAACATGGGTTATTATCTTCTAAATGAAAAAATATGTGAACTTAAAATTGTGTGACCCAATATATGCTTTCACTATAAGTCTTTCACTCAAATAGTTTCATTGGGGTAATGAATTTAAGTGTTATTTCATATTCACAATAAGAAAGTAAAAATGATTTCATATGTAAAGAAACAATTGTAGAACCATCATAATGATTATGCAATAGCTATTCACTATGGATCATAATATTATTATGTAAGGAATAATAGGATGTGACAATATCATAATCATCTACATCGAGAGCTAAATGAGTATCATCATAAGACATGACATCATCATTCTATGCATGTGTAGTACTATGATGTGCCCTATTTAGACTACGATTGAATGCTAACATATAATTTAAATAAATAAAGGAACCAATAGAAATAATAAAATATATAATTTGTTAGAGTAAAGTATTAATTATATTAATTAACTTTACTCCCTTCTTAAGATGTCAACAATTTTATTTTTAGTTGTTTATATTTAAACACACATGCACTAGTTGATTCAAACTTATGCACTAGTTGTTTTAAATATAAACTTCCATGCATTAGTTTTGTAATAATTTAACTAATTATTACATGCACTAGGGTTTTCCTTTCAAGACTTTTGATCTCATTTATAAGGATGATCCATTTTACATTTAATTCATTCATTATTTGAGGATATTTTCTTCTTCATATTTTTGAGTCAAACCCTTGCCCTCTTCTTGTCTCTACTTCCTTGTAACATGTTTTTGTATGCAAGTAATCTTCAATTTTGGTGCACTTTGAGCTCAAACAGACCTCACTATTGAGCTCATAGCACCCAAAAACCCCTATTTTGATATAAAATAAGTCAAATTTGGAGAACTTTGAATTTTGGGGCATTTTTTTGGTACCAGAAAGCTTAGCACACTTTCCAAGGTAGAATTTGTAGGGATTGACATGCTTCCCGATGCAAAAAAATTCTCCGTTTGGCATGCAAAATGAGGCAATAATTTTGTTGTTCGATACGCAAATCAAGACCAAAAAATTGGCATGCAAATCGAGGCAAAAATTTGAAAGACTTGGCACGGATCCTGAGGCGCACATGCGATTTTGAAAAAAATATTTGGATCGTGACATCCATTTGGCTGTCAAATTGAAGCCCATCATTTGATGATGTTAGCAGGCATCATCCTCATTTGCACCATTTTTGGGCTCTTTAGCGCACCAGGTTGTATTTTGCTCATAACCTGAGCATATGGTTTCGAAATCGGGCAAATGAGTTATCGCTGGAAAGCTGGTTCTGAGCCTGATGCTCTCATGCATGTTAATTTGGTATTTTTTTTCATCTAGCTTGCTGTTTTTTTTTTGATGCTAGAATATCCCTTTTGCATTTCGGGGGGGCTAATTTGCTCAAATTAGCTCCGTTTTTCGATCCAGAAGAAGCGCTAGAAAGCTCTTCTCGAGCACCATCTAGATTTCTACCTATTTTCATCAAAAAAATTTCAAGGTACACAAGATTCAGATCTAAAGATTTTTTGCTCTTCTCTTGATAAAGTATATCATTCTAGGCTTAGGGGTTCGATATTTGGATTGTGGGGGGGTGTTGTTTTCTTATTTCTATCAGTTAAACCAGATATTTATCAAAACAAAAATCCTTTCTAAAAAATATGGTCAAGACCTCTTCTTGTCTAGAACTTTTGACCCCACATAATTATCACACATGGAAAACCCTGATGACACGACTTCTCCATTCAGAGGGCTCTAGTCTTGTCTAGATGCAGTACAACCAGTATTACAAAGGCCCTTTGAGATCATGCAACATCAGAACAAGATGGATGAGGCTATGGGGTTGATTGCTTTACAGGTATCAGATAGCTTGCAGTTTCATCTTGATGGGTGCAATACCCCTCTAGCTATGTGGACCAAGCTTAACACCTTGTTTGGTATAGCGAATGAGTTCAGAGCACTTCAGATTGAGGCAGAGCTTACCTCTCTTGTACTTGATTATTTTCCCTCTATTAAGGACTTTTTGATGAAGTTCAAACAACATAGATCTTTGTTACACGGATGTGGAAAGAAAAAGACTGATAAAGAGTGCATTTATCCGATTCTGTCTAAGCTTAGGGGAAACTTTCAGATCTTCTCTTCTACCTTTCATTCTACCATGGACACTTTGGGACCTACATTCACCATGACCACTTTTGAAGTGTTCTATGATCGTTTGACTAGAGAGTAGGCCAAGATTACTTAGTTGGACTCTCTAACATGATCAAAGAACCAAGCATTGGTTGCCCATCCATCCAAAGGAAAGCAGAAGTAGAAGTCGAAGAAGATATCAGATTCCTCTTCTCAACACTCTACTGACCCACCATATTCTTCTAAGAAGGAGAAACAAAAGACTGAGAGACGTGCATGTTCCTATTTTCAGAAGGGACCTCATGACGAGTCACATTATTTTTAGAAGACATTTGATGGCTATGAGAAATAGATTGCAGATTTGCAAGATCTTCAAAAGAGCACTGTTTCCTCTCCATCCTCTTCTACCTCATAGGGGTCTACTTTTTAGTCTTCTTCCACATCTTTGACATCTGGACAAGATTTTGGACAAGGTCATGCATTACAAGCATCCATTGCATCCCTTTCATAGGTCCCTTGGATACTAGATTCAAGTGCTTCTCACCATATGGCATCTTCTCAAGGGGTCTTCTCTACTGTTGAGGCTTCTCCCATTCCTCATATTCTCATGGGGAATAACACTATCTCGACAGTCTGCAGGAAAGGTTTAGTAGGCATTCAGGATGGCACATTCAATGATGTATTGTATGTTCCATCTCTATCTGTAAACCTTCTCTTGATTTATTAGATTACACACAGTGGATCAGGGAAGATAGTTGAGTTCACTAGAGATTCAATCTTCATTAGAGATAGTGCGACAAGAGGAATTGTTGCTAAAGGGATAGTTAATCATTATACCTATCTCTACACCTTCTCACACTTTGGTCCACCATCTCCATTGTCAAAGCATAACTCTCCTCTTTCGTGAGAGCTTCATGTGGTGCAGTTAGGTTGCTTGAACCTTTGTATTGTTCCTGAGATCACTACTATGACTGCCACACCACATCCTATTGAGGTCTTCTCTCTTCAATAGGATTCTTCTTCAGCACTGCCTGACCCTCTAGCTCCATTCATTGAGCCACCAGGTGCACTTATTAAGGATTCTATAAAGGACTTTCATCTCCTCTTTCATGACAGTGTTAGCACACCTATCACACCACTTACGTTGGGGATTCCCTTTTAGGATCCTTGTGTTTACTCCTTTGAGCATCAGCTCGGCCTTCCAGTAATAGCTCATCTTTCGAGGTTACCTCTTCAGTGTCCACTGACTTTCATTGCTCTACATTGGAGTCACAGTGGTTTGTTCATTGATCTAGGGGTTCTTTCATTCTGGGGGAGCTTTGGTGTCTCATCCCTCTCTCATGGGGGGGTGGTTGTACTTGTATGCACCCTAAAATGGTCGCTTAGACTTTGGGCCCCCATTCAGCAATTTGTCAAATCCCTGAATCAATATTTTCAAATATCAACAATATTAATTATATCAATTTCCTTGATCAAATCATAATCAATTCAGTATTTCCTAAGGTTTGAGCCTTATTTAATTTAAAAGAGAAAAAAATAAAAAATTTATTTAATTAAGAGAACATGCTCCCTTTTAATTAATTAATAAATCCCTTTTAATTAATTAAAAATCTCTTTTAATTAAATAATAAAATCACTTTATCCTAAGCCTTTATTTAATTAAAAAGAATTTCCTCCCCTTTTATTTAAATAAAAAATCCCCACTTTTTCTCTTATCCTAAGTTGCACAAATAAAGCATTATTCTTATTTTATAAAAAAGGAAAAAACACTTTTTGTCTCATATGGACACAAAAGTCAACTCTTATTTTCCTATTGGAGGATATTTGTGCACAAGGATCAAGCTTCTATTTTTCTTCATTGTTGATTAAGTCTTTTGCCTCTTAATCTCAATCGTCTATTGATTCTCATTCTCTATAAAAGAAGAGCTCTCTTCTTCATTTTGCATACGCTTAAATTTTATGCTATTGTGATGCTACAGGTTTTCTAAGTCATCTTGAAGCTTTTGGAGACATTCTTGCATCAAGTTTTGAAGATTTGAAGCATCATTGACATTCATCTTGCATCTACATCACATCCTAGCTTGCATCATAGTTGAATCATCATGGTATCATTTCCTTTCATGTTTTAGATTAATCTCACATAGTTTAATTAGATGGTTTGTAACTCTTTCATTTCTATTTTCATAACCTAATTTGCATACTTGCATGCTCATCTTAGATTAATTTTGCATTGCATTGTATTCATTTGGAGATATTGACATTGTTGCCCTTGTCTTTGATTTGGAATCTCTCATTGTGTGGTTGACTAGCAAGGTCATTAGCTTCATAGCTCTAGTTGAGAGCAATTTTACAAATCTTGCAACTCCATGCATAGAGAGCTATGGATCGATTTGTGAGGGCTCATTCTTGAGTTTTCTTGCATACAATGATTCATAGAAGTGTGACAATATTTTAGCACACATTTTTTGGCATCCACTGTGGGGCAACCCACCTCTTGCATGTTGGTTTTGATTATTTTTGGAGCTAACCCTTGTGCAGATTTGTTTGGAGATGGAAAACCCTAGATTTGAAAGATTTGATCATATCTCTCAAACAGCTTAGTGTTTTAGTTTGAAAAGTTTTTTTTAGGTTGGCGACATATTAGAGAAGCTCCAATAAAAAATTCAAAATTTTTTGCGGCATTTTTTATTTTTTATAAATTTTTCTTGATTTTTCATAAAAAAATTAATTTTTGGCACAAATTAGCACATTTTTTAGAAATTTTTATATTTTCAGAAATATCTTCAAATTCTATAGGGGATCCATTCTTTATGTTTTGAATTTGGATGTAATATAGTGGCTCAAATAATTGATTTACAAAAATTGGTTTGTTTTGGTAAAATAGGTCTCTAGGGCACAAATGAAGATATTTTTCTAAAATTTTTACATTTTTGGAAAGCTCTCTATTTTTTAGTAGGGGTCTCTATTTTTCATTTCTATTTTTTTGGTAGAAATCATATAACAAAAATCAGATCTTGTTGACTAGGTCAAATGCAAAAAAAATAAAATTTTGTGATGGGTATGCACTTATTTTTCATTGTTCAATGCATTATATGAGTTATCATTTGGATTATTTTTTAGCTATTATTGCTCCTAACAATTGATTTCCATATATAACCATCTTAGGATTTGCATAAGTTGAATATACATTGCATATCTTGTTTGCTTGTTTTCTTGTCTTGTTCATTTGAAGGTTCATAGCTTGCTTTCATGGAAAATGCTTAAAACAAACAAACAAAAAGGTAAAATCTACTAAGTGTGTTGCATTGGACTTGAGATATTTTGTTACATCTCTACAACATTTATATTTTGGGATTAAAAATGAATCTCTCATGTGTTTGGCTTGAGTGTTTACATGCTTTCATAGAACACATTTCAATTGATGCTCTTAATGGGAAATGAATAAACATAGATTTACTTTCATACAAGTTTGTGTAAGTGAATGCTTGTGTTTAAACCTTAAGTAATTCTTGGTTCCAATATCAAATATCTCATTGAGTGATTGAGGGCATGGATTCATTCCTTTTTTACATAGGGAGTTAAATGCACCACTTTGTGGACTCACTCTATGTTTTCTTAGAAAGTTAAATATTCCATTGATTCAACCCTTTGTCATTTGTGAGTAGTATTGATAAGCAACTTTAGATTACTTTTTATTGATCTTGTTAGCTAAATTGGGTGTTGGACTCGCTTATTTCTAATCACCCCTCATTACCGCCCTTTGGATGTAAGGTCAGCATTCATACATAGGGGAGGGGTCTACTTGCAAAGAACATTAAGTGTTCCACAAAGTTTCCCCCTTTTTATGCTTTCTTGATATCATTAGTTTTCTAAGGCGTCGACTCACTTTGAGTTTTTGTGAGGAGTTAAATGTTCCACCTTATAGACTCACTTCACATTCACTTGAAAAGTTAAATGTTCCACTTTTGGACTCGCTTCACATTCACTTGAAGAGTTAAATGTTCCACTTTTGGACTCACTTCACATTTACTTGAAGAGTTAAGTGTTCCACCTTTAGTGCTTTAAATACTTTTGATAGTGAATTACTTACTTTTTATTTCTAGAAGGCTTGCTTGGGGACACACCACCTCAAGGGATGACCTTAAATCCTTTGTTCTGGTGGAGTATAAATAGTGGGAGGTGAATTGAAAGACACCTCTCTTGGGAATTGAGTTTGACATCACTCTTGGCTAAGCCTCAAAGAACTTTATACCTTTGAGAAGTGAAGGAGGAGATTTGGGTTATCGTCTCCCCCTGGTTGTGTGATTTTGGATTCTTTTCATCTACGGATTTGGACCTCACGTACCTTGCGTATATCGAGGACTCCCTTTAGAAGAGCTATGTATAGCTTTATAGATAGCTTGCTAGAATGTTGTTGTGTTTTAAGTGTCTGCTAAAACATTCTCAAGAACATACACAAGTAGTTCTTAAGGAGTAGAAATACTAAGTCACTATTCTTGTTCATGTGCAAGGTTGCTTTGCCCCTTGCTCATTGTTTGAAGACAATTGCTTGCTTGAACTCCTTGATTGCTATCTTATGTGCTTGATCAATCTGTTGATATACTTACTTGATCTTTTAAAAGAAACACAAACTGAGTTCCTGAGTTGTCCTACTATTGCTTGCAATCCGAAGTTGATCTATGTCACTTCTAGTCTTCCTTGGTTAGTCCAGATCTTAGATCTTAGGTGTTGTGACATGTTTCTCAATATCCAAATGAATTCCAATGGTATCAAATTGCAAAAAAATGACTCTTAGTCTTCTTTCTTCCACATCTTCCATGTCTTCTAGTCTCCCATTTTCATCTGATCTCTTCTTCCTTCATGATTCTTCCTCTTCTTTCTAAACTCTTCATGCCTTCTTGATTTTTTTCCTCTTATTATCTAGTCTATCTTCTTCTATTCATCTCTTCTGTCACTTCCATGCTTGATTCTTCTTCTTTTAGAACTATGAATCTCAAATATCTGGTTTTGGAACTTTTATTAAGAATAGATGATCTTGAGCTCATTGACATATTTGAAAAGTGTTGTTCCTCCAAAATTCTCATGAGTAATGAATTTATGACCAAAAAAAAATAAAAATTGATTAAATCAGACGCCTTTGCTAGAATCATACTCATGATCTCATCCAAATATTCTCATCATTCCTCACATTCTAAATCTTATCACAATTCTTCTAAACATTATTCACATTCTTAATCTTCTAAATCTTATCACAATTATTCTAAACACTACACGCATTCTTCATCTTCCAAATTTTTTCATGACTCTTCTAAATATTATTTGTATTCCTCATTATCCAAGTCCTCTTCCTACACTAAGTCTTCAATTTTCTCTTCTTCACGATCTCATTCTTCTTCTACTTCTTCAAAGAGTCTTACTTCTCTTCACAAGACATACCATAATGAGCAACGTGATAGTCTTTATGATACCTCTTCCATGAATAGTGACACACCCACCTATGATGACTATGATGATTATGATGATGGACAATGTAGTGATACCTATGACACCTCTATTCTCAAGAGTCCTCCTATTCATGTCCTTGTGCTTACTGGAAATGGGTCCTCATATTGGAAAGATCATGATGGTGATTCATATGATTCAGATTTTGAATGAAACTTTGATGAGTTTTGTGAACAATACCTTGATTATAATCCATCTACTACTGTTGAGGAATATAAAATGCACCGTGCTGATTTGAAACGTATTTATTATAAGAATCCTTCCTCTAGGAACTCTCATGCTGAAAATAAAGATTGCACTCTCAAGAAAGATCATGTTAATGCTAAACCTTTATCTTGTGATGGTTTCCTTCCATCCCCTATTTCATCCAATACCCATACATCTACTAAAGCTTCTGAATCTTTCACAAATCCTTCATTCAATAGAAGTCCTAATGCTTTTCATGAGATTCCCTATAGTTATCCTCAAGGGATACCTCTTAAAGATACTCAAGCTAACCTTCACTTGGCTGCAAATACTTTCAATAATGCTAAACCTAAAGAGCTTAAGCCTTCATCCGCTATAATGCATACTTCAGCTGGTCCTTCACCATCTCTTCCAAAGTCTTCCATACAACTCCAACATGCTTCCTTGTCCTTAGAAGTGGCTCCATGTCAAGAGGATTTTAAAGATGATAAAGAAAAAAACATAAAGAAAGATCAAGATCAAGGACCCTCCATGTCATCCAATTCTTTTCATGATGTCTCTCCTTCATTCCATGGTTTTTTTGATCCTTTACACCCTTCCTCATCTATTCCACCATGTCTTAAGTATTGTCCTAAGCAAGATCAAGCTACTACTCACACCATTGAGCTTATTGACAATCAAAATAAACTTACTACACTTACGCTTTCCAAAGATGATACTTCCATTAACGTTATTAAAAATGGTGTTGTTACTTCCAATGTTAAGCCTATTGAAAATGAGAAAAAAATGATGCACTTATGCTATCCAAAGAAACTTGTCAAGATCAAAGCCTTCCATCTTCTTGTTCTACCATTCCATGTTCCCTTTCACTTTCTACTCTTCCTAAGTCTTTGCAAGCTTTGAACAATCCTATCAAAGAAGTTTCTCCTATTCAAGATGTTCATGATCCTATTGTAAATCCTAATGCTCACTCCAAAGATGCTAATGTCTTTGGTTGTCATATAGATGCTGATGAACTTATTGATTATCTTTTTGTATCTTCCTCATCCATCCTTGGACCCCCTCCACCAATACTAAGGACTTCATGTCTTCCTTCCATCTTGGGTCCTTATGTCCCTTCACTTTCCCCTCCTAATTCTCCTAATTTTTCATCCATCTTGGGTCCTTATATCCCTCCATCTTCTATCTTTCCTCAAGATCAACATAGATGCATACCCTTGAATCCTTTTCATCCATCCACCCATCTAAACCATTCATATTCTCCTCCTTTCACAAGTCCCAAGTATTTTAGAAGTAACTTGAATGTTCAATACAAGAAAAAGAAGCAATACAAGAATCCATCAAAAAAAGAAGATCACCATGTCTCCTCTAATCGACATGGAGGCATAAAGTCAAAAGAGATATTTAAGAAGAAAACTACAAGACAAGTATGGGTTCCAAAATCTATCATTGAAGATATCCTCTCTAGATCATCAAAAAGAAATGAAAAGCTTAAGGCTATATGGATTCCAAAGTCTCTCTTAAGAGAGTCTAATATTAAACAAAAAGTGAAGTTGACATTCAAGCTTCCAAAGGCTTCCACTTCATCTTCTTCCAAAAACATTCTTCCATTCCATGCGCCTAAACCGCAACCTCTGCTAAACATTCACCATATTTCTTCTTGTATTCCTTCATTCACATTTCCTCTATCTTCTTGCCACCTTTCAAGGTGTGTGTTGATGTTGATTTTGCCTTCCTTCCCATCTACCCTTTCACAATCCTTCCATTAATTATCCTTCTACCTTCTATCCTTTTTCCTCATTTGTCTATTCCTCCTATCTTCCAACCTCACTCGCTTTACATAAAACCTTATCCTCCATTTTTCTCTTCCATCTTCCTTTCCCTATCAGCATCTTTGAGCATATCATTTTGAATCCTTGGTATATCATGGTTTATCCTTTCAAGGAGCATTATCTAAAAAGCTTGCCTTCTTCCAAAAAAATAAAAAAAATTTAAAAAATTTAAAAAATAGAAAAATTCAAAAAAAAAAGAAAAAAGAAAAAAATTGAAAATGTGCCATGGTGAAAACCTGGAAACAGGCACCTTGGTAGCAAAAGTAAAGAGAAATAAATTCATCCTATGGTGAAAACCACTCCTTTGTGGTGCCTTGGATAAGTACTGTGATGAAAACCTGGTAATCAGACATCATGCATAGTTCTTCTACATGTTTCATCCATTCCATTCCATCTTTGATCTTGACAATGTTGAACTATACATGAACATTTGGCTATCTTGTGAGCTATCTTACGATGATCTTATTTTCATTCCATTCATGTTTAGCCTTCATTTTCATTTTTCTTCATTCATTTTAGCCTTTCGCTATCTTTTTTACCTTTGGTCTTGATCTAATAAAAAAAGAGTAAAACATGATGCTATGAAGCCTCTTGACATGTCTACTCCTTTGGACTTCATCCTTTCCTTCTTTGGCATTATGCTTTTGTGACTTATCATATGCTGACCTTTCATTGCTTTTCCAAATGTGCTTTGCATGACAATTTTTCCCTAGCTTGGGTACTCTTGAGGAGTTTTCCTTTGAGGATTTCTTCCCTTCATTCTCCTTCATTCTTCCATTTTCCATCTCATTCACCAACTTGCTAATCCCTCTTGTTCTCCATCTTTCTAGACATTGGAACTACACGATGTGATCTTTCTTGGGAGTTTGATGTCTGTTCTGTCTGGGGGCATCCTTTGTATATATCTTATTGGTCCTGAAAAAATACCAAAAAAATTGATATATGATGCTGAAAAAATCCTAAAAAGCATAAAAAGTCTTTAAAAAATACAAAAAAATAAAAAAATAAAAAAATAAAAATAAAATAAAATAGAAAAAGTGCCTTAGTGAAAACCTGGAAATAGGCGCCTTGGTAGCAAAAATACAAAAAAATCTTCAAGTGGTGAAAACTTGGAAACAGGCTCTACTTGAGGCCTTTGCACTCCTATTTGTTAGCATGCGTCCTCGACACTGAGCCTTTCTCCATCATGTCTTGACCTTATTTGGCATAGTCTGAAATTAGTTTTTTATCTTTGTCTAGGGGGCATAACTATTAGCATAGGTCCTTTGGGTGCGTTTGTCTCTTGGGGCATTCCACAACAGGTGTTTTTCAACAGCACCCCAAACAGTATTTTTCAACACTACCCTTGTGTCAAGTGTTTCTTAACACTTATCAGATGTCTTACCCAACAGTCTTGTATGATGCAATATTTCTCATTGGCAGATGTGATAAATAGAGTTTGACTCTATGACCAACACACACGCACTTAAATAATCAATTCATTTGAGATATGTTGACTTTATTTTTCTTTATGTGCTGTCTATGAGGATTTCTTTGATGAGTGGTCTCTCCCTGAGAAGTTTTCAATGATGCATAGCTAGAAGACTAAGGGTATGAGAACATGTTTTCTTTCTTTATCTACTTGTGGGTATATTTCATTGATCCTAACTGTGATGAGCATTTATGCTGGTCCTACTTGACACTAGGGATTGACAAGGTATTATCCTTGACTATTTTGTGGGTGCATGTTTCTAGTTATCCTGACTTTCATGTGTCTTGATACAAGCATAATCTCGCCATATCAAACTTAGGTAATCTCACTACATTAGTCATCTTGACCTCCATGTCTTTGATGCCTAGGTGGGATTTCCACATTTCTATTTGATAAAGATCATATTCATATCCACATAGTTATGCTAGTGTGCATTGTATGATCTTACGATGCTACCAATAACGCTTGATGATGATAATTAGATGTCTATAGGCATTGTGATCTTTCAAGTACACCTTTCCACTTTCATAGTAGCTTGCATTCTTAGGTTCATCATAGTTTAGTTTCTGCATCTTGCATATGGAGAGAGCTCTTCTTTTTATCATCTATGGACTAGTTGGTCAACTGTGCTTATTTTCTGATTCTTCTTGATCATATCTTTCATTTCATGTTATTTTATATTCATTTCAAGATCGAAACCAAAATTTGCATTCACCTTCATCATCAAACTCACATTTCATTCTCTTCTGTACAGTTGACTAACCTTTTGAGGCATAATTCTTCGATCTTTGATAGAATTTCTTCTTTTTCATGTCTTTCAAACTTCTAGTCTTCCATTCACCCCACTTCTTTTCTTCTAATTCATCACTGAGGCATGTTTTCACTACCTAATGGTTATTCTGTTATCATTTATCTTTGACTGTGATTTCATTATGATTTGATCAACTCTTTATCATTTTGTTGTTCCTCTCTACCTGATTTTGATTTCGATTCCGAGGGGGCAGTACCTATTGGATTTTAATCATTGATTCCTTGATTTTCTTAATTTAGCTATCTTTCTGTAAGCTTTCACTCAAGTTTGAGATTCTTATCTCTTATTTTGGATATGATCCCAAATCGACCTCATGTCCAGAATCATTTGTTTTTGTTTTGTCCGGATGTGATCCCGAATCGACCTCACATCTGAGTTGTTTTGTGATCCCAAATCGATCTCACATTTCAACTTCATTCTTTGACTGCATGTGATCCCAAATCAATCTCACATTAGTCAAAGAGGGGCAAATGTATGCACCTTAAAATGGTCACCTAGACTTTGGGCCCCCATTCAACAATTTGTCAAATCCCTGAATCAATATTTTCAAATATCAACAATATTAATTATATCAATTTCTTTGATCAAATCATAATCAATTCAATATTTCCTAAGGTTTGAGCCTTATTTAATTTAAAAGAGAAAAAAATAAAAATCTTATTTAATTAAGAGAACATGCTCCCTTTTAATTAATTAATAAATCTCTTTTAATTAATTAAAAATCTTTTTTAATTAAATAATAAAATCACTTTATCCTAAACCTTTATTTAATTAAAAAGAATTTCCTCCCCTTTTATTTAAATAAAAAATCTCCACTTTTCCTTTTATCCTAAGTTGCACAAATAAAACATTATTCTTATTTTATAAAAAGGGAAAAGACACTTTTTATCTCATACGGACACAAAAGTCAACTCTTATTTTCCTATTGGGGGATATTTGTGCACAAGGATCAAGCTTCTATTTTTCTCCATCGTTGATTAAGTCTTTTGCCTCTTAATCTCGATCATCCATTGATTCTCATTCTCTATAAAAGAAGAGCTCTCTTCTTCATTTTGCATACACTTGAATTTTATGCTATTGTTATGCTACAAGTTTTCTAAGTCATCTTGAAGCTTTTGGAGACATTTTTGCATCAAGTTTTGAAGATTTGGAGCATCATTGACATTCATCTTGCATCTACATCACATCCTAGCTTGCATCATAGTTGAATCATCATGGTATCATTTCCTTTCATGTTTTAGATTAATCTCACATAGTTTAATTAGATGGTTTGTAACTCTTTCATTTCTATTTTCATAGCCTAATTTGCATACTTGCATGCTCAACTTAGATTAATTTTGCATTGCATTGCATTCATTTGGATATATTGACATTGTTGCCCTTGTCTTTGATTTAGAATCTCTCATTGTGTGGTTGACTAGCAAGGTCATTAGCTTCATAGCTCTAGCTGAGAGAAATTTTACAAATCTTGCAACTCCATGCATAGAGAGCTATGGATCGATTTGTGAGGGCTCATTCTTGAGTTTCCTTGCATGCAATGATTCATAGAAGTGTGACAACATTTTAGCACAGTACTTATGGTTTTGAGAGAGTCTCTTGAGCCATTTCTTTTTCTATATTTTTTCAATCTCTTTTTGGATTAGGGTTTTTTCCCATTGGGTTTTCTCTATTGCTCCATTTTACAGAGATTTGGTTGTACTGGGTACCTCATCAATCCATGTTGTCAGGACCCATTTTTATGCTTTTAGCACTGTAGTTTCCTTTGCTTTCTTCTTGCATTATTTGTAGCTGCATTCTCACTCATCTTAAGGGGGGGTGTTAGAGTAAAGTATTAATTATATTAATTAACTTTACTCCCTTCTTAAGATGTCCACACTTTTATTTTTAGTTGTTTATATTTAAACACACATGCACTAGTTGATTCAAACTTGTGCACTAGTTGTTTTAAATATAAACTTCCATGCATTAGTCTTGTAATAATTTAACTAATTATTACATGCACTAGGGTTTTCATTTCAAAACTTTTGATATCCTTTATAATGATGATCCATTGTACATTTAATTCATTCATTACTTGAGGATATTTTTTTCTTCATATTTTGGAATCAAACCCTTGCCCTCTTCTTGTCTCTACTTCCTTGTAACAGGTTTTTGTATACAAGTGATCTTCAGGTTTTGTGGATTTGTATAACCCAAATCCTACATAATTAATATAATAATATATTATTATTACATCTATGATAATAATATATACGATAATTTTAATATTATAATATATAATGTTAAGATTGATATTGTAATATTCATATATATATTATATATAATATTAATATTAATATTATGATCTTCATATTTATATTTTTATTAATATTTATACATATATATAATACAAATATAATTTGTTCATAATATACAATGTACATTTCTTTAATATAAATATATTCCTTATTTATATGCAAATATATTAATGAATGATATAAATCAATGAATCAATAATTATAAATCACAACTATTACTAGTCAGCTTCGAAAGGATACAAATGAAGAACAGTTGAGTGGAAGAGTCGAGGCCATTCAAGGCACCGATTTATGAAAATATATCATAAGAACACTAAATAGTAAAAAAATAGGAGCATACCGAGATCGAATCACATACATAAGGAGAAATCCAATCAAATGGTTTAGTTAACTATGAATCTATTATGAGTGGTGACAATAAACATTTTGAGGGAATAGTGATTATGTACCTACCTTCTTGTATAAAATTGCATAGTCAAAGATGACTAATCACCATTAACTACGAAGAGGTGTGAAGTACTGGACAAAGGCAAGTATCAGAGGGCAGTGTCTCTCAAAGTCAAAACATTTGGATGTTTTTTTCTCTGACACAATATAAAATGAGAAAGGATCTCATTCTATCAAGGGGAAATAAAATAGTTTTGGAGACTGATCATGAGATAAAGGTCAAGAGTAAATATGATATATCATATTACTAGTACTTGCACCAACGAGGTGAAATGTTTACGTCGATAGTAGCATATCAGCATATGTTGTATGGTATTTAGGAAGATATATTGGAGTAATATAGTGAATGGGAGGAAAAAATTTCAAATAATTTTAGTCTAATGTAAGAAAACAATTAACTTAAATCTCACCACCATCAAACATGGTGACAAGCCTATTATGGGAAATGACTTGAAACACTACTTCTTTATTTGCACTCTTACTTCTACATACAGTGGTAGGCCCATTATGGATAATGGGATGAAATACTGCTTCTTTGAGCACAACCTTGCTTCCACCACCATTATGATCAATGGGCTGAAATACTGTTTCTTTAATTTCGGCCTCATTTCCACCACCATTTTGTGCAATGGCCTAAAATACTAGTTCTTTAAGCTCAATCTTACTTCCACCACCATTTTGAACAATGGGCTAAAACACTACTTCTTTACTCACTCTTACTTACACATGATTTAAGAACTCCAAACAAAATTGGGTTGAAAGGATGTTGCAAAAATCCCAATTGGGCTGAAGAATGTGGGGAATTATGTTAAGAGAGGGTGATACTGATGAATTTTGAAGATCTGCACCATTTCCTGTTATGGTGGTGGGAAAAGATAGAGCTTTAATTGGTGACAGTGGGTATTTTGGTGGCCTCCTAAAGCTTGATGGGTACTGAATTGCCTCGAATAATGGCAATAGGAGAATACACACTTGCATAATAACAATGAAGTTGGAGTTGTACTACTCTCTTCTACTTCTCCCATTGCCCTCAGAATTGTATTTGATGTGGACACCATTGTTAATATTAGTTGTTGAGTTGACGGATAAAAATTGGCACCTGCAAATGGTGAAAGTTAAAGGAAATCTCCATGTTTAAGTAGAGATTTGGACAAACTTGTGGCCAAAAAATTAAATGAATCTAATAGAATGCGTAAAAAGATTATGAATTGTCCAATCTGAGGGGAAGAAAAATTACTTTTATTGTGTAAAACACAAATTGGAATATGATTCTAATACTGAAACATCTAATAACAATGAACCAACCAAACCACAGAAAGCCTTTGGAAAGTATCGACAATTCGTCTAAGTTTGGAACTCTGTAGATTGAAGGAAACTCAGACAAATGAAATTTATAACAACACATGTTAAAGAGTTAGCTTTATAGATCTCATTAGATATAAATTCCTCCTTTAGAAAAACTACTTGATCATAAATAAATATGAAATATCAAAGATGTAAAAGAGAGGTCAAAATTAAAGACTTATTTTATTTTGGTTTAAATGCAACTTTAATTCATGTCTTTCTTTGAATTTTTATTTAGCTAAGTGATTTTTTGTTTGTCACTTTTAATTTATAATAAATCTAACGTTATTTTATCTTAAATTCTTTTTAGGGGATTGTAGTTGAAACTATTATTTTGAATTTAGTTTATCAAGTGTGTCTCACTTGATTTAATTAATTTTTAAAAAGTAAACTATGTTAGGGTAATTGAAGCTAATAAGGTTGTAAACCTTGTTTATTAAATCTTATTAATATTTAAATATTGAATTAAGATTTGTGGACAATTTTAGGTTAAATATTATTCCCTTTGAAAGTTTGAGAGAATTTTATTTAAAAATTATTAAATTTATTTATTTATTTATTAATTGACCTTATTATCTCCTTTAAACAATTAGTATATTGTGGCAAATTAGTTAACTCATTTATAGAAAAATCCTAGTAGGGGCCTAGGTGGAGAATATTGCCCTATTTTAACATAATTTTGAACTAAGTTTAAACCTATTGGATTATTTTATGTCAAACCTATTTAGGGTCTTTCAATTTTCTAATGTCGACCAATGAATAAGGGATGTTGGCATGCCAGTGCATGCCATGATTCCCCTTATGAGTCATTTTGTGTTAGACAATATGTCTTGAGATTTGCATCTAGTGAGCATTGTGTGTATCCATAGTTGTTGTTAAGTGTTCTTTTAAAAAAAATTGTTGTTGTGTTTTGTCCTAGTATTTTGGGCATTACATTCTGGTAGTGGAAACTGAATCTAATAGCAAGCATGAAAATATTATAATCACATATTAATTCCTACTTTCAAAAACTCATAATCATTATGCAAAAATTGACTGAAACAATTCAAACAGATGGAAGTTCTAATAATGCATGTTAAGACTTTGACTGAAACAACCAATAGCAAAGCAAGTGAAGCATGAATCTAACAAAAAGCATGAAAAATATATATATTAAGATAGTCTAAGTTTGGAACTCCTTGGGTTGATGGCAACCCAAATAAATAAAAGTTATAAATAACATATATTAAGACTTCACTTCATAAATCCCAAAAGATATAAATTCCTCTATTAAAAAAAACTAATGAAAATCCTAACAATGTCCAAAGTTATTATATTAACACTTCACTTCATAAATCCCAGCAGATATAAATTCCTCTATTAGAAAAACTAATGAAAATACTAACAATGTCCTGTGATATGAGAAAAAGAAAAAACTACTGAAAACCCTAACAATGCCTTGTGATCTTAGAAAAAGAAAAAACTACTAAAAACCCTAAAAATGTCATGTGATCTCAAAGATGTAAAGGCAGGTTGAGTTCTTCTTCCTCTTCACTCATAACAATTGTCACACGAGATGATTGAAAGCTCATTTGTCCACCTTTCTTGAAGGAAATCTCAAAACTGTGACAACTTCCTTCCAACCCACCGACCTCCTTTTTTACACCACTTTCCAAACTGCAAGGATATTGTTCACCACCATCAAACATAGCGACTGGACTATTATGGGAAATGGTCTAAAATACAACTTCTTTACTTCCACATGATTGAAGAACCCCAAATATAGTGGCAGGCCCATTATGGGCAATGGGCTAAAATACTCATTCTTTAAGCTCAGCCCTATTTCCACCACCATAATGGGCAATGGCCTGAATTACTGATTTTTAAGCCAGTCTTACATCCATTGCCATTATGGAGAATGGCCTGAAATACTATTTCTTTGAGCTCAATCTTACTTCCATTGCTATTATGGGGAATGGCCTGACATATTGTTCCTTTGAGCTCAATCGAATCCGAGAACTGCCAATCTCCTGTTGCTACTCGATTGTATCTTTTTCGCACGTAATACTTGTGCTAGGTATTGAGTCATGCTCAATTGATACCATTTCCTTTGGTAGGTGTTCCAATCGAGTGAATACCTCAATGAACTGGAAAAAGTAGATGAATGAATTGGGAAAATCTGGCCTGTAAAGAGGACTTGTATGTGGCTGCCCTTTCTCCTCAGCATTCTAAGTGACACAACCCAAATTGGTTACAATCAACCTATCAACAATGCCAAAAAAAATGGCCATAAACGCATGAAAAATGACCTTCAACGCAGCAGAGCAGTGCAAACCCTCCTCACCTCACATTCATCCATAAACAATTTATTGAGTGATTTATTTTCTGATGTCATTTCTATCTTTCATCATATTTGTTTTATGGTATCAAACAATTTAATGACATAGGACAATTTTCCGTGACAGTGAAAGCCTATCGGCTTAATTATAGCAAATAGTTTATTGTGACTTATATATTGTCACTAGCTCAGAGAATATTATATTATGGAAGGCTAAAAGGATCATAAATATTGCTGGCAAAAATTGGTAAGTAATATTACATCAGAATGTTATTAGGAATGAATGCATATATATGGTCTAATATATATATATATATATATATATATATATATATATATATATATATATATATATATATATATATATATATATATATATATATATATATATATATATATATATATATATATATATATATATATATATATATATATATATATATATATATATATATATATATATATATATATATATGTTGGCATTAAGCAGAATTGCCACTAGTGACAACACTTATTTGCATTCTGGGTGCAAACCAAGCAGACAGTGCAAACTGAGTAGATAGTGCAAACCGAGAAGACAGTGCAAACCGAGAAGACAGTACAAACCGAGCAGAAAGTGCAAACCGAGCAGACAGTGCAAACCGAGCAGACAGTGCAAACTGAGCAAACAGTGCAAACCGAGCAAGACAGTGCAAACCGAGCAAGTTAGTACAAACTGAGCAGGACAGTGTAAACCGAGTAACATCATGTCTACCGAGTCACCAGTATTTACCGAGTTCAAAACCTACCGAGTGGTCAGTATGAACCGTGCCTTCACTTCTACCGAGTGCATGACGATGCCGAGTAATGCAGTGGACGCCGAGTATCAGAAAGTCACCGAGTTAGTTTGCAGGAACCGTGTAACCATACTTGGGCCGACTTAGTAGCACTTATGTTTATTTGTCAAGCCGACTTTGTAATTGTAATTGTAATTAATTGTTTAAGACTTGTATATAAACAATGTTGTAAAAATGTCAAGATGTATGTAATAAGCATGTATGTGAAAAAGAAAGAAAGGCAGAGATAAGCGAATTACAAAGGGCTTCAGCAGTATAGGGAACAACAAAGACAAATTCATCACAGAAGGTGATCAGTACATTCAGCGAATCTCAATCAGCAATCCAGTTGCAAAGCAAGAGATCTACTGTTTCATCCTAACAGGTGAATCAGTACTAAAATCCTTTAACCGGGTAGACTTAACAGTCTTTTGTAAAATCTCTTTACCGAGTGCATACTTCATTGTATGTTTGTAAATCCTTTAACAAGGTGGATCTAGCAATCCTTTTTGCTCCTAACAGGGCAGATCATCAGAAGTGATCAAATTGTAAGCCTTAACCGGCCAACTTTATTCTGCAGTATTAAAGCTTTGTGGGTTTCATCCCCACCCCAGTTTTACTTTCTTTTTGGAAGGTTTCTGGGTAACCAAATCTATGTGTCATTATTGTGAATGCTTTTAAGTTTCATGCTTTCTGTATGCAAAGGTTAAAGTAAATTACATGTTAATACATCTGTAATTGAAAGAAAATTTGGAGTTACCGATTCACCCCTCCCCTCTCAGTAACTCAGTTAATTCCTGAATATTTCCAACAATTGGTATCAGAGCAGCATTGGTTCTCAAGATAAAGCTTAACTAGCTTGAGCAAAGATCCAGGACAATGGAGGTATTCAAACTGAACAAGGTGATTGAAAATGAAAAGCTAGATCTGGAAATGGCCATAGCTAAACTTAAAGAAGCAAAAGAACATCTTTCCCAATCCCTAAGAAGAAGGAAGGAACTTGAAAATTAGATGAATGATCAGAATTACATTGAAGAAAAGATTGAAGATCTTTTTCCCTCTAATAGCTCAGATGAAGCAAACAATGTTGTCAAAGAACTCCTAGAAAAGAATGGGTCTTTGCAGGAAGAAGTGAGAAAATTAAAAAGAGAACAAGAGCTACACTCAACAAGATTTTGTGAGATCTTAGAACAAAGAAACAAGTTGAAAGATGAATTAGATGGAAGGAACAATGAAGTTCAAAATAAAACCCTTCAGCTAGAAAACCTAATTGATTAGATCTCCCATACAAATGAGGAAATTCTAAATCTAAGATCAGAAATAGAAAACACAAGAGAAGAACTAAGATCTGAAAAGGAAATCAATCTAAGATTGGTGGATGACCTAAACGCCGAAAAACAAATCAATGAAGGAATGCTGAAAAGCCAAGAAGACTTGAATCAACTGTATGAGCGAAATCTGCATAGGCAGAAAGGAAAAGCAGGACTTGGATACAAAGGAGAAGGTGAATCTTCTAAGCAAGGTACTCAAAGGAATCAGAAACCTACTTGTAATCACTGTGGTAAAATAGGACATACTTCAAATAAATGTTGGAGCAATAAAAAGGTAGAATTCAATGGAAAATGCTACCACTGCAATCAACCTGGTCACAAAGCAAATGAATGCAGGGAAAAACCAAGATTCAGAGGTAATTGTCACAAATGCAACAAACAAGGTCACAAGGCATCCGAGTGCAGATCCAAAATATTCAATCCAACAGAACAAATTATGAAAGCAATGTTTGGATGGGACTACAACACCTGGTGTAGATGTCATTACTGTGGAGAATATGGACACATTGGCATGAATTGCATAAAACATCATCTAAGGAAAAGAGATACTACCGTAAGATGCTTCAAATGCACTAAACTCGGTCACATAGCCAGAAACTGCATGAATGCTAGTGAAGTTGAAGATGGAAAGAAGAATGAAGCAACTAAGGTCAGGAAACAGGTGAGACAAAAGTGGATTCCTAAATCTACCGAGCAAACCAGTCCAAGTAATGGAATGGGTGGCTCTACCGACTCAAACTAAATTTCCAAGAAAGCACTGGAACTGTATTCTCATAGACCAATCTCAAGCAGTTCCAGAACTGAATTAAAAGAAAGATCTAAATCAGCATACAAGATGAAGTAAGATCACAGGGAGGTCGGTACCAGTTTTTACCGAACAAGGTCGGTATTAGTCTTTACCGAGCGAGGTCGGAGCAATATGAATTCTTGAGTTTACTGAGTTGCGAAGTCTTCACCGAGCAATTAATTCTTAGTGGGTGACAGTCTGTCGGAATTCATACCCTAATTTGTACTGAGCATTAATGACAGAGTTGTAAACAAAAGGCAAGTAATCGAACTCATTCTTCACCGCGAACCTTTAGCACTTTGAGAGCAGAAAATTTCAAGAGCAACCCAGCGATTCAATACTTTTGCGAAAGGAATTTTCTGTGAGCTACCATGGCATCATCCAACACTTCAGCGAAGAAAGGATCAGAAATATTAGTCCAAGGGGAATGGAAAGCACCAGATTTCAAGATCGTGCCCGCAATTGCAGCAGCCCTAGATCCGAACGGAGCTCAATCTCAGATTCCTCCTAAGGTACTACTTATTAACGATATCCGCAATCATTTCAACTGTTCAATTCAAGAAATGGGAAATCTAGAGCTAGATATTGTGCGTAAGGAACTGTGTGTGGATGGTATTCTCAAACCCAAGCACAAACATCTGGAAGATAAAGGTTTAGTTCACATTGCACATCTACCTCGAAACTTTCAGGAGAAATGGGTTAGATACATTCTCAGCCGTGTACATGATGGCAAGATTTGGCTTGAGCAATCCATAGAGATCACAAAGAAGATGATTCATCAAATCACCGGTCTTCCCATGTTGAACAAAGCAAAAACTACCAAAACCCTAGGTCGGACGGAACTAGAGAAGAAAACCCTAGCCGAGTGGGACGGTAGAGGCATGAAAGTTAGCAGCATTACCGATGCTGAACTGAAGTTTGGTACACACATAATTGCCCATAAGATTTACAGTTCAAGTCGACAAAATAGTGTCTTCTGTGAAGCTATTGACCTAGCATACAAAGTGGTCAAGAATAACTTAACATTTGACCTAGCAGACTTATTGTTAAAGCAGTTTAACAAAAACATGGAAAGCATTCAAACTTCCAAAAACAATCCATGTAAGTTTGGATCCTTATTGGTCTGTTTATTCTTCTATGCTCAGAAATTCTTCCCTTCTAAAGGAAAAGTTGTATGGAGAAAAGATGTGCCAGTCCTTTGTGAGATAAATGAATACATCTCAGAAATGGGTGAAAATTTTGAAAGCATCATGGATAATTATTTTGAGTCTTTCAAATAGAAAATGAATGACAGATTCTGGATTCCACAGAAGTTGGTGGAAGATTACAAGGATGACATTTGTTTTATGGTGGATTGTGACAATGTATATATTCAAGCAGCTAAACCGAGGACTGTATATGTAAAACCTCTTCCTTATGAGGTAAATATTGATGAAACCAAGAATATCATTGAAGCTCTTCTTAATCAGCCTGTCAATCCCAAAGCTCCATATTTTGGAACATATGATGAAGCTAAGGTGAGAATTGAACTAAGCATAAAGCTTCCACAGGCGGTAAACAAAGGAAAGAAGAGGATAGCCAAAATGAAAATGCTAACCGAGGACAAAGAAGATAACGATGAAGAAGAAAAGGAAAAGGATGAGAAAATAGAGGAACCAGAACCTGCAAAGAAGAAAGGAAAGGTTTTTATCACTAAGGCACCTAAGCCTCCCACTGCTGTATTTACAAGGAGAAGTGCAAGAGGTAAGGCAGACAAGGCAGACAAGGCAAATAAAGACATAGTATTCAAAAGGCCTCCTCTAAACTTTCAAGAGAGGATCAAACTTTTTAGAGACAGATCAGGATCTGGAGTAAGTAACATAAAATCTTTTAAATATGAAACCAGATCAGAAACAGAATAGAAGGAAATAGAAGATGCTGCTATTGAAAAGATGGGATAGTGGAAATACTCTCCTGATGAAATAGCCCCACAGGTTCCAGCAGTTCTATTAGATCCAATAAAAATGAGATGGAGCAATGCCAAGAAAACTGTAAAAGACATATTTGATCAAACCCTGAGACAGTTAATGCCGAGCTTGAAAAATGATGAAGTAAAGAAGGCATTAAAGGACAATGAAAGTAAGATGACATTAAAGTTCAATACTTGTTTGATTCTGATCAACAATATTGAATCGGTTGTGAAGGCTGCAAATGCCACATGGAAAAACATATACCATCTTCACCAACTGAGTATTGAAACAGTCATAATAAAAGACATTGAAGATGACAGTGATGAACAAGAAGAAGCCACTGAGGTAGATGATACTGTGAAAATAGCGGTAGAAGTCATTGCATCACTTCCTACCTCTCCAGTAAAAGTCTCTACATCCAGCCCGGAGACACCTTCAAGCATGGTTGTGACAACTTCAACATTTGTCCAATCATCTATAGCAACAACAGAAGCAACTACCATTTCTTCTACCGAGTTGCAGTCTCCCACATCATCAAGTTTTCCAGCAGTAAGTTTTCTAGTTTTTGAATCTACAAGTGTAAATATTTTAAGTTCTCCAGTAGAAAGTATACCAGTCTCTATAGCCAGCCCTACTATATCTACTGTCACTACTACTAAGGCATTAAGTACAGATAAGCCTAAGGCTCTACCGAGTATAAAATTTTTGGGTAAGAATATAGTAGAGGATATAGACCTAGATGAAGAAATAGAGATTCCAACATTAGATTTTGCAAATCTATCAGCGGACCAAATGCAAAATATAGGTGAAATCCTCCAAAGGAAAGCAAAGCAAAAGAAGCTTAAAGAGGAGAGAGACAAGGAATATCAAATCGTCAAGGATGCTAAGGACATTTTGTCTGATGCATTAGGTATTAAACTAGACTCCTCCCAACATGTTTTGCTACAATTAGCAGAAGCAGTTAATAAATACAATGAGGATTCATCTGGGACAGAAAAGTTAGTTGAAAGAGCTGAGAAGAGATTCAACAATAAAGTGCTTGAGCACATTGCTCAGCACATAGCTATTAACCAAGTAGAATTGTCTTCAGTTTTGTCAAACATTGAATCTACCTATTCGAATGCTACCTCTCTTTTGGCCAGATTGTGCAATATTGCCAAGTTCACAAAGGATGTTAAGGATAAAATGAATAAAATGGATGAGGATATGAAGATTAGCATATAGAAGCTGAAACTTGAACCAAGTTCAAGCTCTGCTCGTCACATGAAAATCTCATACCTATCAAATATGCAGTCAGATCTACTGAAAGAAGACACAAGGATCCGGTCCACACTGCTAGACATCCAACACATGATCCTTCCCATCATGAATACAATGTATAAGCACATTGAACATTCCAAAACATTGATTCATGACAATCAGTTCTCTATAGCAGATCACATGATTTAACTCTCTGCAGAAGTCCAAATTGTAATCCAAACATGCAAGATTCTGCAAGAAAGTTGGGACAGAACCCTGGCACTAATAATGAAGGTACATTCTGATTTTCTATCAAATTTTGGATTCTCTCTGTAAATCACTTGTATATGCACCTTTGGCATTATCGCCAAAAAGGGGGAGATATGTATAGAGGGAGATATATGTATAGAAGAAGATTTGTATAGAAAAAGTTAGCACATTGAAAGGGGGAGACAATGTATAAAGCCCTATAACAATTGTTGGCATTAGGCAGAATTGCCACTAGTGACAACACTTATTTGCATTCTGGGTGCAAACTGAGTAGACAGTGCAAACCGAGCAGACAGTGCAAACTGAGCAGACAGTGCAAACCAAGCAGACAGTGCAAACCGAGCAGACAGTACAAATCGAGCAGAAAGTGCAAACCGAGCAGACAGTGCAAACCGAGCAGACAGTGCAAACTGAGCAAACAGTGCAAAACCGAGCAAGATAGTGCAAACCCGAGCAAGTTAGTACAAACCAAGCAGGACAGTGTAAACCAAGTAACATCATGTCTACCGAGTCACCAGTATTTACCGAGTTCAAAACCTACCGAGTGGTCAGTATGAACCGTGCCTTCACTTCTACCGAGTGCATGACGATGCCGAGTAATGCAGTGGACGCCGAGTATCAGAAAGTCACCGAGTTAGTTTGCAGGAACCGTGTAACCATACTTGGGCCGACTTAGTAGCACTTATGTTTATTTGTCAAGCCGACTTTGTAATTGTAATTGTAATTAATTGTTTAAGACTTGTATATAAACAATGTTGTAAAAATGTCAAGATGTATGAAATAAGCATGTATGTGAAAAAGAAAGAAAGGCAGAGATAAGCGAATTACAAAGGGCTTCAGCAGTATAGGGAACAACAAAGACAAATTCATCACAGAAGGTGATCAGTACATTCAGCGAATCTCAATCAGCAATCCAGTTGCAAAGCAAGAGATCTACTGTTTCATCCTAACAGGTGAATCAGTACTAAAATCCTTTAACCGGGTAGACTTAACAGTCTTTTGTAAAATCTCTTTACCGAGTGCATATTCATTGTATGTTTGTAAATCCTTTAACAAGGTGGATCTAGCAATCCTTTTTTCTCCTAATAGGGCAGATCATCAGAAGTGATCAAATTGTAAGCCTTAACCGGCCAACTTTATTCTGCAGTATTAAAGCTTTGTGGGTTTCATCCCCACCCCAGTTTTACTTTCTTTTTGGAAGGTTTCTGGGTAACCAAATCTATGTGTCATTATTGTGAATGCTTTCAAGTTTTCATGCTTTCTGTATGCAAAGGTTAAAGTAAATTACATGTTAATATATCTGTAATTGAAAAAAAATTTGGAGTTACTGATTCACCCCTCCCCTCTCAGTAACTCGGTTAATTCCTGAATATTTCCAACAATATATATATATATATATATATATATATATATATATATATATATATATATATATATATATATATATATATATATATATATATATATAAGGATTAATTTTAATTTTATATATAGATTTGGTAATATTTATGATTCATATTAATGAATATACTACTTTGACATTCCTTTGTAGATAATGAATTTGATGTTCTGATTACTAGAAAAAATAGGTTTTGAAGGGGCCCCAAAACCCTTTACAAAGCTAACAATAAAAGATCGAAAGAAGAGAACACAACAAAAAGAGACAACAACAACAATCAGCCCATAGAAGGGCTACAAGGGCATCAATAGAAAAATCAACACAAAACACCAGCCTGAAAAACAAAAAACCAACATGGAATCCAGGTCTAGACGACCGAATATATGATCCCGACTTTTTCATATTTTTGAATCAAACCCTTGCCCTCTTCTTGTCTCTACTTCCTTGTAATAGGTTTTTGTATACAGGTGATCTTTGGGTTTTGTGGATTTGTATAACTCAAATCCTACATAATTAATATAATAATATATTATTATTACATCTATGATAGTAATATATACGATAATTTTAATATTATAACATATAATGTCAAGATTGATATTGTAATATTCATATATATATTATATATAATATTAATATTAATATTATAATCTTCATATTTATATATTTTTTAATATTTATACATATATATAATACAAATATAATTTTTTCATAATATACAATGTACATTGCTTGAATATAAATATATTCCTTATTTATATGCAAATAGATTAATGAATGATATAAATCAATGAATCAATAATTATAAATCACAACTATTACTAGCTGGCTTCAGAAGGATACAAATGAAGAATAGTTGAGTGGAAGAGTCGAGGCCATTCAAGGCACCGATTGATGAAAATATATCATAAGAACACTAAATAGTAAAAAAAATAGGAGCATACAGAGATCGAATCACATACATAAGGAATTATCCCACTTAATTTGGAGGAATGATAAGGAGAAATCCAATCAAATGGTTTAGTTAACTATGAATCTATTATGACTGGCGACAATAAACATTCTAATCGAATAGTGAATACGTACCTACCTTCTTGTATAAAATTGCATAGTCAAAGATGACTAATCACCATTAACTATGAAGAGGTGTGGAAGTACTGGACAAAGGCAAGTATTGGAGGGTTGTGTCTCTCAAAGTCAATACGATTGGATGTAACCTTTCTCTGATGCAATATAAAATGAGAAAGGATCTCATTCTATCGAGGGGGAATAAAATAGTTTTGGAGACTGATCATGAGATAAAGTTCAAGAGTAAATATGATATATCATATTACTAGTACTTGCACCAACGAGGTGAAATGTTTACGTCCATAGTAGCATATCAGCATATGTTGTATGGTATTTAGGAAGATATATTAGAGTAATATAGTGAATGAGAGGAAAAAATTTCAAATAATTTTAGTCTAATGTAAGAAAACAATTAACTTAAATCTCACCACCATCAAACATGGTGACAAGCCTATTATGGGAAATGACTTGAAACACTACTTCTTTATTTGCACTCTTACTTCTACATACAGTGGTAGGCCCATTATGGATAATGGGATGAAATATTGCTTCTTTGAGCACAATCTTGCTTCCACCACCATTATGATCAATGGGCTGAAATACTGTTTCTTTAATTTCGGCCTCATTTCCACCACCATTTTTTGCAATGGCCAAAAATACTGGTTCTTTAAGCTCAATCTTACTTCTGCCACCATTTTGAGCAATGGGCTAAAACACTACTTCTTTACTCACTCTTACTTACACATGATTTAAGAACTCCAAACAAAATTGGGTTGAAAGGATGTTGCAAAAATCCCAATTGGGCTGAAGAATGTGGGGGAATTATGTTAAGAGAGGGTGATACTGATGAATGTTGAAGATCTGCACCATTTCCTATTGTGGTGGTGGAAAAAGATAGAGCTTTAATTGGTGACGGTGGGTATTTTGGTGGCCTCCTAAAGCTTGATGGGTATTGAATTGCCTAGAACAATGGCAATAGGAGAATACACACTTGCATAATAACAATGAAGTTGGAGTTGTACTCCTCTCTTCTACTTCTCCCATTGCCCTTAGAATTGTATTTGATGTGGACACCATTGTTAATATTAGTTGTTGAGCTGATGGATAAAAATGGGCACCTGCAAATGGTGAAGGTTAAAGGAAATCTCCGTGTTTAAGTAGAGATTTGGACAAACTTGTGGCCAACAAATTAAATGAATTTAATAGAATGCTAAAAAAGATTATGAATTATCCAATCTGAGGGGAAGAAAAATTACATTTATTGTGTTAAACACAAATTGGAATATGATTCTAATACTGAAACATCTAATAACAATGAACCAACCAAACCACAAAAAGCCTTTGGAAAGTATCGACAATTCGTCTAAGTTTGGAACTCTACAGATTGAAGGAAACTCAGACAAATGAAATTTATAACTACGCATGTTAAAGAGTTAGCTTTACAGATCTCATTAGATATAAATTCCTCCTTTAGAAAAACTACTTGATCATAAATAAATTTGAAATATCAAAGATGTAAAAGAGAGGTCAAAATTAAAGACTTATTTTATTTTGGTTTAAATGCAACTTTAATTCATGTCTTTCTTTGACTTTTTGTTTAGCTAAGTGATTTTTTGTTTGTCACTTTTAATTTATAATAAATCTAACGTTATTTTATCTTAAATTCTTTTTAGGGTATTGTAGTTGAAACTATTATTTGAATTTAGTTTATCAAGTGTGTCTCACTTGATTTAATTAATTTTTAAAAAGTAAACTATGTTAGGGTAATTGAAGCTAATAAGGTTGTAAACCTTGTTTATTAAATCTTTTTAATATTTAAACATTGAATTAAGATTTGTGGACAATTTTAGGTTAAATATTATTCCCTTTAAAAGTTTGGGAGAATTTTATTTAAAAATTATTAAATTTATTTATTTATTTATTAATTGACCTTATTATCTCCTTTAAACAATTAGTATATTGTGGCAAATTAGTTAACTCATTTATAGAAAAATCCTAGTAGGGGCCTAGGTGGAGAATATTGCCCTATTTTAACATTTTTAAATCGATTGGAATTTTGAACTAAGTTTAAACCTATTGGATTATTTTATGTCAAACCTATTTAGGGTCTTTCATTTTTCTAATGTCGACCAATGAATAAGGGATGTTGGCATGCCAGTGCATGCCATGATTCCCCTTATGAGTCATTTTGTGTTAGATGATATGTCTCAAGATTTGCATCTAGTGAGCATTGTGTGTATCCATAGTTGTTGTTAAGTGTTCTTTTCAAAAAAAATTGTTGTTGTGTTTTGTCCTAGTATTTTGGGCATTACATTCTAGTAGTGGAAACTGAATCTAATAGCAAACATGAAAATATTATAATCAGATATTAATTCCTCCATTCAAAAACTCATAATCATTATGCAAAAATTTACTGAAATAATTCAAACATATGGAAGTTCTAATAATGCATGTTAAGACTTCGACTGAAACAACCAATAGCAAAGCAAGTGAAGCATGAATCTAACAAAAAGCATGAAAAAAAATATATTAAGATAGTCTAAGTTTGGAACTCCTTGGGTTGATGGCAACCCAAATAAATAAAAGTTATAAATAACATATATTAAGACTTCGCTTGATAAATCCCAGCAGATATAAATTCCTCTATTAGAAAAAACTAATGAAAATCCTAACAATGTCCAAAGTTATTATATTAAGACTTCGCTTCATAAATCCCAACAGATATAAATTCCTCTATTAGAGAAACTAATGAAAATACTAACAATGTCCTGTGACCTGTGATATGAGAAAAAGAAAAAACTACTGAAAACCCTAATAATGCCTTGTGATCTTAGAAAAAGAAAAAACTACTAAAAACCCTAAAAATATCATGTGATCTCAAAGATGTAAAGACAGGTCAAGCTCTTCTTCCTCTTCACTCATAACAGTTGTCACACGAGATGATTGAAAGCTCATTTGTCCACCTTTCTTGAAGGAAATCTCAAAACTGTGACAACTTCCTTCCAACCCATCGACCTCCTTTTTTACACCGCTTTCCAAACCGCAAGGATATTGTTCACCACCATCAAACATAGGGACTGGACTATTATGGGAAATGGTCTGAAATACAACTTCTTTACTTCCACATGATTGAAGAACCCCAAATATAGTGGTAGGCCCATTATGGGCAATGGGCTGAAATACTCATTCTTTAAGCTCAACCCTATTTCCACCACCATAATGGGAAATAGCTTGAATTACTAATTTTTAAGCCAGTCTTACTTCCATTTCCATTATGGAGAATGGCATGAAATACTATTTCATTGAGCTCAATCTTACTTCCACCACTATTATGGGGAATGGCCTGACATACTGTTCCTTTGAGCTCAATTGAATCCGAGAACTGCCAATCTCCTGTTGCTGCTCAATTGTATCTTTTTCACACGTAATACTTGTGCTAGGTATTGAGTCATGCTCAATTGATACCATTTCCTTTGGCAGGTGTTCCAATCGAGTGAATACCTCAATGAACTAGAAAAAGTAGATGAATGAATTATGAAAATCTGGCCTGTAAAGAGGACTTGTATGTGGTCGCCCTTTCTCCTCAGCATTATAAGTGACGCAACCCAAATTGGTTACAATCAACCTATCAACAATGCAAAAAAAAAATGGCCATAAACGCAGAAAAAATGACCTTTAACGCGGCAAAGAAGTGCAAACCCTCCTCACCTCACGTTCATCCATAAACAATTTATTGAGTGATTTATTTTCCGATGTCATTTCTATCGTTCATCATATTTGTTTTCTGGTATCAGACAATTTAATGACATAGGACAATTTTCCGTCACATTGAAAGCCTATCGGCTTAATTATAGCAAATAGTTTATTGTGACATATATATTGTCACTAGCTCAGAGAATATTACATTATGGAAGGCTAAAAGGATCATAAATATTGCTGGCAAAAATTGGTAAGTAATATTACATCAGAATGTTATTAGGAATGAATGCATATATATGGTCTAATATTATATATATATATATATATATATATATATATATATATATATATATATATATATATATATATATATATATATATATATATATATATATATATATATATATATATATATATATATATATATATATATATATATATATATATATATATATATATATATATATATATATATATATATATAAGATCATTATGTGAATGACTGACCAAATGAAAAGAACATGGATCATAGTTAGTAAAAGATAAAGGCATTCAACAAGAAAATTAAATATTATTGGGAGTGCACGGTCAACTTTAAAAGAAGGAAATAATTAATAATATATATATGTATATATATAAGAATTAATTTTAATTAAAATATAAATATATAAAAGAATTAATTTTAATTAAATTATATATATAGAAAATAATTAATTTTAATTAAATATATATTTAAGGATTAATTTTTATTATATATATATATAAGGATTAATTTTAATTATATATAGATTTGGTAATATTTATGATTCATATTAATGAATATACTACTTTGACATTGCTTTGTAGATAATGAATTTGATGTTCTGATTACTGGAAAAAATAGGTTTTGAAGGGGTCCTAAAAGCTAACAATAAAAGATCAAAAGAAGAGAACACAACAAAAATAGATAACAACAACAATTGGCCCATAGAAGGGCTACAAGGGCATCAACAAAAAAATCAACACAAAAACACGAGCCCAAAAAAAAAAACCAACATGGAATCTAGTCTAGATGATCGAATACATGATCCCAACTTTTTCATCAAGAGTCTTCTCCATTTTGGCCTGGATATTGTCCATCCAACCAATGACACATTTCATCTCATCAACATTTTTCTTCAAAATGGGAGACTTCTTGGTAGTCCCACGGGTTCTGGAACTGGGTGTGTTTGTAGCCTCTGGGGAATCATTCTTGTGATCACTATCCTCCTCGGGACCATTGTCTAGAAAATTAACCAGGGCCTTGAGATTGATGCTGGATGCTTTCATGTTGTCCTTGCTATGCTAGAGGATGTCAATGATGGTGCTCTCCATATTGTCCATTCTTTTTTGAATCTCAGAAGAAGAAGAATTAGGGTTAGTATTACCCTCCTTGAGATATGTGTCCACTTTCTCCTAAAGCCTGGCATTCTTCGCTTCAAGTTTCCTACACTTTAGATTAAGCCTTTTAATCTCATGGAAACACCACTTATTAAATCTGAAGGAGTATAAAGCTTTAGCTTTAGCTATCTGTAGGGCCCCGATAGTAACTTCCTCTTTATCATCAAAGCCCTCAAAGATCAGCTTAATAGAGGACTCTCTGATTCTCCTTTCACTGGAATTATCACTACCATCATGGATGTTCTCCTGAGAGTCTTGAGAAATAGGCACATCATGTCTCATACCAGCAACAAAATCATCCATAATGGGGACCTCCTCTTTGTGAAAATCTCTGTCAGCTTTATGCTTATCGGCATACTGAAGAGCAATATCCACCAAATCTTCCAGGCTATGAGAATTGTGAGCCATGGCTTCTTCAGAATTTAAGCATTATGTAGTTTTACCTTCCAGATTGGGCATGAACCTCATATCATTGTCGCCCAAATTGTCCTTTTCCATATTTTTAAAAAGAGAGTCAATAGTATTTTCTGGTGGGAGCCTTCCTCAGTTTGATTTTTAGTCTTTGCCTCCGTCTCAATGTTCTTATCAGAATCCTTTCTATTATTCTCCTCATTTCTGCCCTCATCCTAGGGAATGGCATTATCATCAATGTCTTCAGTATGATGTTATGTTTACAATTATTGGTAATTAATTTTATATTCATTTTTCCTTTAGTAGCTAGACATATGAATTTTATATTCATCCTGAGCTACATAGAGATGAAAGAAATGGAAATTCGAGGTAGATATAACCTCGTTGCTCATTGTGGTTAATGACAATTTGAGGTTGATATAACACCATTGCCCATTTAAGATGGATGGCAATTTGAGGTTGATATAACCCCATTTCCAATCTGTAATTGATGGAAATTTGAGATTGGTATAGTCCCATTGCCAAAGTTGAGATTGTTATAATCTCATAGGTAGTATATATACTGATACCAACCATATGCATATGCGTAGGCTCAGATAACATTTATTGCTTCCAAGAGATTCTTATAGGTAGTGCTCTATGGGATGACGTGTTGATAGCCTGGTTGCTTGGAGTGGATCTTATATCCCTCAAGCCAAGAATCAGGAATTATGTGAAGCTTGACCTAGAGGTAGCCTTAAGAATCAAATCCCCCCTTACTAACTTAGCGTAGAGTATGAGTCTTGTAAATATTGTGTAATATTTTGTACTAACGTCAGTTTTGTAGGAAAGTATAAAAGGAGAATAAGAAGGGACATTACAAGTACAAAAATGACATGAAAAATATTGATCATCACAAATCTCATGATCATATATATAAAGTGGTAAAATGAGATGTCATATAAAAAACATGACTATATGGATGTGAAATTAGAATGCCATGTATAAGGGATATCATCATGAATATAACATAATCAATATCCATCATGGAAGGTGCATGAATTTATAATACCTTATTGGAAATGTTCTCATCACTATCACAATCCATAAGATTATAGACATTAAATTCTATAACTATAAAATCAATTTGAAAAATTGTAGTAAATTCGTGTAAGTTTTTAGAGTCAAACAAAAGAATGTTTTGAATTAAACACTCATGATCGATCATTATATAGAGGAGGATAATATTATGAAATTAGCCTATAATAAATAGATGTAGAGGTTGGTGAAATAAATAGAGTGAATGATAAATGAAAAGGGAAAAGGGTAATTAATGCCAAAGCAACAAAGGAAAGAAGAGGCACAGACTATTAAATAAATAACATAAGAAATGAAAAAAGGAGATTAAGAGGATGAAATTATTTATATATTGAGTACGTAAAACATGGAGAGTATGTAAAAAAAAGATATGGATCAAGGGTCATGGTAGATCAATAACATGATCCTGGAATTATAAAAAAAAAAAACTATTAACATTATAAACACAATTTCAGACATCAAAACATGAAGATGACTTTTGTAATAACTCCCTTGCCTCTTGATCAAAGGTTTCAATTTTGTCACCTCTCAGTTGGCTTATACGTACAATGCACACTAAAAATTGACTCCTAGGTTAAAAGTGTCAAATAGTCAAAGTTGACTAACTTTTTCTAGGCTTAATTTGTTCCTTAGTGTGTTTTGTTTAAGGGAAACCATCACCTCTGGCTCCAACTTCACTAGAAATGCCTAATGAATCTTCGTCATCCATATTCAATATTTTGCCTAGGTATGCTTGTGGGGGTATGCTCTTGGGATATGGTGGAGAATGGATAATTATATATTTGAAGTGTAAATTTGTAGTTTTATCTTCACAAAGATTTAGGTGGAAAGTAAAATCGAGCTTGTAGAGAAAAATATAGAGAGAAAATAGAGTTTGCAGAAAAACATAGAGAGAAAAATATAGCAACAGAGTATAAAATTAAATTTGTCATATATTCAATATGAAAAAATTAATTATTAATATTACAAAATAAAACTTTCATTCAATCTAAAATTATAGTGTATATCTCATAAAGTAGAACTACCATTTTTCCTAAAATCATGGTAAAGACCTTTATAGCAAATATCACACTGCAGAACTCTCATTATTCACAAAGGTAGCTAAGTAGATTAGACTACCATTATTCATAGAGGCATTTAAATGTTGTAGATTTAAAAATTATACTAACACCCCATCCCCCTGCCTCCCCCTCTATGAGTTCAACTAAGGAGACAAACCTAATTAAAGGGAATAGAAAAGGGAGAAAACCTAGTGGGAAAAAACCCTCCTAAAAATATATGCTAATAGAGAAGTCTAACTACTTTGTTATAGTTTCCTTCACCCCAAGAAGCTCTCACAAAAAGTGAAACTTCTTCTCAGTGAACATCTTTTTGAAGATGTCGTTAGTCTGTTGAGAAGTGGGACAATACTTCAAGTTGATGACTCCATCATGGATTAAACCTCAGATATAGTGCATATGGATCTTTCAATCAGTGTGATTTATTTTTACTACATAGGATCTCTACAAGAATTCAGTGTACTTTTATTTTCACACCAAATGACATTTGATTGACGAACAAGGATACTGAGCTCAGTGAGAAAGTTTTTCAACCAAATGAATTGAGTGGCAATATTGATTGCACCTCTATATTCACCTTTACAAATGATAAAGAAATGGTATATTTCTTATTGCTTGACCAACAAATGGGGCTAGATATCATACTAAGAACATATAATTAAGTGGATTTGTAATCAATTTTATCACCAACCCAATTGGAAATAGTGTAGCCAATGAGATCAAAAGTACATCTTGCTGAATAATGAATCCCATATTTGATGGTTCCTTTCTTATATTAAAATATACACTTGGAAAATTTTCAATGTATCTTATGTGGCTTCTATCGATTTGATGCTTCTATGTGTATAAAGAAATGATGTATTATTGTAGTCCTCAAGCTTTACGTCTAATAGAAAAGGTGTGGCTCCTAGTTTGTATTTAGTTACGTGAAACTGAACCAAGAGATCTTGTGCATGCTTGGATTGAGAAAATTTTATTCCTAATGCATGATGGATCATCAAAATTCCAATGAAAGAGTTTAGGAGACCTAGTCTGTCATGGAAAACTTTTCATACAAAGTAGTTTTAATCATAATAATGACTATGGCTAAGTTATCTTTTATTAGTAAATCATCTACATAGAGTACTATGAACAATACAGAGTCAGATATTTTCATAATATAAACATTTGTATCATATTTGGATTCCATGGAATTTTGAGATAGAAGATAAGAGTCCATTTTAGCATACCAAGCTCTAGGTGCTTGCTTGAGGCCATATAGTGACTTGAGTTTTCATACTAATGAGGAGCTTTGTATTAACCCTTGTAGATACTCCATGTTTAAGTGGCATTGGATATGGCTTGACTCAACTCTACTAGGATAAGCAATCGGGACCGAAATCAAATAGAAGAGTACAATGATAACAGTCAACTAGGGCATACAAGTTAGTCAAATATTGGTCAAATTTTAGTCAAATTTGGGTCAACTTTGGTCAAACAAAGTCAAAACAAGATAATAGACTTACAAAACTAAATTAACAACAATCAGAAGGCATTCTGCATCATAGGTTTCTTGATCAAGATCTATCAAAGGTTGGTTCAAGACAGTTAAGGATGAGTCAAAGAAATTCAAACTTGGTCAACATAGGCTCCAAGATGGTCGAAATAGGTCAAAGAAAGTTCTTATCATTACTCAATCAATTCAAAATGATATTCTATCAAATTTGAACAATTTCTCAACATCCTTATCATTTGGCAACAAGGATTCATTAGTTTTTAAGTTTGATTTCACTCCTGAGGGGGCATAATCATATCATAAATCTATTATCAAATCAAATCAATCATTGAATCTAATCAAATTTCAACACCAGGGGCATGTTAGTTTCCTTCCATCAAGTTGGGACTGTCAGATAATTAACTTCACCAGGAATCATATCAAGTTGATTATCTATGTCTAATCAAATCATATTGCAGATGTTAATCAGTTTCATCACATAAAATAAAATTAGTTATCCTGTTAATATCAAGCACTATTTCTTTTGATATAACATTAATCAATTTCATCGCTTCAAATCAAATTGATTGTTTGTTATCATCATGATCTTTTGGATGTTCAATTTCATCACTTCAAATCAAACTAAATATTCTGGTTAGCTCTTATCAATCTTCGTTCCATCAAACTCAGAATTGGTATGGTCAGTTCTCATTCAATCAAGTTCAGAATTGATAGCTACACAACTTCAATAAAATTGAATTTCATTTAATCAAGATTAAAATTGTCAATCCTCAAATCAAGAATAGTTTCATCTCTTCATATCAACTGTTCTATGTGTCAGCATCATAATTTATTTAAATCAACATGCTGCTCGCACATCGATTCAAAGAGGGGAAAATATAATCACCCTAAATTGAGATAGTCTAACCAAAGTCCCTATTTACCCTAATTTAAGACCATTCCCTTAATTATACTGGTCTAATTATGTGATTATTGGCATAATTCATCAAAATCATCAGAATCCTTAAATCAAGCATCAAACATCTTTATTTGACTGAATACCTTATTAATTACCCTTGGCAATTATCAATTGAATCAATCCTATTAAATGCATGGCTAAGCTAATTAATTAAATAAAATAAAATAAAATAAAAGCTCCTAATTATAACTCATCACTAGAGGAAAAATCATTTCTAATTGAATCAATGGGAGCTAATCACATGGATCACTCATATGGATCAAGTGAGAGTAAATAACAACCCTTCATCATGGATCAATCTCACCATTTAATTCAAATTCAAGTCAATTTTCCTCCAATTGTCACAATTGGAAATCTATAAATAAACACCCAATCAAGGCATTTCATATAGATCTAGATTTTATGTAATTACATGTTTTTCAATTGAATTTAGTCTCCTTATCATAGAAATTGCATAATTCTTAGCTTCACTTTCATTAATCTAGTTCATTTTGTATCAATTCATCTTAATTGTAATCATGTAGATGCATTCTAGTTTGAATCTTCCATTTTTTGATTGTCTAGTCAATTGAATTAAATATGAATTTTGAGAGAAATTTTCTAATCAATTGGATCCTCACAATTAGGAAGAAATGAGATTATCTTCATAGGTTATTTTCTTTATTTGATTGATTTTGAATACTAACCTTGAAACTAATTTGTCTCATTGAAGTGTTTGTGCTTGCAAGAATAGGTCCACAACTTCACACACAGAGGTAGAAGTGGCACATAACTCTCTAGATGCACCTGATTTGGGAGAAGAATAGAAGCCAACCTATGCCATTTGAGGACAGGTTTAGATTGCAAAGAGCGTCAAGAAAAGTTGGGACACTTACTTTTCCACTCTAAGAAGCAATTTATCAGATGTATTTAAAATGTTTTAAGTATATTTTTTATAGTTATGTATATAGGTAGATGATATAGGATTTTAGTAGTCAAATTCTAAGGGAGATCCCATCCTTTTCCATTGACTTCAAAGGGGGAGAGATAAGGTGTGAAAAATGAGTTATTTAGCTAGGGGAGAGCATAGAATTTTGGCTAGGGAGAAACCTTTTGCAGATTGGCATTTTGTTTGGACACTTAGTCATTTTTCACTAAGTGTTTCCATCAATGCTAAAAGGGGAGATTGTTGGCAAGAGACACTGCACTAGATTTATATATTGTTATTGATAGAAACTACATATGTCTCTTATGATACTTTAAATTTTTTTGGCATTACCAAAGGTTAGAATGGATATTTGGCTAAGTATAGAAGAATTGGGATAGTATATAGGGATTGGTAAAAAGATCAATATGGATAGGTACAGATGATTTTTTTGTGCAAAAGTTAGAGGAAGCTTCTACTGTTGGATTAATTATGGAAAGCTAAGTACTAAGAGGGGAGGGGTGAATTAGTATTTCAAAATTTTTCAATTAAATTTCTTAACCCTTCACCAAATTCATAACTTTGCATATAAAAACATAAAACTTATAAAGTAGTATCATGAAACACAACTCATAACACAATGATTTTGGTATTGCAGAAATCCTTGTTAGAGGAAAAAATGTAGTGGTGATGACACCCACAAAACTTCACTACTGCAGTAAAAAGTATGCTCGATTAGAGCTACAATGTTAGTTATTTTTGATAGCTTACCCTGTTAAGACTATTAACCCTGTTAAGAGTCTAAAGACCAATTAAGTCTACCTTGCTAAAGGATTTTAAAACTCCAATCTAAGAGATGTACCCTATTAAAGGATTTACAATGTAAGACCTGTTAGGATCCACTGGGTTAAGAGATTTTATAATTTTGATTACATTATTAATCAGTAAAAAATTTGTCTATAATACTTGCATCAACTTATGCTTATCAGACTCAATATGCTCAATAAAAATTTACCTCATACCATTCTTCACTCACAATATCAATTCAGTACTTGGTCTAGATTCAACTTTGTATCACATTCACACTCTTCTTTTTACTACTCTATTACTCGGTGGCTTCTCTTATAATCACCTTCAAAATTATTTTTGAATGATCATCACCTTATCTCTTAAATTTATCCTTCACATCATACACTCTCTCTCTCTCTTTGATTTTCATACTTTGATCCATTTTTTACTCAATTCTAGAAGTGGTGGAAACATTCTAGAATCATCTCCTTAAGAGATGATAGCATTGGTTACTTCTCCAATTCATATATCACATTTAATTCTTATTGGAAAATCTCACCTTGTAATCGTACACAACCATTATATTTAAATCTTCAATGTTCTATCAAACAAACTCCTTGAGATTTGTAAACCATTTTCTGCTTGGTGTCCAAATTCAATGTATTTGTAGATTCTCTTTGTGTTGGCCTGTGATGATCAGTAATATGTTTTTCTCTTGCTCAGTAACATGTATCTTCTCTTGGTTCAGTAGATGTTGTAGCTCAGCACTTCTTAGTGTCTTGACTTTCTTTTCCTTTACCGAAATTGTCTTTCCTTTATTTCCTTTAACCAACTTGACTTTCCTTATTTACCGAATAACTTTGGAAATCTATATGACTTAATCATAACTTATGACAACAAAATAACTCTATAGGAGTATCATCTACAAGGTATATGCTATGATATTCCAAGATCACACCTATTTATGTTGATATTTATTGGAGATATAAATTTCTAAGTATCAGGTATACAAAGAAGTGAGGAATAGTGATAGTTCATTGTTGGATCGATCAATGATCCTAATAAATCTGTGATCTGATTAGTTTGAGAGTAATTATTGGTAGAGATGACATGATATATGATATCTATGATTTGGGTCAAGTTTAGCATGAATACTTGATTATTGTTTGGCCAAATTCCTACATGTTACATATTTTGTTCTAGGAGCTGACAAGTTAACTTATTATATTTGGCTATTGGATATTATATAAGCCCAAGTTTTTGTAGAGATTTTGTGATGTGATTGTAAGAGGATATTGTGTGAAGTATAGATATGTTATGCTAAAATGTTATGTATGTGAAGAACCTAATTTCTCTAGGAAGTGGTCCTAAATGAAAGTGCATTCCATTTGTACTATTACCCTTAACTAGGTTATTATTATTTTTGCAGAAGTAATTTTTGCATTCCATCCCCAACATGGTTTTTCCCCTAACATGGTTTCTACACAAAACAAATCACGGTGTTATGAGTTTTTGGATATTTTCTTTGTGTTTCAATTTTTTACTTTTGATTATACTTGGTTTATGGTTATGCAATTAGATCTCTAAGGTTAAAAAGTTCAAAACACTGATTCACCCCCCTCATAGTGTTCCTTAATACTAACAATAAAGTGAATTGCATTTGGTTAAATGTGCGTCATTTTAATGTAATGAGTGTGCTATTTTTGTATTGGAACTACGATGATTGAGGGTATTATTTGCGATGATTTAATGTATCAAGGGAAATGATTGAAATAGGAAAGTGCATTGATACAACCTATTTATGCATAAAATGAATCCCTTGTATACGCAAAATAGAGATAAAGTCAATTTTTGGAAGCTTAGCTCTTCAGGTTGGGTTCACCATTTGTAATCGAGGTAATTTGGTAATCTATAAGCCTGCAATAAAAATATAATCTCAACCTTAAGAAGATTCGTTAATAGAAGTTAGTATCCTAATATCAAAAGAGGAAGCAATGAAAATAGAAAGCATAAACATTTATTAATATGAAATCATTTTTAAACACATGAATATGCAAACTAATAATCCTCCTTTTTTGTTCTTCTTCTTGATGCAATGTTGGGCTCTCAGTGACATCATAAGAATTCAAATCGTAAGTGGTTTCAAAATAAGAGAGTTATCTCTCTATTTATAAGAATTTTTGGGGTTTCAATCAAGATTCCTTGATTGGTGAGACTGATTGGTTGTGGTTGAGTTAACTCAAACTGATTGGGATTTAACACAAATTGATTCATTTGTTAAGTGAATTTGATTGGGAGTTAACTGATTAGGTGGAATAGAAGACTAAATAGATTGATTAGTCAGGATAGACAATTGAGGAGTTAGTGTGATTGATCAATTGACTAAAACTTAGTATGAGTTAGAAGTGAAAGGAGAAATATGATTAAATAAATAAAAGAATTCATTCATTTGCACATGGGGGAATATAAATGAATAATTAAACTTATTTATTTATGAGAGGAAAAAATTAGTTTAATTAAATAAATATCATTTATTTAATTATTAGGGGAGATTTGATTTATGTAATTATTATGTGTGTAATAATCACAGAGGAAATATTAATTAAATAACATAATTATTTAATTAACTTTAGATACATAGAGAATAATTAAATAATGTTAATTATTTAATTAAATTATAGTAGAATAATTGATGAATAATTATTTAGACGTTTAATAATTAAGTAATTAATTCATCACTTAATTAGGAAATTAAAGAGAACTTGTGTGAATTTGATGTTAGAAAATAGTAGAAGGATGCAAATTAATTAATAAGGATTATTTAATAATTGAAGAGGAATGTTATTAAAGTCATTGTGTTTGAGAAATAGGTCATTTTTATGTGTCTACACCACATGACATTATTTTGCACCATCGCATATTGGTAGTAGGACCCACCATTTGAAGACAAAATTAATAGTTTAAAGCTAATTCACAAATTTTAAAAGAAATTTAATTTCAATTTGGCAACCTGTAGAAGTAAAATATACACAATACACTTTACTATCACATAATAACATTAACAACCTATTATCTGAAACTATTAAGTTCTTATTCTTTTTATCGATATTAAAAAATTTAATAAATCAAAATTCAAGACAATGTTTACAATTTATTGATTTTCAAATTTCCTAAAGAAAAATAAAAAATTTAATAAATCAAAATTGAAGACAATGTTTACAAAAATTATACAATGAATCATGGAACACATTAAAGATACTCAACACATTAATAAATAATTTATAAATGAAAAATTAACAAGTGTAGGTGAATAATGGCTTCGAGCGGGGATAAATGGAGGTAAGGCAGGAAACCAAATTTCAAAATCATTTGTGCGCGGATTCCTCACAAGAGGTGCAGGTCCCTCTACCATAGGGGGAATCCCTACAGATTCAGTTGGGGATGATGTTGTAAAAAATGAATAGTATGGAACCATGGATTATGGGGACCCAGGAGGGGGACCCATTAAGGGTACCAAGACAACAAAATGGTCGTCACTTTTTGGGGTCAAACCAATAGGTAAGTCTATCTTCTCGCCTATTAGAAATACTCAAATATGTCTAAAGAGAAATATGATATTTCTATTCCTGATCAAGTCATTGACCATAATATATAAAAAATGGAAAACTCTTTACTTGGTTGATTCATTGGGGTTAGACCTAACATTGAAGTAGTCCGAGCCTTTGTTAACAAAACATGGAATCTAAAAGGATAGGTGGATGTTATTGCCATGAATAAAGCACATCTATCCTTTTTTTTCTCATGCAAAGAAGATAGGAAGAAGGATATCAGTAGTGGACCATGGTGCTTAGGAAGAAGCCTAATGTTTTTATAGAAATGGTACCCAAACATGGCTCTTAATGAGGATTTTATGGTCCAAATCCCTATTTGGGTAAAGATCCCTGGTCTTCCTCTTGAGTAATAGAATGAAGATGTATTTGTAGGAATATCAAGTTCATTTGGTGAAATTCTCTCTATTGACCATGTAGCTGCCTCAAGAAGAAGATTGACACATACTAGAATATGTGTCAGAATAGTCCTTGAAGCTGACATGCCAAAGCAAATAGAAATGGAATCCAAGCTTGGGAAATGGACACAGAAGCTAGAATATGAAACAATACCCTTTTCTTTTTTTTGATGTAAAAAGGCTGGTCACTGGGCTAAAAAATGCTCAACAAATACTTCCAAGAAAGTTCAACAAAAAAAGATCTGGAAACCAAATGGAAAGAATTGAGAATCCTCAGATATAGTGGTTAGCTCTATTCCAAAGAACATTGAGGAAAAGACTAATGAAATAGAAAGATCCAAATATGGAAAGAAGAATGACAATAAGAAAGAAAATGAAAAAGGATAGATAATCCAGCATAAAGATTCAGAAACTATGGACAAGCATTACCTTGAGAATGTGAAACCGAATAAAAATGAAAAAGAGACAGATCAAAAAAATGGGTTTGCTCAAGATAATTTTGAGTTACAAAATGAAGTGAACTATATCATTCAAAGCTATACAAGGCATATTCATCAAGAAGACAACCTTTCATCCATGCAACACATGGAGAATTCTTATACTCAGCAAGGGGAACCTATGCCTAGAATAGAGGAGAATGTTTTTGTTGATGCCCAACAAGATATAGTTCTGGGTCTTGGGTTGTCTGCCATGTCTCATAATTCTCTAGTTATAGGGGAGAATAAATCTGAGGTAGAAAAAGTGCTTAGATGGGGGGATCGGGAAGATATAGATAAAGTGCTGGAAATTGGTGATAGTGACAACTCTTCTACTATTATAGAGAAAAATAAAGGAAAAAATAACCAGGCTTCCAAACCCAAAAAGAATAAAAAAATTAATCTTCCTGATGTTGGAGGGATTCATCTTTCACCACTAGGGAGACCACCAAGCTCAAGGAAAAGGTACCAGGAGGCTGCAAAAAATATAGCAGATGGTATTGAGAAGACCATCACTCAGGTTGGTATAACCAAGAAGAAATGAAGATCATTTCATGGGACATTCGAGGGATAAATAAACCTCATAAGAAGGACCTTATTAGAAACATGGTTAGAGATAACATACCTGATATTGTTTTGATTCAGGAAACTAAAATTTCTAAGGAGAAGGTTGAAAATCTTAAGTTTTTCAAAAATAATTTCATTAGTGGAGGGAGCTCAAATGGAGCCTCAGGAGGTATTGTTACTTTTTGGAATGGAAATATGATAAAATGTGAACTCATTATCCAGGACAATAATATGGCTTGTATCAGGTTTCAACACATAAAGGATGATACTTCTTGGATCCTCACTAATATATATACTCCCAATACTAAGAATGGGAGACAAAAATTCTGGAAAAATATTGATCAGGTGAGGAATGTTTTTTGTGAATAAATGTTGTATCATCATGGGAGACTTTAATACCCCTCTTAAGGAAGATGAAAAAATTAGAGGTAGTCAACCTAATCTGGACAATAGACTTGACTTGATGAACTTTATTACCAGAAAGCTCTCATTGACATTGATCTGCAGGGGGTTAACTATACATGGAATAATAGAAGAGAAGGAGAGAAGATTATTCAAGTGAACTTGACAGGGCTCTTATTACTGATGACTGGTACTAATGCTATTTTTCTCTCTGAAATCTTTTGTTAGAGTTGGTTCTGATCATTATCCTCTCTCTTTTATTTCTAGTCCTATTTCTAGAAAAATGAAGTTTCCCTTTAGATTTGAGAAAATATGGACTATTCATACTGAGTTGGTTCAAAAATTAAAATATTGTTGGCAGATCAAAATTGATGGGACAACTATGTATAGATTAGCTAATACACTCAGACATTTTAAAGACAATATCAAGACTTGGAACAAAGATACTTTTGGAAACATTTTCTCTACCAAGGCTGATATTATGTTAGAACTTAAAGACATTCATGACTCAATACAAAAGGTTGGCTATTTGAATGTCCCTAAGTAAAAAGAGAGTGAAGTTTTAATTAATTATCATGATATGGTGCATAAGGAAGAAATATTATGGAAATAAAGATCTCATAATACCTAGCTAAGAGAGGGGGACAAAAATTCTAAATTCTTTCACATATCAACAATAAAGCACAAAGTTGCTTACAAAATCTCTAAACTTAGAGTCAATGAAAAAATTATGGAGAAGGAGGAGGATCTTTCCAAGGAAGCTAAAGATTGTTTTTCAAACGTGCTGACTCGAAACAACATGCTGGACTAGAATTTTCAATAGGAAATCTTGGTAAGTATCCCTAAAGTCCTTACTAACAATGAAAATCTATTTCTCAATGCTATTCCTTCTAATGAAGAAATTAGAAGGTTTATCTTTTCCTTTGAAGGTAGCAAATCCCTAGACCCTAATGGATATCCTATGTTCTTCTTTCAAATGTACTAGTCTATTGTTGCTAAGGATTTCTCCGATGTTGTAAAAGAAGTTTTGGATCTAAAAGAATCCTTAAAGAAATAAATGGTACCTTTATTTCTCTTATCCTAAAAAGGCATGGGCAGATGCTATGGATCTCTTTAGGCCTATCAGTATTTGTAACTCCACTTACAAGATTATTTCTAAAGTGATTACTTCTATAATGCTGACTCTCCTTCCTAAGATTATTTCTCACCAACAAATTGGTTTTATTCCAGACAGAAATATTTTGGACTCTATCATCATGGTTCATGAAAATATCCATTCTTTGGTTATGGCTAAGAAAGAAGGGTTTGTACTAAAAATTGATCTTTTTGAAGCCTATGATAGAGTTAACTAGGGTTTTTTACAAAAAAATCTCCTAGATTTTGTCTTTAATATTAATTGTACTAAGATTCTAATTCAACTTGTCACTTCAGCTACCTTCTCTATTTTAGTTAATGGCTCTCCTTCCCACTTTTTAAAATCCTCAAGGGGCCTTAGGCAAGGGTATCCTCTCTCGTGTTTTTTGTTATCACGGTCGAATGCTTGGGAAGATTCATAGACAATGTTGTCCAAAATGGTGACTTGAAAGGGCTCAAACCTTCATCTTCCAACTTTGCCTATTCCCACCAACAGTTTGTGGATGATTCTATTTTTTGGGGAGAAGCTATTGTTTCTGAAGCTAGGAATCTTTAAAATGTTCTCAAAAAATACAACAATAATACTGGACAAACTATCAACATGAACAAAAGCTTTATATATTTCATAAATACTCTGGATTACAAACAAACAAAAATTAGTAGAATAATGAGGTGCCAAATTGGGTAGCTCCTTGCTACCTATTTGGGTCTCCCCCTTGGTCTCAATCCCCCTGAAGCTGGAGCACCATACTTGATAAATTTCACAAAGAACTTGTTGGATAGAAAGAGCATCTTCTTAGTTAGGCTAGAAAAGTTCAACTATTGAAATCATCCCTTCAGAGCATGCTTGTTTATGCTTTAAGTGTCTTTAGGATTCCTAACAAATATGTTGAAGTTATTGAAAAGATTCAAAGAAATTTTCTATGGTCTGGAGTTGAAAAAAATAAGAGACTTGCCCTTATTTCTTGGGAAAAGGTTTGCATGCCTAAGATGAAAGGAGGTCTTGGAATCAAAAGGATAATAATCTTGAATGATTCCCTTCTTGCTAAGCTTGGTTGGAGGGGTTATAGGTCTAAGGGGGAATGGAGAAAAATATGGAATAATAAATATAAGAGGAACATTCCTTCTCTCCATAATTTCCTAGAAAGTGAAGATAACCCTGTTGGTTTGTGCATCTAGAAGAATGTACCAAGGCTAAAAATATTATTCGGGGAGGAGTCAAATAGAAAATTAGAAAAGGGGACAAGATTGAATTTTGGGAAGAAATATGGGCAGGTGATTTTCCACTTGTGTAGAACCCCAATTGGGGTCATCAAGCTGAAATTTGTAAACTTAGAATTAGTTTTAAAGTTGCTGACTACTAGGTCAACGGTCAATGGATTGACCTTTCTACTATTGATCCTACCCTTCACTCCTTGAATATAATCCTCAATGATACTATTTTATATGATGAGGAAGATACTTTGATATGGAGATTTACCCTTGGTGGTAATTTCTCTGTGGGATCGACTTATAATTTGAACTATGTCAACTATGAGGTTCCCTTATGGGCCAAATCCTGGATAAAAGGCCTTACTCCCAAAATAAATATATTTTTCTAGATGGTGTTGTTTATAGTTGAACGTGGACCTCTAATCCAGCCATAGATACAACATAGTCATTTCTCACAAAGTGAATTACAAAAATGAGTATGAATTACCCACTTCACAAATTCATAGTGAATTGACCTGTTGCCTCCTAATTAGTTGGGGTGTTTGAATTACTCTTAGATTGGAGAGCCAACAACCATAGACCAAGCTAAGACATAGGATTTAAAAAGCTTGAAAATGATCAAATTTGCAATTAAGATAAGATGAAGATGCAAATTTTAAGCTAGAAATGAAGGTGCAAATTTAATCTATGAAGCTTGAAAGAAATTTCGAATTAAGCTACTAACAAATAAGAAAACTATATTAAGATGAGAATGCAATTATACTATAAAAAGATTATACTAATTATGCAATAAAAAACTTAAAAGCATGAGAGAATTGAGACACAAATTAACTATAGTTTTGATACTCTAAAATTGCCTCTTCAAAATGAAGAAAAGGAGATCATAATATAGAAAAGCTGGGAGAGAGGATGAAGAGTTTCTTGAAAAGAAACGGTTGACTCTTCATCTCCATGGAGGAAGGTGAGACACATATGAAAGAATTATTTAATTAAAAGAATGAATATTGCTACATGGGTGGCTTTTTGAGTAATTTTGAATTAATAAATCCAAATAAAGATGTCCATTCAAATAACCAAATATTAATTCCTTTTTGATGTGTATTAGATAAAGGGGGTGGAATTAATTTAATTTAAAAGCACTTAGGACTTTAGAATTAAATTAATTAATCATAGGGATTTTTAGCCAATACATGTCAAAATATTTGGGAATTAAATATAGTGTGATTAATGCAAATTTAGGGTTTTTTGCACTTGACACCAAGTCAAATAAAGTCAAATAGGAGACAAAATTGCCTAGTACAATAGGACTTTAATGATGTAGAAATTCGAAGGAATGCACCAAAATTGATTAAAATTATAAGGTGCCAATTTTGGGGTATTACATTTTGCCCCTCTTTGAATTGATGTGCGAGCAGCGTGTTGATTCAAAGAATAGTTTGATGTGATAGATGATGAGGTTTCAGAATTATCTCCAGAATAGAGCTTAACCTTCGGAAGTCGAGGTTAGATTGCCAAGAAACCAATTAGATAAAGATGCAGAACCAAATTCAGAACGAAGCATGATTCTCCGAAGTCTAAGTTAGATTGCGAAGACAACGGTCGAAATACCACTTGAGAGAAAACTAGAATCAGGGTTAGATTGCCCCAATACCCATTGGTAGAATGATAACTGATGTAGATTTAGGACTATCTCCAAAACTAGGGTTAGATTGCCCCAATATGAAGCGTAGTCCTCCGAGACCCGGGTTAGATTTCCTAGATAACGGTCCAAAAGAGATTTCGAGAGCCATCTCTAGAACAAAGCTTGACTTTCAGGGATTAGGGTTAGATTGCCCCAATACCTAATAGATTTAGAGAAGCATCTCCATAATGAAGCTTGATTCCTAAGGATCCAAGTTAGATTGCTCAGATACCTTAAAAGATAGATGACAAGATGATAAGATGTGAGGCCCAAAGATGCCCCTAGTGATGAGATTCCCCAAGCGATGAGGTCTTTTGATTCATATCAGATTGATTCGAGAATTGATTCGACAAGATTCAATGATGCAATCATCTTGCCCCTCAGGAGTAAAATCGAAAGATGATAGGTCAAAAAGATGATTGACAAAAAAAGGTTGCAGATACAGATAAAATCAGAGATCTAGAGGAACTCAGAACATATTAAGGAAGCATCAAGAGGATGCAGAAGCAATTTGGAGGAATTTGGAGGTCCTGTTGACCAAGTTTTACCATGGTTGACTAGATTTGACTAGAGTTGACTTTTGATGAAAACATTAAAGATCTCAAGAAAATGATGATGAGTTAAGATTCTGGAGAGAAAATGACACTAGAAGGTTGATTGCACAAGTGTCTAATCCCGAAGGTCCCAAAATTTTAAAACATGATTTTGAGCTATCTAGACATGTTAGATTTCAATCTTGAAAATGGATTCAGAATGGTCGATTTAGCCAAGGGTGAAGTTTTTGTGCAAAATGGAGCACTTTTGAAAATTAGATCAAAAGCTATATAAGGCCCGGACGGGTCATTTTCAATTCATTATTCACTTTTGTCTTTGGCGAATTTGAGAGCTTAGAGAGAGATGGAGGGCATGCCAGTGCATACACATCATTTTGAGCATTCCCGAAGACACAACAAGCCACTGGAGTATGGCGCACCTATAATTAGTTGATAAACCATCTTGTATTTCAAATTTTAATGCTTTCTTAGGTCATTTAGGCTAGATTTTTAGGTGTTTATAGCCTTGTTCTTCCAATGTCACGTGAGGAAATAGTTTCCTTATGCTGGCCTCAATCGCCACTCATGTGAGAGAATGGTTCTCTCACATGGGTTAGGGCTTCTTCAACTAGGGGATCTCTGTGAGCTCACACAAGACGCTTGGCAATGTCGCGTGAGAGTCCATCCTGTCCTGCATGAAGGAACAGTTTCCTCACACGGGAAGCTGCTGTAGTGTTTAGAGTTTGCATCCAATTTTGCATAAAATCAGCCAATTAGAGCATCCACAAGTCATGTTTAGGATAGATGCATAGCCTCACTTGTTATTTCTTTTAAGAATCACCATGATTGAGATACTAATCCAATGTCATCACTTGCTTTGCAAGTTGACTTCCCAGATGTTGTATTTTGGTCTCACCACCTAGTTATCAGCACATTAGTACAGAGATTGAGTGATGCTAAGAGTGCCCAAATTGATGGGCTAGGATTGACTTACTTGCATGATATACCTAACATTCAGGTAAATCATGGTCTACTAGGTGCATTGGTCGAGCATTTCCATTCGAAGATGAACACCTTCCACTTGCCGATGGGGGAGATGATAGTCACTCTGAAGGACATTTATAGGATACTGAGGATACCTTTCCATGATGCTTATGTTGAGTATGAGATCTAGCTGAGAGCAGTTACACTAGCACTGAGGGCCATATTTCAGGATAAGCTAGTGATGGGTTGAGCCATCTCATGGGAGGACCTGATCAATAGATATGGAGCTGGCCATAGACTAGTAGTTGTCTTGGCCATATTCTTAAGCTGTTACTTGGTTCTAGATCGAGGACATCATGGATTGGAGTGCGGCTGGGGTTGCATGTTACAGTAGATGCTGGATAAACTAGCTACCAAATTTGGATGGGGTGAGTGCATGCTCGCTTAGATGTACCATGAGATGCATGAGATCGTGTATCAGAGTGCGGGCACCATGGCCACAGGAGTCTTTGTGTTGCAAGTATGGGCCTGGGAGCATCTCCCTGTATGTAGGCCGATCTTTCATGATACTAGACAATAGTTGGAGCCATATATATATATATAGATATGTAGGTCCTATGACCTAGCTAGCACTGGGTAAGACAGAGTAGTGGCGAGGATAGCTAGATGACATGGCAATGGATATATGGAGACTATGGGTAGCTACAAAGCCATGGGATGATGCTCGGCATGAGATCTCAGACATGTTCATCTTGCATCCACTGATCGGATGCACCATCACCATCATTTAGCACTTCCTACTCACATGAGTTCTACATCAGTTTGGGAGACCGTAGGATGTCTCCCAAGAGTATTGCACATATGCCCGATTTGTTGATGAGACGAAGAAGGGTTGGCAGTCTAGGTTGGATCAGGGAAGATGTGTGATTGAGGCATGAGTACCTCCAGCCTGGTGGGACTACATGGTGGATGTCACCAATGCAAGGATGACGCCTGCATACAGAGATCATATCTTGGCTCACCCCTTCCCGACATTCATAGATCCTGTTGGCATGGGCTAGAGGGCATAGTACCAGCCTACATAGCAATAGTAGTCACAACAAGAGTAGGGATAGCAGGTACCTATGCAATAGAAGATACCAGTACAACAACCTAAACAACAATAGGTTGCTTAGTAGCAGTAGCAATAGAGAGTCTTGAGGTTGAGGAGTGGGCAGACTCCTATCCCTCCTAGGACTATGGGTTCAGACGCAGGTGCTGGGAGAAGTGGGACCCAGTAGAGGTCCACGAGACAGAGGATACGGGATACCTCTCAATAGCCACCTCCTAACAAGGGGGCATAGGGAAAGGATATCAATATGTCAGATTAGGCCACATAGGGGCCACCTTAGATAGCATAATTATAGGAGGCTCTCTAGAAGAGCTGAGAGAGGATCAGGCAGGTGTAGTGGGAGTGGGATGACTATCACACCCAGGTCATTGTCCAGGAGACCCATGTATCAGAGTGAGACCTTGAGATTAGAGTACTATAGGAGGTGCTGGCTAGAGCACAGCTGGAGGCTAGATATGAGGCTACGTAGTTAGCCTACTATTATGTAGTGTACATCAACATAGTGTCAGATCTAGTAGATCAGGTGCCTCCATTCTCAGAGTATGCTGGAGCACGAGCCATTCCTCAGGGACCACCTCCTCAGGCACCACCACAGGGTCCACCTCCACAGGTGCCACCACATGGTCCACCTCCACAGGATCCACCATAGGGACCACCACAGGGACCTCCCCCATAGAGACCGATGTCTCCACCTCCACCTCTTCCGGTAGGTGGTGGGCAGAGCTAGACACATGATTGATATACATTGTAGCCCCATTTTTGATACTGTGCTCGAGTAGCACTATTCTTTTTGTACATTGACATTGACTGATCGATATATATATATATATATATATATATATATATATATATATATATATATATATATATGTATATATATATATATATATATATATATATATATATATATATATATATATATATATATATATATATGAGCTCAACTTTTGATATCATTGTACTTGTGTACATATTGCTTTTTTATGTTGATGTTTATGAGATGTTTCTTGTATGATTAGATGTGTGGATTAGATATGAGATGCACATGATGTTTTTATGAATATGAAAATGAATTATTAATAGTTCCACCTTTGGAATCTAAAGAAATCCATGTTCTGAATATTTAAAACATTGATGAGGATGTCACTAAGCCTAGTGAGTTGAGTATGTCACTGGACAAGCCGCTAGTTGTAAGAAAAACTATAAGATCCACCTCCACTACACTAGCTAAAAGAGTAAAAGAGATGGCTAGAGGACAAGGTAAAATGTAGAAGGCTATCTTTTCTCTAGTAGAAAGGATAAGGACACAAGAAGAAGAAGAATCACCACCCATAAAGAAAATGAGAAGTCAAGTTTCAATTCAATCACAAGGAGAAGAAGAGGTAGGTAGTAGCAAAAAGATATAGTGGAAGCCTAAAATTGAGAAAGTGAATCCTTTGATCATAAATGAAGGAGATTTCACTAAGTTAAAAAATATTATCACATGTACAATAACTTCAAAAAATTAAACCTCGAGAATGCATTTGTTAGGCATATGATTCTTGCTAACAAGAAATTTGAGAATATTAGAGATAAGATACTAGGTGATCTCTATGAGAATTTGGTCAATAGAAATAAGAGAGAAATAGAAGATGATAAAGGTATAAGAGAAATATTTGTGAGAAAATTGAGTATAATCAAAGATAAATATCATTTCAAAGAAATAATGAAGAGTCTCAGCACCCATCTAAGAAGAAAAAGAAGAATAGTTCTAATTTGATGCAAGAGCATCTTAGGTCCTTGGCAATCCTGTGTCACCAAAAATAAGTTTGAGTTTTCTGTGTTACTCGGTTCCTTCTTTGACCAAGTTGGCTTGGTAATTGCTTGGGTTCCTTCTTTAACTAAGTTGGTATGTTAATTCCTTGGTGCCCGGTTACCCTTTCTTGGCACTCAGTTATCCTTCCTTATCTAGTTGTTTGTTTTAGTTTTCTGTTGAGGCTGACTTGTGCATTTAATTATGGTCATAGATTTAATATTGTTATCTATCATTGGGAAGCATGTGAACCTAGATTTGGTCATTCCTTCTATTTATGGTGGATTTGAAGGCCAACTTGTTAGGTAGCCTCTTGTATATAATGTAGTTGTTGTTTGTAGTTTTAGGGGTCAGTTTTTTGGTAGCAGTTAAGAGTTGGAGGATTGAAGATAGTTTTTGAATCCTCACATGTTGGAGGACTATTGTAATTGAATTGTAATATCTAGCCCTAACCGGGAAAGCCTTACAGCCTAATATGTATGAATCTCTTTGATGAAATATAAGGATTTGATCTACATTCTCTCTCTCTCTCTCTCACTTGTTGTGTAATTGCTTCTATGTGTTGATCTCTACAAGGAGGATTGGATTAGGGTGTTACCTTGGCCCCTCATCCACCCTTGCCTTGCATCAGGTGGTATTAGAGAAAAGGTGAGATCTGGATCTAGATTTGAAAATCTAGGTTTGAGGGTTCCTCCTTGTTAAACCCTAGTTGATTTGTTGTGGGGTAGAAGATTGTGATTTGGCCTGCAATTGCAGAGGATTTCAAGATGGTTCATGGAAGGCAAGATGTAGATCTAGGATTGAAAGACAAGTTGAGACAACTTTCTACTAGGTTAGAAGCTATTGAGACAGCCAAACGTAGAGGAAGACAACTTGAAGATGTTAGTGATGATGAAATTGAGGAAGAACATGATGATGTAGAGCCTGTACCTATGATGGATCAGGGTGAGGAAAGATTTTTGAAGGCTTTGAAAAATCTGAAGTCTACACCACATTTCAATCCTCTTGAGAATAGTGGAAAGCTGGATTCAGATGAATTCATGGATTGGATCACTGAGATGGAGAAGTATTTTGAGTATGAAAATGTCCCTGAGGAAAAGAAGGTGAATATTGCAAGCACAAAGTTGAAAAGTCATGCATCCTTGTGGTGGGAGCGTCTACAATTGGACAAAAAGAGGAAAGGCAAAGACAAAATCAAGGTATGGACTAAGATGGTAAATAAGTTGAAAGGCAAGTTTTTACCTTGTGATTATCACATTAATCTAGTTAGGAGAATGAAAAGTTTGAGGTAGAAAGATAGCTCGGTAAAAGATTATACTGAATAATTCTATAGATTAGATATCAAATTTGGACATGATGAAGACAAAGTGGAAATAATTGCTAGGTACACGAATGGGTTGAGAGTTTCCATCCAAGAAGAAATCAGTTTGGTTAAGTTGGAAAGCATTGAAGAAGCCTATCAGTTTTCCTTAATTCAAAGTGAAATTGAACAAAAGACATGAGCAAAGAAAAAGAGGTAGAGGTGGTAGATTCCCTAGAGGAAGAGGTAGATCTTATGGTGAAAACAATAGATCTAATTCAGAAAAGAAAAATCTAGACAAAGGTAAGACCGAGTGGAAAGGTGAAAGTTCATCTAGAGGATGAAGCAATAACTACTGAGGTGGTTATAATAGAGGTGGATTTCGAGGAACTTGTTACAATTGTGGAGGACATATGTCATTTGAATGTGCACATGCAAGTAATAAGTTTGGTAGCAGTAGAAATTATTTGGTGCAAGGAGATTCACCAAATGAACCTGTGAAGGAAAAGAATTTGATGGTAAGAAGAGAAATTTGGAGTGAAAGTAATAAGGAAGACCCGGTAAGGAAAAGTTTGTGCAAGACTAGATGTAGAGTTTCTAATGAAGTGTGGAAAGTAATCATTGATAGTGGAAGCTTGGAGAGGTTGAAACACCTGAAGCCCTATCAGATTTCATGGATCAAGGATGAGCATACACTCTTGGTAAGTGAACAATATTATGTGAATTTGAAAATTGGAAAGTACTATGATAAGGTGTTATGTGATATCATGCCTATGGTCTATTGTCATATTTTGTTGGGTAGACCTTGGCAATATGATAGACATGCTATATATGATGGGAAATTGCATAAATATACTATTTGGACTAATGGGAGAAGACAAATCTTGTTATTGTTGATTGAAGAACCTATTAGTAGTGTTTGTACATCTGTGAAATTTTTTTTGATGGAAGGAAGAAATTTTTTTAAGGATTTGAAGAAGAATGATGTATGTTTTGTTATGATTCCTAACAACTCAAGTGGGAAAATAGTGGATAGCATCCCTAAAGAGATTGATAAGTTACTCGCCGAGTATAGAGAGATCATTTCTAAAAATTTACCTGATGTTTTTCCACAAAAGAGAAGTATTGATCATTGCATAGATCTTATCCCTGGAGCTAGTTTACCGAATAAGGCACCACATCAGTTGACACCTATCGAGAATCAAGAATTGAGCCGGCAGATTCAAGAATTATTGTAGAAAGGATTGATCCAAGAAAGTTTGAGTCCTTATGTAGTACCATCTATATTGGCACCTAAGAAGAATGGAAAATGGCATATGTGTACTGATTCCAGAGCAATCAACAAGATAATAGTGAAATATAGGTTCCCTATACCGAGAATGGATGACATAATGCATAGTTTGACTAGAGAAAAGTATTTTACCAAAGATGATTTGAAAAGTGGATATCATCAGATCATAATTAGAGAAGGTGATGAGTGGAAGACTTCTTTTAAGACAAGAGAAGGTTTGTATGAGTGATTAGTTATGCCTTTTGGTTTAACTAATGCACCAAGTACTTTTATGAGATTTATGAATGAAGTTTTGAATAAATTCTTAGGTAAATTTGTGATTGTATACCTACATGACATTTTGATATTCAGTAAGACTAGAGAAGAACATTTGTTGCATGTTATACAAGTATTGCAGAGATTAAAAGAAGAAAAGTTGTTGATTAACCTGAAAAAGTGTTCCTTCATGAAAGAGGAGATTTTATGTTTGGGATTTGTGATTTCAGCCAATGGTTTGAAAATGGATCCTAAAAAGGTTGAAGCTATTTTGAATTGGCCTACACCTAAGAATGCTAGTGAGGTAAGATCATTTCATGGTTTAGTAAGTTTTTACCAATATTTCATTAGGAATTTGATACAAAGGGTAGACGGGGAGAGGGGCCAAAGGCACACCCTAACCAGATCCACCTTGAAGAGATCACATGCAGAAGCAAAAAACACACAAGTGAGAGAGATGATGTAGATATCTTTCATACATTAACTTTAATTGATTCATACATGTTGGGCTATAAGGCCTTCCTGATTTAGGGTAGATATTACAATCAAGTGCAAAATTCCTCCAACATGTGAGGATCTGAAATAATCTTTCTATCTTTGATGTCCTAAACTAATGTCTTAAAACTACAAACAAAGATTTACATTATATACAAGAGGCTACCAAACAAGTCAGCCTTCAAATCCACCATCAACGAAAGGAATGACTAGATCTAGGTCCACATGCTTCCCAATGATAGATACCATCATTAAATCCATGAACAAAATTAATTGCAAGAGTCAGCCTCAACAGAAAACTAAAATAAACTATTAGGAATGGGAACATTGAGAGGGGGGGTGAATCAGTATTCTACAATATTAATTTTTGATATCTTGAAACTTAACTCAATTTCTTATATAATGAATTGACTAACAATGCAAGTAAAGTAAATAACTACAACACATGACACTAGATATGGTTACGGGGAAACCTTGGACAAAGTAAAAACCCCAGTAGGAATTAATACCCACTAATAATTGTACTTGTGTATTATGAACCTATTAATGTTCCTTAGCCTTGTTAGGAGTTGTCATTACAATGCTTAAGTACAATGACCTTGTCAAGGGTCAGACCCTGTTAGGAGTCTTCAGTAATAAACCTTGTTAGGAGTGGTTGGCTCACTGCTAGATCTCACTACTCAATAGAGAAGGCTACAACCTCCTAGATATTAGATACACACTATATCTACAATGGTGAACTACTGCTATGACACTTCTTGTCTGATCATTTCCTTATGTGAGCTGATGCTTTAACCTCTTTTAAAGCTCTATATCATACTAACTTCTCTTTGCATACTTCTACTCTTCTTCTATCAACTCTATCTATCATACCATGTCTAAATACAAAGGCGCATGTCTTATTTATATGTGCAAACAAAACTATTCACTAAGTTGGTCTATAACCTATTACATACAACGCTTCCAAATGAATTGGCTCAAGCGTGTTTACATACATTGATATTAACATTTCTATAAAATAAATACAATAGGTGCATATCCTTTACAAAATAATATTATACACGCTAACCAAAATACTAACAGTCATCTCCATGCTCTGTTCTCTTCTACCACTTATTGTCTGTGTCACTTCAACTCATTGTAACTTCATCATACTAACCCATCTGATCATGTGTTCTTAACCATAGTTTAATAACATATCCAAAATCTTATATTCAAGGGTGCATACTAAAACTTGGTCATACGCACGTGCGCTGATGCTCTATTCCTTAGGTGCTTTACTAACTATCCTATCTTCCATACTTAGCCATTTTTTTGATCATCTAAGTTATGCGCCAACTCCAAAACTTCATATGACTTGTTTGCCATAATGAAAATACTGAATCTTATTCATATACACTAGTATAGTCAACTTTCCAACAATCTCCCCCTTTGTCATTAATGGAAACAAAGGAATATGACGAAGTTGATAAACTACATCTTTACAAAAACTTTCAAACATATATGCTTATCTTTTTATGTACATCATATACTCTAGCTTATATCTCCCTTCTACTATATACTCTACTCCCCTTTACATAATATACACTACTCCATGTTCTCCCATATTTTTCTACTCCCTCTTTGACATTAATGACAAAGGTGCTAAAAAATAAAGAAACTACAAGTACTTACTCAATGAGTACATCCGGATATGCAATCTGAAGGTTTGCAATTTCTTGCTGCCAAAATGCCTTCAGTGCATCTATTATCTAGAGATGGGCACATAGTGCATAAGTTAGCTTCTCTATCTTCTCCAAATATGAGCTTGGACCTTGATCATATGTCACCATCATGGCATCTATCTCCTTGCTATTCTGATTCAGTGCATCCAATGAGGGCACAAGTGCATGTCTTAACTGTGCTTACCTAGCCCTTATCTGAGCCATTTCTTTTTCTACCTTCTCAATCTTATCCACTTATCCTTGGTAGACATTATTACACATATTTATATCTATGGAGGGATCTTCTACATATTTTCTTACTGCTTCTATCATAGATTCAGAGTGTCCTGAATCTTCTTGGAAAGGTCTGAAGTAAATTTATCTTTATTCATACAATCAACTATTATTTTCCTTCCTTTAGCTACTAAGTCTTTCAGTAAAGCTTGACCAACCTTTAAAGAACTAAGGTCAAGTGTGAAGTTACCTATCAATTCACTTAGCCTCTTCTTTAGATATTTTTCTTCTGCAACCTTGGATGCTGATTCTTCTAGGCTAGAGAAGTTTGCTTTAAAACTTGATAGAATGTTGCTTACATCATCCACTTAATGAAATTTTATTACTTTCTTTTCCTCAGGCAGTAGGTTGTTCAGTATACTTACTAATTCAACAAATAATGGATTTCTCATTACTTGTTTCTCCTTTTCTTTCTCCATTGCTAACACACTGGTCTTTATCAGGTCTTCTTCTCCCCATGAATCTAGACTTGTGTCAGGGGTCAAACTTGACAACAATGACATTGAGGGCTTAGGGGTAAGAAGTGTGATGTCCATTGCTTTAGTTTTAACCTTCACTGGAATTACAAAAGAGGGCTCTTCTGTAGGTTCATCTTCCTTTTCTTTATCTTCTTTTTCCTCTTCTTCTTCTTCTTCTTCTTGTCCAGTTATGTCTTCAATCTGAACTTCTTTTTGTTGCTTAGGAATTTCTTCAGTGCATAAAATCTCTACTTCCTCAGTGCTCACAAATTCTTCCTCAAACTTGTCTAAATCTTTGTCTATTTCCACCATGGATATTTCTACATTATCTATCATAATTGTGTCCTCCTTGGCTTTAGGCATAGGTGCAAAATCCTATGGACCTATCATAGTTGCATTTGGGATCTCATTTGCATTTTCTTTCTCAAAGGGAATTTGAGCTGCAGGCGTAGATAATGGATGCATGTGTTGTTCCAATAATACCTTCTCAAATGCTTTTTTAGTATCCTTTGCAACCAACTCATAGTCTGTATTCATAATCTGTAAAGTTCTCAACTTGGTTCTAAGGTGAGGTTTCACCAAATTCAACAACAAGGTTTTCTCTTCTACTGAACACACTGGGAGGTTATCATCTAAAGTCTTTTCCCTTATTCTGAAATCTCCTTTAGTTGCTTGTCTTTTCAAAGAATCCAAAATGTTCCATACATTGTATGGAATGACTATCTTAAGTTCCAGAACTATCTTTTTAAACTTTATCATGTGTTTTATTATCATACCATGGATCTCTGCTTTGTCTATCTCATGATATTTGTCATAGAATTTAGAAATTTGATCAATTCTACCTTCATCTACAACTCTGGTTCTTAACACTTCAAGATTCAGTAGGAATCCTACCTTAGGAGGTGCTTGAATATTTTTACCTTGGATTCTTGTGGACCTTGCTGATGGATGGCTTGTGCCAGAATGCTTCTTCCTCTTAGGCATCTTACTAGGCTCAGGAGATGCTTGAGTGGACTCCAAATCAACAGTAGGTGTGGGTGCATGAGTGTTTTCTTCCATCTTTATCTTCTTCTCCTTAGGATCACTAGTCTTATTTTTTTAACTTTAGAAGAGGGTGCAATATCAAGTTGTATTGCAATCTTGGCTTCCCTTGCCTTATCTAGATCTTCTTGAGTGACACCATGAATTTTAAGTATCTCATAGGTGATCTTTAATGCTTTTGTCTTGATTGCAACACTATACAAGATTAAATCTACTTGTATTGTCTTCTCCTCATAAGTACCCCATCTTGGCTCATTTGGATCTTTTGGCATAGATAAGAGGACTTGTACATAAGCTTCTAGAATGTGTTCCTCCACTTCATAACCAATTGGATGAATCTAATTTTTTATAGGTTCTACTTCTTCCATGCATGTGATATCAGTCTCTACCATAAAACATATGCTATCCTTATACTTTTCTAAAATACTCTTAGGTATCCTATACCTTCTCTACATCTTTATTCTGAATGTCTTTATTTCTAATTCCATGTAATCTTTCAAGGTGCTCTCAGATGATGCCTTGAATGAAATTTGTGGAATTATAGGAAAACTCTTATCAAGGTAAAGATCTGATACTTTACCAATAATATGGAAGTACATGTAGATGATAAGTGACCCAAACCTGAATATATTGCTCTTATCATGCTTAATAGACCTTAGGTTATCCATCAACTATGTGTGTAAGATCTCACACAAGTTGAACTCTCCATTTTCCTTGACTATTCTGATAGCTACCAAAATAGTGGCTACGGACACACTATTTACCCTATTTGCATGCTAAAACTTATAACCTAGTATCATCACCATAAGCTTGATATCCTTCTCTTCAATTGGCTCTATGGTCATGTCGCACTTATCACTCCAAGATTTACAAGCTTATTCTGCTAGTTTCATGACTTCCTTGCCAATGGAAAGAATGGTGTCGGTCTTAGGAAGTCCGGTCATCTCATAAATGAGATCAGTAGTTATTCTAATAGGGACTTCTCCTATCCAAAATAGGTTATCATGTATTCTTCTTAGTAAAATCTTAATCCATTTAGATTCAGAGAACTCATATGCAATCGCATACTCAATAATAGGGTTATTAGCAAGGTGCACGAACTCATCCATGAATGTCATGTCTGGTTTCATCATTGTTTCCACGTGTGACCTTATTCTATCCAAACCTACTAGTTCCTTCTTGAAGTAAATGTATACATGTATGTCTTCTACATGCATCACTCCCATCGGAGTCCTAGAGAATGCTCCTTCTAGGTCATCTAAGATTGATTTAAAGGGATGCTTCTTAAAAATGTATCTCTTCCTTTCAGCAACATCAAACACAATAGGAGTGGCCATTACTTACTTGGTAAGTCACTCAAATAGGTTTCCAAAGGGTTTCTAAATCATTGTGACTGAACTAGGATTTTGCTACAACTTTCATACTTCTTTGCTGATAAACCAACTTCAACCTTTCAACACAAACTACTTTGATCTCCTATGCTCTTCAAAGTCTCAAACTCAAACTCAAATGTATGAATAATGGATCTTTGGTGACTTTAAATCAAATTTCCACCATTAATGTTTTCCACATAAACACAAAATCCAACAAAGAATTCCAATCTTTGTTTCAGCTATCAATCAGGAAGTGCGCTCTTGCATACTGCATCACATAGTATCCAAATTACTATAACCAAAGGCGCATACTCTAAGGGTGAGTATACCAGCCGCGTAGGGGTCTAGAGCTAATCTAGCTCCCCCTATGACCATGAGGGACATTCATCTAGAAGTATAGGGTGTGTCCATTATAGATGCATCTAATACATACTCATCAACATTATCCTTCTTTACTTTAGTCCAAATCATGTTTGCATCTTCTGTGGCTTTCACAAACTTGACTTCTCCAGATTCATCCAAAATTGATCCTTGAGACTTATTAGGGATTTTTTGTCTTTGCACTTTTGATCGGCAAAACTTTGAGATGTGTCTAACCTTGTTACAAGAGTGACAAATAACTGGAGGCCTTATATCCCTCGGCGTATTGATGTGAGTTACCATACTGCACTGTCTAGCTATGTGACCATTATAATTGCATATCTGACATGTAATGTTCTGAGGACCTCTAACATTCTGCTGTGGATGATTTCTCTTATTTTTCTGATTTTGATTTCTTTGATTTGATCTAGAATTCATAGCTCTATGACCAAACTTATTGCATGAGTAACAATAACCATTAAAAGGTCTTACCTATTTACAATCTCTTGCTATGTGTCCATGCTTGTTACAGGCATACCAAGTTTTGTTTTCTAGTTTGTGCTAATTCTTAGATGGTTCAGCTTTAGCTTCAGTCTGATTTCCAGTCTTCTTAGCTTTTGTAGGTTCTTTAGAAGCTTTCATTCTATCTCACATAGCATCAATTTGAACTTGAGCTTCATTGTATCCAATACCAGTGGTATCTCCTTTTAACTTCCAAGCATACAACTGTGACTCTATTAGATCTTTTCTTGTGTGCAACTTGTCAATATAATTCTTTGCTTCAGTAAATTCAGATTCCATCTACTTCTTAATATTCTCTAACTCTAAGATTTTCATGTTTTCTTATCTCAGTTCTTCATCCAGCTGCTTGTTTTCTTTGACTTGTTCTTCATAGGCTTCCTGATTGTTAAATATATTTTCATCCAACTCTTCAATCTGATCCTTTAGAGATGTGTTTTCTTCATTTAGATTTTTGACCATTTTTCCTAAATCACTTGTAGAACAATCTTTCAAATCTTTTCTCAGTTTCTTGATGAACACTTGAGAACCACTAACCTTTAATTTCAGTTCTTCAATTTATTTTTTAGATTTGTTAAGGTCTTCAAGAGCCGCTTCAAGATTCTTCTTCAAATGTTTCACTTCTCCTATATCTATGATCTCCTCAAGTGGTTAAACTTATCTTTAGAGGACCAAAGCTCTGATACCAATTGTTAGGAATGGGAACACTGAGAGTGGGGGGGGGGGGGAGTGAATCAGTGTTCTACAATATTAATTTTTGATATCTTGAAACTTAACTCAATTGCTTATATATTGAATTGAATAACAATGCAATTAAAGGAAACAACTATAACACATAACACCAAATATGATTACGGGGAAACCTTGGCCAAAGGAAAAACCCTGGTGGGAATTAATACCCACTAATAATTGTACTTGTCTATTATGAACCTGTTAATGTTCCTTAGCCCTGTTAGGTTTTGTCATTACAATGCTTAAGTATAATGACCTTGTCAATGGTTAGACCTTGTTAGGAGTCTTCAGTAACAAACCCTGTTAGGGGTGGTTGGCTCAATGGTAGAGCTCACTGCTCAATAGAGAAGGCTACAACCTCTTGGATATCAGATACACACTATATCTGCAATGGTGAACTACTGCTATGAAACTGCTTGTATGATAAGTTCCTTATGTGTGTTAATGCTTTAACTTCTTGTAAAACTCTATATCATACTGACTTCTCTTCACATACTTCTTCTCTTCTTCTATCAACTCTATCTATCATACCATGTCTAAATACAAAGGCACATGTCTTATTTATATGCGCAAATAAAACTATTCACTAAGTAGGTCTATAACCTATTACATACAATGCTTCCAAATGAATTGGCTCAAGCATGTTTACATACATTGATATTAACATGTCTATAACATAAATACAATAAGTGCATAGCCTTTACAAAAAAATATTATACACACTAACCAAAATACTAACAGTCAGCTCCATGCTTTGTTTTGTTCTATCGCTTACTGTCTGTGTCACTTCAACTTGTTGTAACTTCATCATACTAACTCATCTGATCATGTGTTCTTAACCATAGCTTAATAACATATAAAAAATCTTATCATCAAGGGTGCATACCAAAACTCAGTCATATGCACGTGCGCTAATGCTATGTTCCTTAGGTGCTTCACTGACTATCTTGTCTTCCATACTTAGCTATTTTTTTGATCTTCTAAGTTATGCGCTGACTCCAAAACTTCACATGACTTTTTTTCCATAATGAAAACACTGAATCTAAGTCATATACACCAGTATAATCAAATTTCCAACACAAACAACTTGGCAAGCAAGGATAACCAAGTGCCAGACAAGCATCACTGAGCGCCAGGGAAATTCGCCGAGTGCCAGAGAGATAACCGACCAACCTTGGTAAACAAAGAAAACCAAGCAACACTGAACTGACTCAATCAAAGAAGGAACTGAGCAACATAGGAAAACACAAACATGTTTTTGGTGACACAAGATTGCCAAGGACCCGAGATGCTCATGCATCAGACACCTGGGGTTATTTGAAAATGATTCACCAAATCATAAAACTGGTACGATCTGAGTTGAATCCAACTCAGATTGTGAAATCCATGAACTATCTTCAATCGATATATTCTTCCACTTTACCAAATATTCCATATATTATTTTCCTCTTGTACTTATGCCAATTCTTTGCTCCAAAATCTGCTCAACATCTTCTATCTGTTTCTTAGGATAATCATTTGGTACTGTCATTTCTTCATTTGACTCATGATACTCATACAAATAAGAAATGTTGAAAATAGGTGATATATCCATGTCATCAGGTAACTCAATCTCATAAGCATTCCCACTATCAAATTTATTCAAAATCTTACAAGGTCCAAACTTCTTCATTTTCAACTTCCCATATGTTCCAACAGGAAATCTGCCTTTCTTCAAATGAACCATTACTTCATCACTGACTGCAAAAGTCTTATGTCTTTTTGATCTATCAGCTCTATCTTTGTATTTCTGATTACTTTTCTCTAGCTTATATTTCACATCTTCATGCAATGTCTTCATGTACTCAGCAAACTTTACTCCTTCAACACTTCTCTTTCTTTCATCAGCAATATCCCTCAAATCTGATATACCTCTCAGTTGTATGCCATTTACAATTTCAAAAGGTGTTTTTCCAGTTCTCCTATTCATTGAATTATTGTATGCAAACTCTTCTTGTGGCAACATAGAATCTTAATTACTAGCATGTCTCCAACTAAACATCTCAAAAGAGTTCCCAAACTTTTACTCACAACTTCTGTCTGTCCATCATTCTGTGGGTAAAATGTAGAACTATATTTCAACTCAGTGCCAAACTTTCTCCAAAGGGTCTTCCAAAAGTATCCAACAAGTTTACTGTCTCGATCAGAGATAATACTCCTCGGTAATCCATTCAATCTGAAAATTTCCTTAAAGAAAAAATATGATATATGTATTGCATTTGATGTCTTTCTACAAGCTATAAAATGTGCCATTTTATAAAATCTATCCACAACAACAAATATAGATGTTACCCTATTTTTCTACATGCAGAATGATAGACACAAATAGGAAAGGGTTGCATAAAGGTTCTTCCATTTAACACTATTTTTCAGGAGATGTGGATTAACATTTTGTTATTGCATTCATACCAATTTTATATTGTACTCTAAGTATTGATCACATTTCAAAATTTTCAAATTCATAATTGATCATTACATTGTGCATACAAACTGAATGTAATTTACAAATGTTCTTTCATACTTCATTTTTCATTTCAATAAATTGAGTACAAAGGGAAGAATAGAAAGATATGATAGAGGTATGAGTAGGTCATTTGCATTTCCTTGAAGAGGTATCTACATATCAAGAGTTGGTTGTCATGTATGGTTTAGGTCCTCAGGTTCACTGTCAGAGTCTTCATGTGTCTGGTCATAGGTCTTCAAGGGTTTGTCTTGCATCATGGTAAGAAAATTTGTTAGATCCAATTGGATCTAAAAAATGTAGAAGATCAAAACATCATACAACAATCAAAATATTTCAAAGATACACCTACATCTATCTGGTATCCAATGCAATAAGAAAATGTGCATACACATAAACAGAGAAAATAGTATTAAAGGGACATAATTTTATGAAACCTTTTACTATTAATGGCCATCATTATGCATGTTTTCATTTTATAAACTAGATATCTGAATCAAAGGGACTTAGTGTTTATAGCTGAGAAATTTTTTTTAGGACAACAGGATAGCATTAGAATAGATGCATTGCTCAATAAGTTGTGTATTCCATATCACAGTAAAACATGAAGAGAAAAGATGCACCAACATGTTCAAATTTCACTGACAAAAGATTTAGTATGCTTCTATAATGTGTTGTTCATATGTAGAAATGATTCAAAGTATCAAGTTCAAGCTCACAAAAATCTGTTTATGGGTGTCACAAGCCTGTGCTTGAACCTCATAAACAAGTTTTATTACTGAAGTTACATCTATTTTAAATCTTGATATTTATGTGCATATCTAAAATTTGAGTCTACTATAAAATATAAACTGGTGTGCAATCGTGGATTATGATGCTCACTATCAAAGGACTAAAAAGATATAGCTTATGACATGCTACTAGATACACCAAAAGAAATGCTACAGGAAAGAAATGACCAAACAACAATACCAAATAATAAAAGATGCATGTTTTTTCACATTGAATATGAGATGGTATAGAAAAAGATCAAATAATAGTGTTGAATAAAAGATATAGGTTCAAATCATGGTGTTAAGATCCTTCTAGTAAAGGTATATTTTAAAGTATAGGGTGTATTATTTACAAAATGAAGTTCTGGGTGTCACGAGCCCATGCTCGAACCTCACAAACTATCATTTTTATTTAAATGCATTTCATACTTTGAAAGAGAATCAATTAGATTGCATTTGTTTCTTTTTGATACTACAATATAGTAAAAACCAGACATTTTATAAAAAAATAGAGAGTTGATATATTTTGGAGCCAAGAAATTTTGCTAAGTTACAACCCAGCATCAATACATATAGACAAGAAGAAATCAACATTAGTGGCTAGCTATTTTCATGAAATAAAAGAGTAAACAAAGTTCAAGCACGTGTTGTGGCTGAAGAAGTAATGACCAAGATGAAGATAGTAATTAGTTTTTATTCCACATGAACAACAATAGAAGGAAAGGCCCTGAGGTTAAAGTAATGCAAAAATATGATAAATCTAGTTGCAATGAAGTCAAGCACGAGTTCAATTTTAGTCCAAGTCCAAGAAGTAGGAGTGAACAAGTGGATAGGTATACAAAATTAGGACCCAAATTGAAACAACTGGGTGCACAATAAAATGAATGCTCCAAATAAGTGTTTTAAAATTCAAAGAGACATCAAATGCCAGTGTATGTACAATAACATAGAGATCGAGCTACAGTGGATATCTAATAATAGAAACTAAGAATCAGTGAAACAATATTTCCAGCTTTCAAAGGCATGAAAGAGCAGCTTATCTGAAGTTTTTAAAGAGCTATGTTACATTTTGAACAAAAGGCCCTAAATTTATGTTGGTAAAAGGAAGGTAATTAACAAGCACAGAGACCTCAAAGTTTACAACAACTAGTAAAAAGAATCCAAAATTTATGCAAGCAAAGGAGGAGATAGGAGATACTTATCTAGAGATGCTTCAATAGTTCCAGCCTGTGCTTCAAGTTCACTAACTGTCAAGCTTGAGAACAAGAAAATAAAATGCCCAGTGGAGCCCATGTTTCAATGTTAAGGTAGGGTTGCAAGTAAAATCTTCAATGCAAAGAGCATGCTAATCCCAGCAAAGAAGTTGAGTACCAATCCAATTCATAATTTAGTAGATACAACTCATGCTCCAACAAGGTCAAGTTCTCTTCCAATCAAGTCATGGTAATAGCCCATTAATATGATGCCTGAATGCCAGACGATCATAGAAAAGGAATTTGTGTGTGTGCTTTAGCATACAAAAATCAAGCCCAAAGCTAAGTCACAGCCTCAGGGTAGAAGCATGAATTCCTTTCTATCACATGCTAACTACCAGTCAAAAACTGAGTGATACTCTAGTTTAGGCTGAATGTTATACGGTCACAACTTCCCCTAGTGATTCTCAATCATAAGACATCAATGCCTCAATAGTGCCTCAACAATCTCAAGTCTTGAGCTTCATCATTCATAGCTTGTGAACTTCCAGAGATCTCGGGTTCATAATTCAAGTTCACAAAACATAGTCAAGTTCTTGCAGTCGAAGAATCGAACTCCCAACTGCAAACCTTAGTCAAAATGAAATGCAGGAGATGTAGATTCAAACTCCATTCATGATTATGGATGAAAGCCATAGAGACAAATCAAATACAAGATGGAGGTCATCTGCAGATGGTTGATATGAACTAGGGTTTTTACTTTATGTTTTTCCCCAAATTCACCAATGTAGCTCAGAGATCAAGAATAGTGCTAGAGCTGATATTGTTTGGAGTCTACAATAGAGAAATTAAATGCCATTCAATGTTGCAATCCAGCCTCGAAAACTACCAGTGCCAACTTCCATATGCCTTTGAAGAAATTTTATGAGTTTTAAATTGTATCTGGATGGTCATGATGCCTTAGTTTAAAATTTGTAATAATTTAAACTTAGGCCTTTATAGGCTTAAGTTTATTTTTTATATATAGGCTTAGTGTTTGATATTGAGTTTTATCTCAATTATTTTTTGTAAAATATTGGTAATATCTTTAAAGATATATTTTAAATTACCAATATTAGGGCAGATTTTAGGCACAATTCATGCATGAAACTTGGGGCTATTTTGGAGCTAGATTTAGGGTTGGTTTGGAGTGACTTTGAGTGATTGAGAGTGATTTTAGGGAGGCCTAGATTTTTGAGAAGAGGATTGGAGAGCTTCGTAAGGGAGACTAATTTTCAATTTTAGGGGTTCGGAATAGTGGAAAGGTGAGGCTTAGTGAACATATTCATTCCTCTACCCCTTTTTTTCATGTCTTTTGTAACCATTTATAGGTTTTGAAGGAAATAAAAGCAGGCTTCCATATTGCATCAATTTATGAGTATTGGATTCGATCCTATTATTCCATTATGCATTCCAGTGTTTTCATTGTTTTGTATAATTGAGTCAAGTGGGTTAATTTTGACTCCTTTCTAGGTTATCAAAATTAAACATTTTGCAGGATTTGTATGTTTGTTGATAGTTTTTTATTGTTAGTGGTGTGAACCCTAATAATGAATTCTAGTTAGCCTATATGTTGAATAGAGAGTGATAAATACAAATCTTAGGAGTTTGTAACTGTGGATGCTAGTTTGAAGATGCTGATGAATCTGGATCAAGTTTTGGTGTATCACCCCATTTCAATTTCAAGTTTTAAAATTATCTTTCTCCCTTTGCCCATTCAATTTTTATTCAGGAGGTGATATTCCAAATCAAATAGGAACTGGCCTAGAATCTGAAGATTCCTTCTCAATCAGAGTCCACCTACAGCTCAAGAAGGTTTCCATTGTTAGTATGAAATTTTGGAGAGCCTCAATACTTGAGTTAGGGTGACATTTTAAAACCTAAAAAATAGAATAATTACCTTTTATTGTCTTTGGTAAGCCAAGAACAAAATCCATACTGATATCAATCTAAGGTTTCTCAATAATAGAAATTAGTTTATACAATCCAATATTCTGACTTACTCCTTTCACAACTTGACAAATTCCACAACTTTTCATAAATTTCTGAACATCTTTATACAACTATGGCCAAAAGTATTTCTCCTTAAGAAAATTCAATGTCTTGTCAACACCAAAGTGTCCAACCAAACCACTACTATGTTTCTCCTTTATCAAATTAGTTCTCATTTTTCCTCTCGGTATACACAACTAAATACCTTTAAGCAACATACCTTCTTGAATGAAACATTGTTCCCATTTAGTACTTAGTTGATCTTGAATAGGTGCTTTGCACTTTCTCCTTGGCTAAGAAAAATCAGGATCAAATTCATAAGAATCTCTCATGTCATCAAAGCCAAGAACTTCAATTTTCATCTCGGTCATCAAAGATCTCCTTCTACTCAATGCATCAGCAACTCGGTTAGTGACTCCACTTTTATTCTTTATTACAAATTTATAACTCTGCAAATACTCAACCCATTTCATATGTCTCTGATTCAACTTATTATGACTACCCAAATATTGTAAAGCTTTATGATCGTTATACAACACAAATTCTCTCAGTATCAAATAATGTCTCCATTTCTTTAGTTCTTGAACAATAGCATAGAATTCTTGTTCATACACAGAGTATTTCCTTTTTGCATCATTCAACTTTTCACTAAAGAAAGCAACAAGTTTACCTTCTTGACTCAATACAACTCCTATTGCACTTCCACTTGTATCACATTCCACTTGAAATACCTTATTGAAATCAGGCAATGCCAAAATAGGCAATTCAACAACCTTCTACTTCAGAGTCTCAAAACTTTTATCAGCTCCATGTGTCCACTTGAATTCTCTTTTATCTCCTCTCATAGTCTCAGTCATAGCATTACAAATTGAACTAAAATTCTTAATGAACTTTCGGTAAAAAATTTCCAAACCATGAAATGATCTTACCTCACTAGTATTCTCAGGTGTAGGCCAATTTAAAATAGCTTCAACCTTTTTAGGATCCATTTTCAAACCATCTGCTGAAATCGTAAATCCCAAATACACAATCTCCTCTTTCATGAATGAACGCTTTTTTAGATTTATCAACAACGTTTCTTCTTTCCACCTCTACAATACTTGTTTAACATGCAACAAATGTTCTTCTCTGATCTTACTGAATATCATAATATCATCAAGGTATATAATCACAAATTTACCCAAGAATTTCTTCAAAACTTCATTCATCAACCTCATAAAAGTACTTGGTGCATTAGTTAAACCAAAAGGCATAACCAACCACTCGTACAATCCTTCCTTTGTCTTAAAAAAAGTCTTCCACTCATCACCTTCTCTGATTCTGATCTGATGATACCCACTTTCAAATCAATTTTGGTAAAATACTTTTCTCCAGTCAAACTATCCATTATATCATCCATTCTTGGTATAGGAAACCTATATTTCACTTTTATCTTGTTGATTGATCTGGAATCAGTAAAAATTCACCATTCTCCATTCTTCTTAGGTGCCAATACAACAAGTACTACACAAGGACTCAAAATTTCTCATATCAAACCTATCTGCAACAATTATTGAATCTGTTAGTTCAATTCTTGATTCTCGGTAGGTGTCAACCGATTTGGTTCCTTATTCGGTAAACTAGCTCCAACAATTAGATCCATGCAATCATCAATGCTTCTCTTCAGTGGAAAACCTTTAGGTACATTATTAGAAATGGTTTCACTGTACTCGGTGAGTAACTCATCAATCTCCTCATGAATACTATCCTCTATTTTCTTACTCAGTTTGTTAGGAATCACAACAAAACATACATCATTCTTCTTCAAATCCTTAATAAACTTTCTTCCTTCCATCAAGAAAACTTTCATAGATGTGAAAACATCACTAACAGGCTCTTCAATTAAAGGTAACAAGATTTATCTTCTTCCATCTGCCCAAATAGTATATTTATGCAATCTCCCATCATATATAGCATGTCTATCATATTACCAAGGTCTACCCAACAAAATATGACAACAATCCATAAGCATGATATTACATAACACCTTATCATAGTAATTTCCAATTTTCAAATTCACATAACATTGTTCACTTACCAAGAGTGTATGCTCATCTTTGATCCATGAAATCTGATAGGACTTTAGATGTTCCAACCTTTTCAACTGCAAATTTGTAACCATTTCCTCAGATCCCAAGTTCTCCAAGCTACCACTGTCAATGATTACCTTCCAAACTTCATTAGAAACTCTACATCTAGTCTTGAACAAACTTTTCCTTACCGGATCTTCCTTATTACTTTCACTCCAAAGTGCTCTCCTTACCATCAAGTTCTTTTCCTTCTTAGGTTCATTCAATGACTCTTCTTGTACCAAAGCATTTCCACTACTACCAACCTTCTTACTTGCATGTGTACACTCAAATTATCTATGTTCTTCTTCTCCACAACTATAATAGGTTCCTTGGGAACCACCTCTATTATAAACACCTCAGTAGTTACTACCTCTGCCTCTAGATAAACTTTCACCTTTCCACTCGGTCTTGCCTTTATCTAGATTTGTCTTCTTAGGTTCAGATCTACTATTTTGACCATAAGATCTACCCCTTCCTCTAGGGAATCTACCACCTCTACCTCTTTGTCTTCACTCATGTCTCTTCAATTTTTCCTCAGCTTTCAATGCAAATTGATAAGCCTCTTCAATGTTCTCCAATTTGACCAAATTGATTTCTTATGGAAACTCTCAATCCATTCAGGTACCTAGCAATTCTTTCCACATCATCTTCATCATGTCTAGATCTGATATCTAATCTATAGAATTCCTCAGTATATTATTTTACCAAGCTATCTTTCTACCTCAAACTTTGCATTCGCCTAACTAGGTTAATCTGATAATCACAAGGTAAAAACTTTCCTTTCAATTTATTCACCATCTTATTCCATACCTTAATTTTGTCTTTGCCTTTCCTCTTTCTATCCAACTGTAGATGTTCCCACCATAAGGATGCGTGACTTTTCAACTTTTTGCTTGCAATTTTCACCTTCTTTTCCTCAGGCAAATTTTCATATTCAAAATATTTTTCCATCTTGGTGATCCAGTCCACCAATTCATTGGAATCTAATTTTCCACTATATTCAAGAGGATTAAAGTGTGGTGTAGACTTCAAATTTGTCAAAGCCTCCAACAATATTTCCTCACCTTGATCCATCACCAGTGCAGGTTCTAAATCACCTTGTTCTTCCTTAATTTCATCATCACTAACATCTTCAATATGTCTTCCTCTTCTCTGGGCTGTTTCAATAGCTTCTAATCTAGCAGCAAGTTGTCTCAACATGTCTTCCAATCCTAGATCCACATCTCGCCTCTCATGAACCGTCTTGAAACCCTCTACAATTGTAGGCTAGATCACAATCTGCTACCCCACAATAAATCAACTAAGGTTTGACAATAAGGAACCCTCAAACCTAAGTTCACAAACCTAGATCCAAATCTCACCTCACTCTAATACCACCTGATGCAAAGGGTAGATGGGGAGAGGGGCCAAAGGCACACCCTAACCAAATCCACCTTACAGAAATCACACGTGGAAGAAAAAAACACAGAAGTGAGAGAGATGATGCAGATATCTTTCATACATTAACTTCAATTGATTCATACATGCCAGGATGTAAGGCCTTCCCATTTTAGGCCAAATATTACAATCAAGTACAAAAGTCCTCCAACATGTGAGGATCTAAAACAATCTTCTATCTCCTAGCTTCTATCTTTGATGTCCTAAACTGATGTAGGAGCATCCTAGGATTCTTGGAAATCCTATATCAACCAAAAATATGTTTTTCTTTAAAGGTAGATTGTTAGTTTGATCTTGGTTTTGTGGAGTTCTTGCTCAGTTTGAGATATTGGTTGCTCAGTTTATGTGGTTACCGGGTGCTCTATCTCTGAAGAATGTTTGGTGATTGAAGGTGTTGGTTCACTGGCACTCAGCAATAACTATGTTTCTCGGTCATGCTCGGCATGGTCGGTCAACTGATGCTCGGTTATTTCCTCTATTGCTTGGTGTTCTTTCTTACCAACTGGATTGTTTTGTTAGATCAGCTTGGCCGACTGGTGCATTTAATTTGGGTCATGCTCCTCATGTTATGGATTGACCGTTGGACATGTGGGGACCTAAGTCTAGCGTGTTACATTCTTCTATGTGGATTTGATGACCGTTGGGGCCATCTTTGAGAGTTTATTTATTTTGTAAGGCTATGTGAGATCTGACTGATGTTTTAGCCTTTAATATTCTTTTGTAAGGGTTTATTATTTCATCAACCTACTTGTGGCTAGGAATTAGTATTTATAGGTTTCTTGGCTAGTTGTTTAGGGCATCATCATATTGTTGGAAGGAAGGTTAGTAGCCTACAAGCTTAGGAGCAGGAAGATTGCTTGGAAGTTTGAGTACAAGTTTAGATCTTTCCTAGGTACCTACTGGTATGATGTGTGTTACAGACCTAGGCTAGTTGAATGCTGATGTTAGGGAAAGGATTTGGATCCTTTAAGATCTAATAGACTGTTACTTGCTTTGTAATTGGCTGTAACCAAGAAGGCCTTACAGCATGGCACATTGCATGTAATCGGTGATTTGATGAATAAAGACTTTAGTTTCATTTCAGATCTGTTGTGGTTATTGTGTATTTCCATTTCATATTGGTTTGGTTGCAAGGTCAGTCATTCCTAAATTAGATCCACCAGCCTTGACTGCATCATAAAATAATGTCCTAAAACTACAAAAAAAGATTACATTATATACAAGAGGCTATCAAACAAGTCAAGCTTTAGATCCACCATCAACAAAGGAATGACTAGATCTAGGTCCACGCACTTCCCAATGATAGATATCATCATTAAATCTATGACCAAAATGAATTGAAAGAGTCAGCCTCAACAAGAAACTAAAATAAACAACTTGGTAAGAAAAGATAATTGAGCGCTAGAGAAGCATCATTTAGCACCAAATAAATTCTCCAAGCACTATAGAGATAATTGACCAACCTTGGTAAACAAAGGAAACTAAGCAACATCAAACCAACTTGGTCAAAGAAGGAACCGAGCAACATAGGAAAACACAAACATGTTTTTGGTGACATAGGATTGCCAAGGACCTGAGATGCCCCTACATCATAATTTCAGTTCAATTTCTAATGTTATGAATGAGACTATGAGAGGAGATAAAAGAGAATTCAAGTGGACACATGGAGTTGATAAAATTTTTGAGACTTTAAAACAAAAGTTATTGAATTTCCTGTGTTAGCTTTGTCTGATTTCAATAAGGTATTTCAAGTTGAATGTGATGCAAGCGATAGTGCAATAGGAGCTGTGTTGAGTCAAGAAGGTAAACCTGTTGCTTTCTTTAGTGAAAATTTCAATGATGCAAAAAGGAAATACTCTGTGTATGATCAATAATTCTATGCTATTGTTCAAGCCCTAAATAAATGGAGACATTATTTGATACCGAGTGAGTTGGTGTTGTATACTGATCATAAGGATTTATAGTATTTGGATAGTTAGAATAAGTTGAGTTAGAGACATATGAAATGGGTTGAGTATTTGTAGAGTTATACATTTGTGATAAAATATAAGAGTGGAGTGACTAACTGAGTTGTTGATGCATTGAGTAGAAGAAGATCTTTGATGACCAAGATGAGAATTGAAGTTCTTGGTTTTGATGATATGAAAGTCTTGTATGAAACTGATCCTAATTTTTCTAAGTCATGGAGAAAGTATAGAGCACCTATTCAAGATCAACCAGGTACTAAATGGGAAGACTATTTCATTCAAGAAGGTATGTTGTTTAAATGTATTCAGTTGTGTATACCGAGAGGATCAATGAGAGATAATTTGATAAAGGAGAAACATAGTAGTGATTTGGCTGGATATTTTGGTATTGACAAAACATTAAATTTTCTTAAGGAGAAATAATTTTAGCCATAGTTATATAAGGATGTTTAGAAATTTCTGAAAAGTTGTGGAATTTATCAAGTTGCAAAGGGAGTAAGTTATAATACTGGATTATATACATTGATTTCTATTCCTAAGAAACCCTGGATTGATATCAATATGGATTTTGTTCTTGGCTTACCGAAGATAGTAAGAGGTAATGATTCTATATTTGTTGTTGTGGATAGACTTTTAAAGATGGCACATTTTATATCCTGTAGAAAGATATCAGATGCAATGCATATAGAAGATCTTTTCTTTAAGGAAATTGTCAGATTACATGGATTACCAAGGAGTATCATCTCTAACCAAGACATTAAATTTGTTGGATACTTTTGGAAGACTCTTTGGAGAAAGTTGGGCACTGAGTTGAGGTATAGTTATAAATTTCACTCACAGACCAATGGACAAATAGACGTTGTAAATAGAATTTTGGGTAATCTTTTGAGATTCTTAGTTGGAGATACACCAAGTAATTGGGATTCTATGTTGGCACAAGAAGAGTTTTCATACAATAATTCAGTGAATATGAGTACTGGAAAGTCAACTTTTGAGATTGTTAATGGCATACAACCAAAAGGTATATCAGATTTGAAGGATATTGTTGGTGAAGAAAAGAGAAGTGTTGAAGGAGAAGAGTTTGTTGAGTTCATGAAAACATTGCATGAAGAAGTGAAACATAAGCTAGAGAAAAGTAATCAGAAATATAAAGACAGGGATGATAGATCAAGAAGACATAAGAATTTTTCAATTGGGGATGAAGTGATGGTTCATTTGAAGAAATGCAGATTTCATGTTGGAACATATGGGAAGCTGAAAATGAAGAATTTCGGTCCTTGCAAGATATTGAGGAGATTTGACAGTGGAAATGCTTATGAAATTGAATTACCTGATGACATGGATATATCACCTATATTCAGCATTGCCTATTTGTATGAGTATCATGAATTGGATGAAGAAAAGACAATACTGAATGACTATCCTAAGAGAAAAATAAAAGAAGTTGAGCATATTTTGGAACAAAGAGTTGGCAGAAGCACAAGAGGAAAATAGTATATGGAATATCTAGTAAAGTGGAAGAATAGACCTATTGAAGATAGTTCATGGATTACACAATCTAAGATGGATTCAGCTCAGGTTTTACCTGATGCATGATTCAAAGAATCATTTTAAATAAACCCAGGTGTCTGATGCAAGAGCATCTCGAGTCCTTGGAAATCTTGTGTCACCAAAAAAAAGTTTTAGTTTTTTGTGTTGCTCGGTTCCTTCTTTGATTGAGTTGGCTTAGTAATTGCTTGGGTTCCTTCTTTAACCAAGTTGGTTGGTTAATTCCCTAGTGCTCGGTTACCCTTTCCTAGCGCTCGGTTATCCTTTCTTACCGAATTGTTTTTTTAGTTTTCTATTGAGGCCAACTTATGCATTTAATTGTGGTCATGTATTTAATGTTCTTATCTATCATTGGGAAGCATGTGGACCTAGATCTGGTCATTCCTTCTGTTTGTGGTGGATCTTAAGGCCGACTTGTTTGGTAGCCTCTTGTATATAATGTAGTTGTTGGTTATAATTTTAGGTTTCAAGTTTTTGTTAGCAATTAAGATTTGGAAGATTAAAGATAGCTTCTGAATCCTCGCATATTGGAGGACTATTGTAATTGAATTGTAATATCTAGCCCTAACTGGGAAGGCCTCATAGCCCAGTATGTATGATTATTTGATGAAATATAAGGATCTGATCTGCATTCTCTCTCTCACTTGTGTAATTTCTTCTGTGTGTTTTTCTCTGCAAGGAGGATTAGATTATGGTGTTCCCTTGGCCCCTCATCCACCCCTGCCTTGCATCATAATTATGGGAGGTAATTATGAGGAAGTAAATAAGGAAACTAAGGAAGCATTTGTTAAAGTAATGACATCAGTACTAGGAGAAGCATTAAGTGGATCAGAATAGGACACTCAAATAGTAGAAGAAGATTCGCAAATGAAAGAAAGACAAGTTCCACCACCCACCATTCATATTGATGATGAATCAATGCATGTAGAAGGCACTAGCATTACCATTGACAGAGAAGAAAATCCTTTCAAAGATCAAGGAGAGGATGTTGGAAATTTGGGAGAAATGGTAAATGTACAAGAAGATGAGACAAAAAATAAAGAAGAAGATGCAGAAGAAGAAAAGGGAGAAGAGAAACAAGAAGAAATAAAGGAAACAAAGGAAACACAAACATAAGCCACTAAGAAAGAAGTACAAGAGGAACAAGGTATAGAAAAAGAGGTAAATCCTACAGAGACTATACCCTAGCAAATTCAAATAGTCACACCACAAAAGGTCACAATAGGAAGCTTATCAAAATCACCAATTGAGTCAGTATTAGAAACTTTGGGAACTGAAGTTGATGATGATGATCAAATAGATTTGATCTCATCTCTGAATAAGATAATTGGAAAGAACAAGAAAGCAAAGAGCCTATAAGGATCACTACTTGAGGTAACAAATAATCTTCAAGGTGTTATATCTACTCAATTCAGTGAAGTTGATCTGCAAGTAAAAGAAAGAGAAGTAATTAAAGCTTTTGATAGTGATTTATCTACTCTATCCAACATTGCATCAGTGAAAGCACAAACACTTCATGATGCACAATTATTCCAAACCACTTGTCAAAATATTAAGAATGATTTAGACAACCTTGATGTTTTCATTGAGGAATTGAGATGTTTTGAGAGAGGAAGAGCGCTATACAGTTAGTGTGCTTTGTCACACAAACACATCTAAGATATTTTAGAGAAGTTGAAGAACAAAGAAGCATAATTAAAAGTCACAATGAATGAGTTACATAATCCTAGCATGAAGATCATTGATATTGAGAAGAAAGTAAGTAAAATACATGACAAAATAAGACTACTAGAAAATGAGAAGAAAATAAAATTGAAGAGGTTTTCATTACTCAGAGAACACCTAACCCTGAAAATCATTAATGTGTAGAATCAACTAGAAGAATGTCTTTCATCAAAGACATCATATGGTAAATTTGCCTACCCAAATATTAGAGCAGTTGAGATAGCATCCTATGGGCTATGTGCATTACTTAGTGTATCATATTCTGTTAAGGCTACATGGGACAAAGAAATTGAAAACTTGAAGGCAAATTTTATAGATTGCATTTCAAGTCTTCCAACATTACAGAATTGAAGACAATAAGATATGTCAAAATTTTGACCTGTATATACATATATTTGACAACTTTGTCATTTTTGTCAAAGGGGGAGTAATATAGTATGAGAAAATTATTTATATGTATAAGATATAGATATGAAAAATAGTATGGAATATAATCAAAGGGAAAGTATTCCTATGGAGAAATTAGTAGACATCACAAAATTAGCATAATGTTACAAGTTTGTTTTTGAAATTTTGTTGTAAGTTTTTGGGACTTAGCTAATTTTCCCATATGTTGCCACCAATGACAAAGGGGGAGATTGTTGGCAATTTGGCTAAGTAGGATATCATGATGTTTTCATTATGGAAAGATATATTCAGTGTTAAGATAGTATGATCTAAGGAGGAATTTTTGGATGAGAACTTATGAAAATTGTCTAAGTATAATAGTGTTTATCTGTCTACACAGAGATTGTTTTGATCAAAAAAGTTCACAGAAGTCCTTTCAGTGCATGCACACTTGAACAAAGATTATGCAATGTATATTGAAGCTACATATAAGAGTGCAAGATTGTACGACATGTACAGAAAGAGCTATCAATGTTTTATAGAGACAATGTTAAGCCGACCAAAACAGAGCAGCGATTAGTAATTGATTATTTTAAGTTAACGTATTATTTTGATTATCAAAATAATGACTTGAATAATTAGGGATGACATCCTAGATGTTAACCCTAAGGCAACAAGAGTTAATATTATGTTTTGATAATATGGAAGCTGACTGATATGCTATATTTGAGATAGCGAGTATAAAGAGGAATATTATGTTATGTGAAGTTGTAAGCAAGTTGCAATGAATGATGTATGAAGCTAATGCAAAGTTGTAAAGAGATTTTGTATTGATGTATTATTCAAAATCTGATATATGATCATATCAGTGTGAATTGAGAACAAGTTTTGTGAAGAGCCTACAAGCTAGATTAGAATATTGGAGATATTTAGCAACAATAAAAGGTTTTTGTATTTTATCTTTTGTATTGAATATTATCATTTTATATTACATGTTTGGGTAGTGAGCTCATCTTGCATACATTCATATTTTGTAATATCAACTCCTAATAGGGTTGATTCTTCTAACAAGGCCTAAAGTCCTCTAACAAGGATAGAGACACTATACGGATGTAATAGACTCCTAACAGGGTCAATATCTCTAACTAGATACTTTTGATTAGTGGATCATTTGTGGGTATCATCCCCATTTGGGTTTTCCCTTGGCCATGGTTTTCTTGAGAACAAACATGGTTTTATGAGTTCCTTTATTTTATGGTTGTGTTTATTATTCAGTTTATTCAATTTAGTTTCTTATGCTAGTTACAAGTTAATTACATATATCCATAAGTGGGAAAAAGTAAAAGTTTGTGAAATACTGATTCACCCCCCTTCCTAGTATTTCCTATTTCTAACAATTCCATTGTTGTCCACATTACCATCATTTAATATGCAAGTTACGGGAGAAGAATATGTTGTTACAACTCCTATTAGAGAGCGAAAAGAGTAGAATCTAGAGTTAAAAGATAAAAGTGACAATATGATGAGAACTCTGCAAAGCTATGGAAATGAAATAAAAAACTTGAAGAGGCAACAAGGCCAATACAATAGGCCTCCTCAAGTTACTTATCAGCAAAATAGGCAATCAAATCAAGATTCAGGTTCAAACTAGCCATGCCAAGCTCAAGGACAACAGATGATTTATGGTCAAAGAGATAGTCAACCTTATAATTATGGAACTCCTAGTACTTCTAAGGTGGTGGTAGTTATTCCTTAGAATAACTATGCACAAGAGGAGGAGTGGTGTAATACTTGTAATGTTAATCATTTTTGGCTTGATTATTTGCATGCACTTGAAGCGAGAAAACAAGATGTTCTAAATGGACAATTAGTAAATATTAAGGGAGATGTTCATCATGACCAAATACAACCACAAGGTAATCCTGATGTTAATCTAATGAATTTTAATGATGATGAGACTATTATTGCAAAAAATTTTGATCCAAACCAAGTATGGAGACCTATAGTAGAAAGTACAAGGTCAAAAAGAAAAGCTACAAATGATCAGAAACAAATTGATAAGGTACAACAACTTGTTATTAAGGGAGATGTTCATCATGAACAAATACAACCACAAGGTAATCTTGATGTTACTCTAATGAATTTTAATGATGATGAGACTGTTATTGCAAAAAATTTTGATCCAAACCAAGTATGGAGACCTATAGTAGAAAGTACAAGGTCAAAAAGAAAAGCTGCAAATGATCAGAAACAAATTGATAAGGTACAACAACCTGTTATTATGCCACAACAAAAAGCTAATAAAGTCAAACAAAAGAAAGTAAAAACTCAAGAAATGATAGTACAACCATCACAATTAGCAAAGGAGATTGGTGTATCCATGTGGGATGTCTTAGCACTTCTAGGCAAAAAATATATGCTACAAGAAGCATTACAATCACTTACATTATCTGATGGTGCTTTGGCACAACAAAATCCTAAGGTCCTAATGAAAATACCAATACAACCCAACAACCATCCAAGTTGGTGAAACCACCACCTTTTTATGTTACTGTTATAATAGGACAACACCTTGTTCATAATTCCATGATCGATTTTGGTGCTTCTAGCTTAGTTATGCCAAATAAAATCATAGATCAGCTAGGCCTTAGGTATGAGCCACTTGAAAAAGGGGTAGTTCAACTAGATGGGACAGCCTTTGAAACTATTAGAGTTATAAGGAACCTAGATTTGACCATGCATGCTTGTCCTAGATTTTCAATCCCTATGGATGTTTACATTATTGATTTTCCTCCTAATTTTTCTATTTGTCCATCACGAGATTTCACTACCAAAATAGGAGGTTATTTATCTGCAGATTCATCACATATGTTCTTTCACACTAGGTATGGCACCAAGGTCACTATTTCCTTAGAACCTATTGCAAAATTTTGTATTGAGAAACATGTTGATGTTAAAAGAATAAAATAACAAAAGACCCCAACTTCAAAGACAACATCATATGGAATTCTCCTCCAAAGGGATAGCTAAAAGGTAAATTTGATGGATCAACTAAAGGGAATCTTGGAAGGGAAGGAGTGGGAGGATTAATCAGAGATTAGACTAGTAATTGTCTGGGAGTTGTTGCTACTCCACTGGGAATCCAATCTAATCATGTTGTTGAAGCTAAGGTAGCCCTCCAAGTTGTGCTACTGGCAAAAGAGCTAAGATTCTCAAAGATATGGTTGGAAGGAGATTCCCTCAATGTAATAAATTTCATAAAAGGCAAGAGTGTGTCCTCATGGACTATAGTCCACATCATAGAAAAAATTAAATCCACTCTTCATACTTTTTAGGAAACTTATATTTCCCATGTCTATTGTGAAGGAAACAAGCATGTAGATGGAATAGCTAATGTGGGGCCCCATAATGACATCACCCAAGTGTGGAAAGGGGAAGCAGATCTTAAAAATGATATTTTAAGTCTAATCAAATATGATAGACTTAATCACAAGGAGGGTGTCATAAATATAAAGAGTAATAATGAAAAGGACACTTAATTTATCGAGGGAAGATAATTGTCAGGCAAGGTGCGAGAAAATAATTATAGAGTTTATTCCACACAGATTATGGGTGATTTTAAGAAACTCAACTCGTAGAAGCCAAAAGAAAATTGTTTTATTATTTTTTGGTACTCTGAGAATTCAGCAAAGATCTAGTAAAATTGGAGGAGGTCTGAGAAGGGAGGAGCCGCTGGATTGCAAGAAATGGAGACAAGAGAAAAATTTCTGGAGAAAGATTAAGCGTGGTGGTGTTACTCCATATATGGAAAGGCTACACGGATTCAATAAAGAGGTAACAAAAAATTTTGCAGAGGGATGGGCTAATGGCAAGGTTAATTTGAGGGGTAAATCTTTCTCGCTTACTCTGAGTCTAGTTTCTAAGATTACTGGGATGTCTCTAGAAGACATAAATTTCTATAGGGACAAAATATGTATCAGGTCTCAAGCTTTCAAGATTTTTCCCAAAAATGTAGATGAAGAAGCTCTGCTGAGTAAAGGGTCAGGGGATTATGTTGATATTGTGAAAATTAAGAGTATTTGGGCTAAGATTCTGAAGGTTTTGATAGATTATTTCACTCTAGATGGATGCTATTCAAAGATTTACAACCTTCATTTTGTTTTGGTTAATCATTTTAGGCACAACAAGAAAGTTTCATTTTCATATTTTCTACTAAGCTCTCTGAATAACAACATAACAAAGAATAGGAAAAAATCTAGCAACTCTGTGTTGCATGAAGGGTTGATCATGCTCATTGTGGACTATGCTAGGGATAAGATCCCAGAAACCATACCTAAAAGGGTTACTAGGAAGAAGAATAAAATCAAGATGGAAGAGAAAAAGGCAGAGACCCACAAGAGAAGAAGGAAAAAGAAGAAGAGTACCCATGATGGTGGAGAGGGAAATGAAGACCAAAACCCATCTTCTTAGGGGAAGGAAGAGGAAATTATCCTAGAGGAGAATAATGATGAGGATCCTATGAATGAGGTGGTGGCCTCAGATAATGAGGGCTCAAGCTTAGAGGAAAAATGAAAAGGAGGAGAATAATGAGGATGTAGATCATGTAGGAAGAGAGGAAGAAGATAAGAAAATAGAAAAAGAAGAAGAAATAGCAGAGGATAAGGAAGAAGATAAAGAAGGAGATATGTTTGAGTAAAAGGATGATGAGAGCAATGAAAAGGAATACGTGTATGGGCAGCCAAATCTTAGGGTTGGGGAAAGAAATAAAAAAAGGTAGAGAAGAGAAAAAGAAAAGTAGGCCATTGTCGGATTTGAAATTGATGAATGCATTCTGGAGGAGGTCAAGAGTAAGGAGGGCTACATCATCAACATGGAGAAGTGGATCAACTAGGAAATGCAAGAGATGAGGTAGCACTAGAAGGTTATGGAAGATACCATGGAGCCCTTGAAAGTTAAATTAGAAAAGCTGGAAAAGGAGTTTTTGATGAAGGTAGGTAACAAAAAATCAAATGAGGACCTAACTTCCACAATCAAATCTATCATGGAAGAGAAGTTGAAAGACTTGAATGAAAAAATAAGTTATAATGGACATATCACAATTCAAATTATAAAGCACAACAATGACAGACTTAAAGTCTCAGTGATGAATGTTAAGGCTATGTACAATCACCTGGAGAGTAGCATGCTGGAGAATACTACTATCACAATGGAAGATGGTGCTGGGAGCTTAGGGTCGGGTACTATAACAAGAAGCAGCCTCAAAAAGAAGTTGCCAGAAACACCTAAGGAGCTGAAAGGTCTCAAAGAATCCATTCAAAAAATGGAGGAAATGTAGAAAGAGGAAGAGAAGGCCATGAAAATTAAAATTTAGTTCTTCATGGTCTGTTGTTGCAAGTTTTTTGTTGATGTGCTAGTGACTATTTTTTGGTTTCCTATTTTAACTTGTTTTGGGTTTCTTTTTGGGTTGTTTGGGGTCCTACTTCTCCTTGTATAGCAAGAATTCAATGTTTGTATGGGCTTTATTGAATATCCTTTACCTTAAGTTGTAAATTATTTCGGGGTCCATCCAAAACCTATTTTTACCTTTATTAAAAACATGTTGATGGTACATAAAATGAAGCAGCAACTATGTCATTTGATCAAGAGGAAATTACAGCTATTCGTGAGTCTCAAACATAGATAGAATATGTTCTTGATATATTATTGGATGTATGGGCTACTGAAAATGATGAAATTATAGAGGAATAGATAGAGGAGCCAAGTTTTGGAAATTATGTCATTCTTGAAACCACTTATTTCTTGCCAAATGTCATAAAAGGTACAGATTTTAGGATTAGAACAACAACCTAATGTTGTTTGCAAAAAAAAAATTAATGCTTCATGCAACAAGATAGGTGCAGGAGGAGGTTGTATGCTGATTTCACCAATAAATCAAAGGTATTATGTGTCATTCAAATTTACTTTTAGTTATACCAATAATGTTTCTGAATATGAAGCACTTTTGCATGGATTAAAATGGGCAATAAAAAGAGGTATCATCTGTTTACAAATTTTTGGTGACTCGGAACTCATTGTTAACCAAGTTAGAAACATTCATACAACTAAAAATGATCTTTTGAAAATTTATAAGCATGTTGTATGGGACTTACTTGAAGGATTGGAATCTTTTAATTTTCAATCTATACCTAGAAATCAGAATAAGCATGTTGATAGACTTGTTGCAGTTGGTGCACAATATGATATTCCAATTGAAATTATCAAAGTTAAAGGGAAAAATTATATAAAAGTGATTGTTAGACCTGTAGTACCAAATAATGCTGACAGTTGGCAAGTTTTTGAGTCTGATCAATATATTGTTAACTTCTTAAGAGAAGAAGCTAAATTTGCTCAACCAAACCAGCATAAATTATAGGACCAATATGAAGATTAGATTATTCAATTAAGGACAAACAAGATTCTCAAAGGTCTTGTGGCCTTATAATCAATTTTCAACACTGATGATCAGATAAAGAAGGATAAATCTAGCTTGCAGATTAAAGAAGAACATTATGAAGAGATTGCAGTTGCAAAAGATAAGATCTTGAAACTTGGGAAGGTATGTACACCTGAAGAGAGTAGGACCTTTTTTAATTTATGCAATGAATTTCATGATATTATTGCTTGGAATTATTCATATTTAATAGGATTTGATCCTAGTATTTCTCAGCATACCATTAAGTTACAACCTAGAGCAAAACTAGTTAGACAAAAAGATAGGCCAGTAAATCCTAAGTTAGAGCCTGTTATTATTAAAGAATTGAATAAAATCATTGAGAGAAATATTATATTCTCAATCAAACATACCTCTTAGGTATCAGATTTGGTCCCAGTTAGGAAAAATAATGGAGAAATCAGATTGTGTGTTGATTTTTGTGATTTGAATAGAGCTTCATTAAAGGATACACATCCTTTGCCTTCAATGGAGCATATTTTACAGGTTGCTTCAGGATTAGAATAGTTTTCATTACTTGATGGTTTCTCTAGTTATAACCAGATTTTGGTAAAGGATGAAGATAGTTTCAAAACAAAATTTACAACCAAATGGGGAACTATGGCTTATCAGAAGATGTCATTTGGTTTGTCAAATACGAGTGCAACTTTTCAAAAAGAAATGGATAAGACTTTTATAAACTTAATGTACAGGTTTGTACTTGTTTATCTTGATGATATTACTATTTTTTCAAAGAATGCATCAGATCATTTTCAACACTTAAGAGTCATCTTTGAAAGATGCAGGGAATATGGCATTTCATTAAATCCCAAGAAAGGTGTATTTTTTTCTCATGAGGGTAACTTACTGGGATTTATTTTTTCAAAAGAAGCTATTACTATTGAACCTGAAATAGTGTCATTCTTTCCCTACCACTTTTAGCTCATAAGAAGGGACTTCAAAGTTTCTTGGGTAGGATTAATTTTGTGAGGAGATTCATTCTAGACATTGCTGAGTTATTAATTCCATTAACATCTATGCTAAAAAAAACATGACTTTCAACTGGACTAAAGAAGGAAAACATAGTTTTGAGTTGATAAAAGAAGCATTATTTGTTGCTCTGATGTTATTGAATCCTGATTTCTCAAAAGATTTTATTTTATATGCCTATGGGAACACTGATAGAATTGTTGCTATATTTGTACAACAAAATGATGAAAGTTTTGAGAAATTGTTAGTATTTTTTAGTCAAGGACTTAAGGATTATGAGTTACATTATTCATTTATTGATAAACATGTGCTTTCTATTATAAGAAGTCTTAAAAAATTCAGGCACATGCTTTCAAACAATAAGATAAAACTAATGGTTGTACATCCTTCTATTAAGGATTTCTTGCTGAATAAGGATCTTAATACCAAAAGAACAGATTGGGTTACCAAAGAAATGGAGTATGATATTGAAATCAAAGTCACTAAATTGGTAAGAGGTAAAGGTTTGAGTGAAAAACTTGCTGGAAATGGAAATGAGGATTTAAACAATGATGCTCATGTTGTTTTAGCTTTAATTGAAGATAAATAGCCCGATGTTCTAGATTTTTAGAATGATTGGGTAGATGATATGACCACATTCTTAGAAATAGGATGTTGTCCTGAAGGTTTGGAGAGATCAAAGAAAAGATATTATAGATTGTAGTCTATTCCTTGCTGTTTATTAAATGACATATTATTTAAGAAGGATTTGCAAGGTGTTTTGTTGAGATGTATTAAACTAGATCAGATTGAGTATATTTTACATCAATTTCATGAAGGTTCATTTGGAGGACACTTCTCACCAAGAGCTACAAATCTCAAGGTGATGAAATCAAGATATTATTGGCCAAGTACATTTACAGATGCACATTCTTGGGTAAGAAAATGCAAACAATGTGAAATTTTTGTTGGTAAAGAAAAACTAGTAGTGCTGCCCTTACAGCCTATTCAGGTGGATCATCCATTTATGAAATGGGGTCTTGATTTTATTAGTATCATTAACCCACCTTCAAGTGCAAGACATAAGTGGGTATTGACAACCATTGATTATTCCACAAAGTGGTCTGAAGCAGTTGCTCTCAAAGATGCAAATGATACTATTGTTTTAAATTTTTATGGTGATTTAAGTTGCATATTTAGCGTACCAGATTCAATTATTTCAGATAATGCACTTGCATTTACAGGAAACAAAATCTCAGAATGGGTTGTTAAGAATGGTGTGTTTTTTAATACTTCATCAAATTATTACCCATGGGGTAATGGGCAAGCTGAATCCACTAACAAGAACCTGATTTGAATTATAAAGAAGACCTTGGAATGGAATCAATGTTCTTGACATGAGAATTTGAAATCATCACTATGGGCTGAGAGAATAACTCCAAAAAGATCAACTAGTATGTCTCCTTACACACTAGTTTATGGTAAGGAAGATAGATTACCTATTTTAGTTGAGTTTCCAACACTTGATTTTATGTATCAATTGGATATGATTGATGAAGATCCTACAAAAATAAGGTTGGCTCAACTCAATGAATTAGAAGAGAAAATGAGAGATACCTTATAAAAAAATTGATCTTCATTAAGCTCAAATTAAGAGATTGTTTGATAAAAAAACATCTCCCAAGAATTTCCAGCCAAGAGACATTGTATTGAAATGGGATGAATTGAAAAATTGGCCTGAACAACATTCAAAATTTGATGTTATATGGCTGCTTTGTATATCATAACAACTAATATGCCACACAATGCTTTACATTTGTGTACACTTGAAGGAGAGGAGTTAGTAATCTTGGTGAATGGGATACACCTCAAGAGTTATTTTTGAGGTGAGTTAATTTGAATAAGTGCTTGGCACATAGTTTGCTTCAGTTAGTGTTGTTAGTTGTTTTGGCACATCAAAGAAGCATATTGTTGTAGCACATAATAATGACATGGATGAACACCCATCATATAGAAAATGAGTCGCAACTCACTTCTCTACATCATATATGACCACAAATCTCACCATCATAAGCTATATAGTTATGCTTATTTTTTGCTCCAGTTAGTTAGAGTTTGATCAGACTAAAGGATATCATTTATAAGACACAAGAAGACAATATGAACAAGTGTTCATTAAACATGGCATGGAATTACTCCGCTGCCCTATCTCATAATTACTAGTTCATACAATCCTCTTGGAGCGTAGAAATGGTATTTTTCAATCTAGTTTGTTTGTTGTTTTGTCTTCCTCCAAGTACTTTTAGCACATGTTTTAGTTTAGTATTAGTTTTCAGCTTATTTTTTATTTTAGTTTTGAGAAGGTTTAGTTTTACTAAGTTGAAGACTTTGTGCCCAATGGATATGCAAAAGGAGTTGGTATGTTATTGTTTAGCAGGGAAACACCCCTAAGAGGTCGCCAAAAATGTTACCAATTTAGTTTACCTAAATTACTAGATTCATAATTTACCTCTGAATTAAAGCTATAAGTTTTTAAGTTGTTGTCCATGCACATTACATAAAGTACACAATGCAGAATGTAAAGAGTACAATGTAGAAAACAAGAGAAATTTGATCATTATCATTCAAATTTAATGATATGGATGCAAAATTAGTAAAATATTTTTTATGGAAATACATTATGGTGCTACTTTACAAGGTACAAATGTTCATATTTTTTACAACTACTTGATACAATGCATTCAGATACCACACAAGTTGTGGCAACTCCTAAAACATATATCTGAATAAATACATTGTAAAATAGAAAAGTACTAAGAGAGAAAGGAAGAGCCTCCATTGTCTATGTTAGAGCTTTTTCTTGTGGGATCAAACTTGGTAATAATTGGGCTTGATTCTCAGTTCACAGGGCTCCAAGTTTGCAAGAAACAGTCTAATTAATGAGGATTGGATAGGATCCTCCTTTTGCTTCGAGCTCCATAGGACTCAAGTGAGTATTGCCTATTCAATTGATTTACTATATTTCAAGTAAACTTTCAGATAGTGGATTAATTCTTCACTGTTATGCTATTACTTCTTCAAATTACTTTAATAAGACATTATTACTCTGCAGACAGCCCAAATTATCCTTATACAGAGTACTATAATGGAAATTATAACTGTAATAGCGTGGAACAGTGGTATAAGGACATTCATCCATCTTCTTTTTCTGAGTTAAACTCAAGGAGGGGTAACCTCTTGATTTTTTCTTTAAGGAATCACTAAATATGAACTTATACCACCTGGATATAGTTCTTTCAAAATATGCAAACAATTCTTAAAAAATACTAGTAATGGAGTGAAATTTAGTATCTTTAAAGATTATGAAAAGATAATTTTATGAAGAAACAAACTTCAAACCAGTGCCTAATCCAATGGGCAAAATAGTTTAAATGTAGATCTACAAAGTTACTTCAAAAGAGAAATACAATAGCATGCCTTACACACCATATGCAATCTGAATAGAATGCCTGACAATCTATTCTATCAATCTAATATTATTATTATCAAAATCTTTACATATAAGTTTACTCTTTGCAATTGATAATAAGGATTTTAATTCTCTCCTTGAGAGAAACTCAAAATCAATTGAAGAAATTGCTTAACAATTAGTACATTTTAAATGCCTCACAGATAAAACATATAAGAACAAACATAAAAGTAAAGAGACAACAATAATAAGAGACTGAAATTATAGTGTATTTGTATTGAAATGAACTTGTAAATTACCTAAAAAGACCCATTCTTAGAAGCTCAAACACAAAATTTAAAAGTCTTGTTCTGTAGCAATTATACTCTATTTTTCTATTATTCTCCCTTCTTGCCCCTTACAAAAATGAGGATATCACCTATATATATCACTCAACCATCTTGGAATTCTCTTATCAATGAGAATGCAACAAGCTTCAGATGGTTTGTGATCTAACCCTAACAAGCATAAAAGACAAATTACAATAAGCCCTCAAGTGGTGGAAAGACAAAAATATTTTGGACTACTCTACAATATTGGCTTGTTGATCATTGACACCTTTGTCTGTAGATATTCATGATAGCTGCTTGAGTTATTGTGAGATATGGTGACCACCATTCTGGCTAACTTACACCATTCTTTCTGATAGCTTATCATCCTTGTGCTCTTAGGTCAGGTGTCAGGTACTCCAGGTGTCCTCTTTACTCATCATCCAAAATATCAAAGTCAACTGCAGTAGATTTTATCTTTTTGGGCTTTGTGAGTTCATCCCACGCAGTGACCTCTTCCTCTATCAGCCATTTATAACTCTGGGTGTGTTGTAGTTGTGCCTTCTACCTCTCTTTTCTGGTATCTATTATTGCTTTGAAATCTATTACAAATTTGGTGAGCTCCACCTCTACCTTTATGGCTTCATCCAGATTTTTATTGAATATTTCCACATCCACTTCATTACTTTCATCTAAAAATGCCTCCTTTCTAGGCAATATGAGATCAAAATATGATCTCCACTAATCAAGGCTCTTTATGGCTCCATGTGCATCTTTAATAGGAGGGATAAATCTATTGGAATTGGAGCTAAGCATGGCTATCTTAGCCTCAATTTGATTTGCCTTGCCTTTAAAAAGTGGCAATATGGCCTTAACTCTATTTATTTCTTCTCCCACTTGTAGAACAACCTCTAGAATATCTGTTCTTAAAGATTGAATGACTACCAGTCTTTCAAAGAGTGGTGCCCTGAAAGACCAAGTTGTCTAATAACTATTCAAAATTGTGACATAACCATTTACTTCTACCTGCTACTCAGGCAACTTACTGTAAGCATTGAAGAGCAAATCAGATTTATCTTTTAACATATCAATTATGTGCTGCAAGATCTTTAATAAGGCTTGTAGGATAGCCTCATTCTTTTCCTCATTTATTTTTTTAATTTCTACAGCAACTTATTCTTCACTCATGCCTCCACTCTCTATTAATGCAGGTTGTTGGGGTGGTGCAGGGGCAGCTACAAGAGTGTTCATTAATTGTTTCTCTAAGTCCTCCAAAGACTTTTCCAATACCCTCTCTTTCATTATCTGAATATCTCTATCCTTCAATAGTGCAATGTAGTCTTCTAGTAGGGAACCATATCTCTCTGACAATTGTTTTGTTTTATCTTCATTAAGTCTAGAAAAATGGGTTAGCACTTGAGAGATCTCAAGGTCTCCTGTATTATGGATTGACCATACAATTTTGTCACCATCTATTTCCTCTTTAACATTTAGGGTTGAAGGCTTATTATCCTTAGGATAAAGACTCCATAGAGCTAATGCTTGATTTCTTGGGTTGTACCCAAATCCTCTGATGATTTCCCCTACTTGGGTTTCTGAAGACAAAGTTATATCTTCCTACCTTTTAATCTGATCAATAATAAAATCTGAATGCAAATTCCACCTAGGCACAAGTAGCATATTGGCATTCTTTACAAGTTTTCTAGCTTCATCTGGGGTAAATTTTTTAGCCTCAAGGTCATACTCTCTCAATGTTTGCACTACCTCCTCAAGGACCTGACCCTCTTCAGTGATCTAAACACTGGATGCAACCTATTGTTATTTGTGCCAAATTAAGAAACTCTTGAATTCATCTGACTCTACAAAATTGTCATCCTTTAAGAATGCATCTTGTTCAATCATTCTTTCATCTTGGCATAGAGCCAAGGGCAACTCAACATTTTATGTTTCAAGCTTTTGCTTCCTCTTCTCTTCCCTTATTTTCTTTCTTAATTAGTGATCCTGGACACTAGTTCCAGGGAAGAGGGCTCCTACTTTGTCCTTTTTCTTCACCTAAGAAGATTTTCCAACTAATAATTTCTACTTTTTTGGAGGAAGCTCACTTGTATCTTGAGAACTATGGAGCTCTGTTAGATCAACAATACTTTCCCCAACTTGATGCCTTTCAGTCATTATCTGTTCTAGGTGCTATGCACAAAGAAGCCACCATCACTATCCTCATCACATTCAGATTTAGAATGGACATCCCTTTTCTTGTTAGTCTCATCAATTTGATCTTCAAATGTTCTCATCAGAGTGTTGAATTGAGACATCATTTGTTCAAGTCTTTGAAGATAAGGCAATGTAGGGAAGAAACCACTAAATGCTAATCCCTTTTGTCTCACTTGCTTCTCCATGGCATACAATTCATGTATTTGGTCAACTCTCCTTACCACTTCTTCTTCTTCTATTATGTTTCTTAACACATCTTCCCTGGGATACTCCTCATGCCTTTTATTGAATGGGATATCGGGCATGTAATATTACCTGGCAGCAACCATGAATCCTTCTGTATCTACATATCTATGGGAAGCAGCATGCATTCTAAACTATCCTAGCCACTCATCAACCTTTCTGAAGGTATTCTTGCCTATTGTGATACTATGCACTCTAAAGTTCCTAGGAGTAAAGGTTCCCTTCTTGTGTGAAGCTAGATGCTCCTTATCAGTCAGCATTAGTTGCCAGATGAACTCTAAAAATGCCACCCTTGGTGGAACAAAGAATGGTAGTATGTGAGGGGGTTGAGGGCATCCATATACTCTAATCATAGTATACCCCTTTTCATAGTATATATCTCCCCAATTATGTCCCTTATTCCATTTATCAACAAATTGTTAAGGCCTCACCAGTTGCAAAACATTGGTAGATAGCCTAGAAAGATCAAGTGCTAAGATGAGGAGGATAGGTCAAACCATCCAATTATCAAACACACAAAAATCACTCCTTGTGGAAGAAGGACTCCAAGCCCTTATCCATAATTGCATCAGGTTTGGTTTCCCTTGATACATCATCTGTGGCTCAAGTTTATCCATATTCATGATGTCATAATTGAAGTACAAAATGAGATGCGTCAACAAAGAATAATGCATGAACCTCGGTGTAGAACTAGAACCAAACACATGGTTCTTCAAAGCTTGTAAACCCTCATGCATTATTTCTATTATAAAACCTATATAATCATATCCCCTTGCCACATGAAGACTCTGGGAATCCAAAACCATCATTAATAGGTCCGCGGTGATCCTCTCCCCACCATCTATCCCTAGAACTTTGCATAATCTGTATGCAATATATTTCATGTAAAATTTGAGATCCTTGTATAAAAATGGAGTTGTTGATTGAGCAATTGGCACGATATAATTTATGTTTTCTCATAGCACATGGGATTGAATTTCTTTTTCCACCATAGTAGCCTCCCTAGTATACCTATTGGCCAAGGCCTGTAAATTAATTTCAGTAGCCATAGGGACCTAGATATCGAAAGCCCTTATGAATGAACTTCAATCAAGACTTACCAAAGGAGAACCATTAGCTTTCCTAATTGTTCTAGATAGAGGATCATAGCCATGGGATAGGATAATTAAGACATCTATATCTAGGAAGACCCCAGGAACTATCAATTTTCCTAATCTTGACGTCCAAGGGTTTGAGATAGGGACCACACTCTTAGCATTCTTATAAAAGTATTTAAACAAGCACATTCTAGTGACATCTAGTGTCCTAGCATCTCTACAATAAGCAAGTTCATCCACAAAACATTCATCACTAACCTTCTTGTTCTCTGATGAGCCCTGTAGCAAAATGAGAAATTCATTTGAATAACTCTCCTTAACTTTCTCCTTTCCTCCTTTGTCGATAAAGGCCCTATTGACTGATGATTTTCTCATTTTGTCTATAATTTCAAACACCTCTACAAATTCTAGACGTGCTAAACCTTGTAATTGTTCTGAGAAATTCTATCACTCTGGCTTTCTGAATGCTTGGTAATTCAAAATGAGTGATGAACAACTATATTTATTTAGTAGAATTGAATGCAGCAATCTATTAGAGATCAAAAAGATGAATAGTATGTCACTTTTTCCATTACTTGGCATGCTCAGAACTCAATTCACTAGCCGTAAGCTGATAAAATGATAGGTGATCAAATTTTAACTTCTAGCGACCTAGTGACTTCAACACGTTCTCATAATCGCTAAAAGATTTGGCACCTCCTTTATACTTTAGAGATCTGGTGACTGAAGAAAACCTTAGTTGCTAAATGAGTTTACTTCTTGAGATCTAGCAACTATAGTCACGATATCATAGTCGCTGAATAATTTGAATCCTTTTAGATTTATCTGGAGACCAGGCGACCACAAGCCTTTTACACTTTCCATCTTGCGACTTGGTGACTATAGTCATTACTTTAGTCATTGTAAAATATTTCCTCTTTGAATTTATCTCGAGACCTAGTGACAGAGAGCCATCATGAGATCTAGCGACCATAATATATCTCTCAATCGCTGAAGCTGGTTGACTTTTCAAACTTCTTCTTGAGACCTTCCGACTCAACTATTTGGAGATTCAACAACTAAAGACAAGAAAACTTCAATTTATTTATTTTAGAGATCCAGTGACTATAGTCAAGCCTGCCTTCCTATTTATATTTTTCATATTTTATTAACCAATCATGAAGAAACATGTCACAAAATTTGGCAAATAGAAAATCATATTTTCTTCAATCTTTTGACTTCAGTCAACACTTAACTTTGGATTATTTGGTGATCACCCAACTGAAGACAATCTCATAATCGTTGAACAATTTTCTTAACTCGAGTTTGACTCAGAGACTAAGTGACCAGACAAATCTCAAGGTCGTTAGATCATTCTTTAACCCATGGTTTGATTGTGAGATTACATGGCCACAACTCGATCAAATCTAAATCAATGGCTGAGAACAACTATTTGAAAACCCTCTTCTTAACTCATCTTCATCTGGTGACCACGCAACTGAAGACATCTCCTTGTCACTAGATATCTTTTTCAACTATGGTTAAAACTAGAGATTACACGAACACCTTTATTCTCCAAGTTTCCAGAAGAAATACTTAACCTCGGTCAAGTAAAAAGATTAAATATCAACCACTGATCAAAACTTCATCTAATGATTCTCGCTAAGTCGCCATGCCTTTTATAACTTAACTGCATCATTAGGAGACTTAGAGATAATTGTGTCACTAAATCACTGACCGCTTGACTGCAAGAAAGATGAGAATGTGTGACTATTGAAATCACCAAGTCACGAGATAAAAGAACTTAACCACTAAATAATTGGAGACCTCGCGACCTGCAAAATAGACCACCACATTGCATTTGCAGATTTAGTGACCAACTGCAAATCTCATCACCACTGAATAATATATCAATTTTTATTTGTTTTAGAGATCACCCAACTGAAGGCACTTTGATCTGGAGATAAAGCGACCATAGTTACTATGCAAAATTTTATCATAGTAGTCGCTAAATCCCATAATAGACATTTAGAGACTTGGTGACAAAAGCAGACCGCTAAGTTGTTTGAAGAGAGAGAATATTCCTTCAACCTAAGAAGATTGTGTGACAAAGGGTTTTTGGGTAATCACTAAATAATAAGGAATATGCCAATTTTCTTGAGAGACTAAGTGACCAATCAAAAATATAAAGCACACATGCCGAAAAAAGGTCATTTAAGTGATTGAAAAAGTAACAGCCGAATAGACTTAGGTGAGCAATTTTTAGGGTTTTTGGATTTTCAAAGAAAATTAGACCTAAAACCTAGGGTTTTTTCAACTTTCAAACAAATTTGGAACTTATGGGGTTGGAAAATCTTGGAGATCGAATCACAAAAATCATGGAGATATCAAAAATCAAAACTTCGAAAGACCAAAACCTAAAACTGGGAAAATAACCAACAGTGGCTCTATCTGAGGATGTTTAAACACAAGTTTAAGCAAGAACCACAAATCTCTAGGAAAGCATACTAAAACCAACTAACCTAAAGTAGGAAAGGAAACACACGACTGAAAAGAAAACACTATATAGGAATTTACAAGAAATTTACATGTGCACAAGGATCAGAACTGTTAGTTGAAAAAGGGTTTTAAGAATTTCCCATGCACTGGCAACTCAAAGATTTCTCCATCCATATTTTTTAACAAGTAGAAATCCTTCCCAAAACTTTCATGAATTATATAGGGACCAAGCCATAGTGATTCAAACTTCTTATGCTTTCCTTTATCTTCTACTCTGACATTCCACTGAAGCACTAGGTCATCTGATTGGAATTTTTTGGTAGTGGCTCTCTTATCAAATAGGTACTTTATTTTTTGTTGTAACTTGACATTTCTCTTTTGAATGTCTCTTCTCATTTCATCCAATTCATTCATTTGCATAATCTTGTCTTGCATTGGTTCTAAAATATCTAGCTCTTCATCCTGGATGAATTTGTATATAGGCATCAAAGTATTGATAGGCAACCTTGACTGCAATCCATATACAAGCTCAAATGGAGACTTCCCTGTAGCTTTCTTTACTGTAATCATGTCTACCCACAGAGAAAGTTTTAACTTTGAATGCCAAGCTCTTTTATTTTTCTCTAATGTCTTCTTCAGAATTGTCAAAATGCTTTTGTTACTAGATTCAGCATGTCCATTTGCTTGAGGATGATAGGGAGATGAGTAAGATGTTATTATTCCATTCTCTTTGCAAAAATCCTCGAACTCATCTGATCTAAAGCACATTGCATTGTCAGTGATCAACTTCATAGGGACACCAAATTTGGTCAAGATATTGTCTAGCAAAAAATCAATCACTACTCCACTTGTTGCCTTCTTGGTTGTGATGGCTTCTATCCATTTTATGAAATAATTAGTTGCAACAAGTATCCAACTATGCCCACCACTTGATTTCTCAACAAACTCACCTATGAAATCCATTCCCCACATTGTAAATGGTGCTTCTGCAACTATTGGATTTAACAACAATGCTCCTGAATACTTTAATTTGGAAGAAAACTTTTGACAGGCTTCACATCTCTTAACAAATTGGAATGAGTCTTTGAATAATGTGGGCTAGAAATAGCCAGCTCTCAAAATCTTATGGGCAGTGGTCCTTGCAGAATAATGTCCCCCACATACACCAGCATGCATTTCATTCAAGACCTTTTCTGCTTGATATTTGTCAAGTCAAAACAACAAAATTCCATCTCTATTTTTCCAGTATAAATCTCCTTGTATTAATGTGTACTTCTGAGCTTGTAATCTTAAGGCTCTCTTTTGATTGTCAATCATATGCTCTGGACATTTGACATTCTTAATGAAATAAACAATATTAGCATAATATGGTTGCATTTCAATACTTTTTATTGTCAAGTCTGATATCCCTTCATTGTTAACCTAGACTAAATCCATGTTCTCCTTAGTCATCAACTTTTCTAGGCCTATTCCTCTTACTAGCTTGGTGATATGGATTTCCAAGTTGAATTCCTGGATCCTAGTAATCCATTTACATCTTTTACCAGTGACCTCTAACTGTGTAAGCACATCTTTCACTGCAGCATGTGGAACATATGCAATAACTTTAGCACAAACTAAATAAGGCCTGAAAGATTTTACAACTTTTACCAATGCATACGCCTACTTTTCCATCATCTCATAATTTAATTCAGCAGCCTACAAGGATTTACTAAAAAATGCAATCAGATGCTCAAAATTTTCTTCATCTTTTTGTAACAGTACATCAACAATAGTGTGAAATGATGCAAAAGAGAATAGTGAGAAAGGCTTGTTGTAGTCAGGAGATTTTGACATAGGTGCCTCTTGGACAACCTCTTTAATCTTTCAAAAGCATTTTGAGCTTCAATAGTCCATTGGAACTTAACATCTTTCTTGAGCAGCTTAACTAATGGTTTGACAATTTCAGCAAAGTTGGCAATGAATCTTCTAACAAAATTAATCTTTCCCAAAAAAGACTGCACACCCTTAAGATTTTTTAGTGTAGTGACCTTCTTGATGGCTTCTACCCATTCTAGATCAATTCTTATTCCTTCCTTAGATACAATGTGGCCTAAAAGTTTTCCTTCTTTGACTGCAAAGTTGCACTTCTTTGGGTTTAGGGACACACCATACTCCAAAGCTTTGTTAAAAACTCTTTCAAGATGAGAACAATGATATTCAGCTTTCCTAGAATAAGCAGTCATGTCATCTTGGTAGACAACCATAAATAAGTCTATGTACTCCTTGAATGCAACATCCATGGCCCTTTGGAAAGTTGCACCAACATTTCTAAGACCAAATGGCATTCTAACATATACATAAGTTCCCCAAGATGTTATGAAAGTAGTCTTGAATTGTTCAGATTCTTTTACCAACACCTGGTTATATCCAGAGAAGCCATCCATCATAGATAATAATTCACATCCAATAACTTTATGCAACATTGCTTCCATATTGGGCAAAGAATAGTTGTCTTTCAAAGATGCAACATTTAAGTTTCTAAAATCCACACACAACCTAATATCGCCATTTTTCTTTCTAACTGGGACTAGGTTAGATACCCAAGTTGAGTGTCTTATAGGCTGAATTATCCCTGCATCACTCAACTTGACTAGTTCCTACTGCATTTTGGGGGCCAACAATGGGTTGATAGGTCTTTGCTTCTGTCTAAATGGTTTAACATCCTATTTCAATGGGATCTCATGTTGTAAAAGGTCTTCTCTATAGGCTTTTAGGTCATCATAAGACCATGCAAACACATGCTTGTGTTTCCTTAATAACTTTATCAGATTGTATCTTATATGTGGATCTAATCCTTTTCCAATATAAATCATTTGAGGTGTGTTATGTGATCCCAAATTCACTTCTTCTAAATCTTCTACCTTAGCATTACTAGTCTTTAACATGTAATCATTCTGACTACTATATAATGCTTTTAGTTTAGTTAAACCCTTAGGAATATGATTTGTACTCAACTAGATTACTTCATTCCCCAGGACCATATCTTTACCATCAATTTCCTCAACCAAAGTGTTATAGTCTATGAGTTGATCTTCATACATGTCAAGGCATTGAATAAACTTTAAAATGTCATGGTCATCTTCAAAGACCTGCTAGTTATAAATATTATCTAGGATAACTGGCCTAATTTTTATTTCCACTATTGACACTCCGGAAAAAGTTACATCATCTCTTTTTAAGGCAATATTAGCTCAAAAATCAGCCATTGTGTTTTTAGACCTTTCCACCCAATGGGTGTTGAATGCATTAAATAACTCAATTTGATCCCAAATAGCATGTTTATATAACTTCAATCTATCATTTTTGATAGCATATTTGGATCTAACTTGTGCTACCGCAAGCTCAGAGTCACCAAAAACTTTTAAACATTTTATCCCATGTTTTATGGCAATTTTTAATCCTAAAGATAGTGCTTCATATTCAACAGTGTTATTTGTACATTGAAAATTCAATAGGAAAGAATATTTGAAAGTCATACCTGATGGAGATATAAATAGGACTCCAGCTCCTGAACCTTCTTTTGAACAAGCTCCATCAAAATACATTTTCCATAATCCATTTTGTTGTTCCTTCAGTTCTTCAATCAATGGGTCTGCATCTTCTTCTTGAGGAATGAGTTTTTCCATTCTAAAGTTTTCCATATCAACATCCACACAACAATTCAAATCATCAACATTAGTTAACTCAATCATGTGTGGGGTTCTACTTTCTCTAGATACTTTGACATTATTTCCATTGATATTGAAGGTTGAAAAAGATAAATCACACTGGATACTAGCTCCCATTGAAACACTCCATTTTTTGGATAGTAACATTCCATACTGAGGTGGGGTGTCAACTACCAAGACACTCATAGTTAACAACCTATATGGGTAAGTCACCAACCTATAAGGTAATTCTTTTATGGTACCAATAATGGGTACTTCTCTTGAGCCCATGGTCTGAAATCTTCCATGAGGTGTATCTACTTTCAAACCTAGGGACCTCATCACTTCTATAGGCATTACAGTATTAGAAGCTCCTGAATCAATTATGCAATTCTTTAAAAGCTTCCCATTTACTACCAAAGATAGAAAGAAAGGATCAACTATTCCTGTCACAGTATTAATAACATTTGTATCCAAATAAATTTGAGGAATTTCAAAAATAATTTCCCCACATTGGTTTTCATTTGAGTCATTTACTGAGATAGATAGTTTATCAACCTTAGTGGCATTTTGGGTATCAGTAGGAGCAGCTCCATTTACCCAACTTAAAGCTTTCTCTTTGTGTTCCTCTATTCTCATCATTTCTAAAAAAGGAACTTTGACAGTGATTTGTGATAACAACTTACTCATGTCAATAGGAATATACTTTGGGTCAACTATATCTTGTTTAATAATAGTGACCTCCTTGTTTTCTTCATGTTTAGTAAGGCCAGGATGATCCTTGCTTTGGGTTTTAATTTATTTTTGGGCATAAATGATAGTTTCCTCCAAGGGTTTAGCTTTTACTCTATAAGTCATATTTGGAGTAGAAAAAGTGACATTCTTCTTGGTCTTAGTTTTGTTGACAACCTCAGTAGCCTTATGTTTATCCTAAGACTGTTTCACATCCTTTTCTGATTTCTTGATGAATATACTAGTTGACTTATGATTTGAGTACCTACCACTCTATTTATTAAATTATAATTACTCTTGGCTTGAGTAACCATATCTATTGTGATTTGTGCAATTTCTTCATGAGAAGGCCTTCTCAACACAACCGATCCATCATCTCTTAAAGTGTTACACTGGACTCTATCCAACTAACTATCTTCTTCATCGGAAAAAACTTGTTGATGGTAGATCTAATTTCTAACTTGGGAACTAGAAACATCTTGACCCTCACCCTCTTTAGTGGAGTCCATTTCATCATACATACATGAAGAATTCATGGCACAGCCTCGATCATCATAAGACTCTTCATCATTACTTTCTTCTTCTCCATCTGCAGAGACACTTTGAGAAACCGCACAGTAATAAGGGTCATGAGGTGATTGACAAGAAATGCACCACGTAACATCATCATTCATGTTCACTAAACTCTTGTGTAATGGGTTAGGGGTTTTGTCATTGGGTTTATCCCTTCTTTCAGGAAGCACAGGTTTTCCATCCTTCCATTGAGTGTTATAGGGATAGTTTTGCATTCTTGGTAATTTGTTAAATTTATTAAAAGATGGCCTGTCATTTGATACCAATCTATTATTTATGTTCTCTCTAGGCTTCAAGTCTTTTATTTCTTTTAAAATTTTCTTAAAACTATCATCTTCTTTTGGTTTTGTATCAGACTTCCCTATTTACTTTCTATTTCAGACTTGAGGTTTATAATCATCCCTTCTTCCCAACTTTCCTGATATTCTTCTATTGCTCTCTATGTTAATGGCCAATTCATAGGCCTCTGCAAGATTTCTAGGGTTTTTGTCTCTCAAAAGATACCCCATCTTTGAATCAAAAGCATTTAGATAAGTGACCAAACATATTTTTTCATCTAACCTGATGACCTATAACAATTTATGCATAGCTTTCTAGAATCTGACATTAAATTCAACAACACCCTCATTTTGTTTTTTCTTGATGTTATTGAATTCATTAAGCATGAAACCTCCATTGGTCTTATCACCATATTGTTCTTTGAAATAATGCTTGAACTATTCCCATGAACTTATGCTAGCATGAGGCAAATTCGTAAACCAATCTCTAGCATCTTCAATCAAAGATTGAACAAAAAGTTTCATAACTACATCATCAGGCTCTATGGTGTAATCATCTATTACATCAATGAAGCTCTTCAAGTGTTCCTCATAGGTGACAACATTACTTCCAGTGAATTTTGGTAGTTTTTTCTTAATTTCATCAGGAATAGGATTGGGGTATTCAGGAATTCCAATAAAAACCAATTGCTTGTGTCTCTCATGAATAGATCCTATTTGAGATGGGCCAACACCTAAAGATGTGGATGTTTGGATATTTGAAATAGTGGAAGCCTTGGGGATACTCAATGAAAGGATAGTTTTGGAATTATTCACAACATTTGTACCTTGTACCAAGGAGGTAGACATTGTATTGGTGGGCCTGAAGATTGTCTAAGGAACTCAATCTTTCTTTTCATCTTAGCTATAGTAGCCTCTAGCTCTACCTTTTCTAATTCTTTATCCAACAATTCATGTTCCCTTTTGGCCTTTTCAAGGTCATCATCTAATCTTGTTGCTTGATCTAAAGTTTTTTTGGTAGGATTTGGTTCATTGATTGAAATTCCTACAACCTTTTGTTTACCCTTATCCCTAGGGTTTCTTATTTCATGTACTTCTTGGATAATAGGTTGCTCCTTTGTTTGTTATGTTATAGGAACATAATTTATGGCTTCAAAATCCAACATTTGCTTCTTCAATTGTTCAGCTCTTATCATAGCATGTCTAATATTTTCTTCCTTTTCTTTCTCTCTTTTTTTCCTTATGGCAACTTGCTCTCGGATCTTTCTTTCTAGTTCAAACACTTCTTCAAAAATCTCATCAAAATCTGGGAGGGTTTTTTCTAATGAAGAATTTTGGGCAGGTACTTCTTCTTGGTGGTCATTAGGTACTTGGTGGCCTTGTAAGGAGGAACCAAGGGGAAAAGAAGCAACAAAGTCTTGTCTACTCCTACTTTGGCTTCTAGATATTCTATTATTTCCAGGGATTCCTCTTCTATGGGGTTGGGTTCTCCCTCCATCCTTTTCAGAGGGTGAATAGTAATCATCATATTGATTCAAACCTAAATCAACTACCTCCTCATACTCTAATGTATTTCCCTCTTGGTTTGTTTGAACAAGATCCTCTGTCCTCACATTTCATTTTTATTTCCATGTGAAAGACATGTCATTACTATTTCTCTCCCTCCTCATTAGATTTCACCTTGAGGTAGCTAGAATTTCTCCTTCTAAATTTTCTTCAAGATGTTCTTTTCTCCAAGAGCTTGTATTCTTATGGGTCATTATGAAACAAAGGATCTCTTATGGAGCACTGACACAGATTTTGTAGAGAGTCACCACCCAATTTATTTGGGGATTTGGAGATACTACCCTTGGGAGAAAATATAAGAAAAGCTCCTGAAGAGACAAAGATGAAAGCATAACTTTGATCTTCAATGGTGATTGATCGGTATGAAATGAGTAGGCTAGGAGTCAAACTCAACTTGAAACCTGCATCACTTATAACTCTGTAAAATATTTTGTTTACTCCCCAGAAGAGTCGATAATTTGTTAGACCATTTTCTTGTGGGATCAAACTTGGTAATAATTGGGCTTGATTCTCAGTTCACAGGGCTCCAAGTTTGCAAGAAACAGTCTAATTAATGAGGATTGGATAGGATCCTCCTTCTACTTTGAGCTCCATAGGACTCAGGTAGGTATTGCCTATTCAATTGATTTACCATATTTCAAGTAAAATTTCAGATAGTGGATTAATTCTTCACTATTATGCTATTACTTATTCAAATTAATTCAATAAGATATTATTACTCTACAGACAGCCTAGATTATCCTAATATAGAGTACTATAATGGAAATTATAACTGTAATAGTGCAAAATAGTTGTATAAGGACATTCATCCTTCTTCTTTTTCTGAGTTAAACTCAAGGAAGCATAACCTCTTGATTCTTTCTTTAAGGAATCACTAAATATGAACTTATACCACCTAGATATAGTTCTTTCAAAATATGCAAACAATTCTTAAAAAATACTAGTAATGGAGTGAAATTTAGTATCTTAAAGATTATGAAAAGATAATTTTATGAAGAAACAAACTTCAAACTAGTGCCTAATCCAATGGGAAAAAGAGTTTAAATGGAGATCTACAAAGTTACTTCAAAAGAGAAATACAACAGCATGCCTTACACACCATCTGCAATCTGAATAGAATGCCTGACAATCTATTCTATCAATCTAATATTATTATTATCAAAATCTTTACATATAAGTTTACTCTCTGCAATTGATAATAAGGATTTTAATTCTCTCCTTGAGAGAAATTCACAATCAATTGAAGAAATTGCTTAACAATCAATAAATTTTAAATGCCTCACAGATAAAACATACAAGAGAAAACATAAAAGTAAAGAGACAACAATAATAAGATATAGAAATTACAGTGTATTTGTATTGAAATGAACTTGTAAATTACATGAAAAGACCTATGCTCAGAAGCTCAGACACAAAACTTTAAAGTCTTGTTCTATAGCAATTATACTCTATTTTTCTATTATTCTCCCTTCTTGCCCCTTACAAAAATGAGGATATCACCTATATATATCACTCAACCATCTTGGAATTCTCTTATCAATGAGAATGCAACAAGCTTCAGATGGTTGGTTCCCTAACCCTAACAAGCATAAAAGAAAAATTACAATAAGCCCTCCAGCAGTGGAAAGACAAAAATATTTTGAACTGCTCTGCAATCTTGGCTTGTTGATCACTGACACCTTTATCTGTAGATATTCATGATAGTTGCTTGAGTTACTATGAGATATGGTGACCACCATTTCAGCTAACTTACACCATTATTTCTGATAGCTTATCATCCATGTGCTCTGAGGTTAGGTGTTAGGTACTCCAGGTGTCCTCTTTACTCATCATCCAAAATATCAAAGTCGACTACAATAGATTTTATCTTTTTGGGCTTTGTGAGTTCATCCCACGCAGTGACCTCTTCCTCTGACGGCCATTTATAACTCTAGGTGTGTTGTAGTTGTGCCTTCTACATCTCCCATCTAGTATTTGTTATTGCTTTGACATCTATTACAAATTTAGTGAGCTCCACCTCTACCTTTATGGCCTCATTCAGAGTTTTATTGAATCGTTCCACATCCACTTCATTACTTTCATCTAAAAATGCCTCCTTTCTAGGCAATATGAGATCAAAATCTGATCTCCATTAATCAAGGATCTTTATGGCTCCATCTGCATCTTTTATAGGAGGGATAAATTTATTGGAATTTGAGCTGAGCATGGCTATCTTAGCCTCAATTTGATTTGCCTTCCCAGTCTTTCAAAGAGTGGTTCCCTGACAGACCAAGTTGTATAATAACTATTAAAAACTATGACATAACCATTTACTTCTACCTACAACTTAGGAAACTTACTGTAAGCATTGAAGACCAAATCAAATTTATCTTTTAACATATCAATTTTATGTTGCAAGATCTTTAATAAGGCCTATAGGATAGCCTCATTCTTTTCCTCATTTATTTTTTTAATTTTTGCAACAACTTCTTCTTCACTCATGCCTCCACTCTCTATTAATGGAGGTTGTTGGGGTGGTGTAGGGGCAGCTACAAGAGTGGTCATTAGTTTTTTCTCTAAGTCCTCCACAAACTTTTCCAATTCCCTCTCTTTCATTATCCAGATATCTCTATCCTTCAATAGTACACTGTAGTCTTCCAGTAGGGAACCAGATCTCTCTGAAAATTGTTTTTTTTTTTATCTTCATTAAGTCTAGCAAAATGGGTTAGCACATGAGAGATCTCAAGGTCTCCTATATTATGGATTGACCATACAATTTGGTCACCATCCATTTTCTCTTTGACATTCAAGATTGAAGGCTTCTTATCCTTAGGATAAAGACTCCATAGAGCCAATGCTTGATTTCTTGGGATGTACCCAAATCCTCTAATGATTTCCCCTACTTGGGTTTCTAAAGATAAATTTATATCTTCCTGCCCTTTAATTTGATCAATAATAAAACTTGAATACAAATTCCACCCAGGCACAAGTAGCATATTGGCATTCTTTACAAGTTGTCTAGCTTCTTCTGGGGTAAATTTTTCAGTGTCGGGGTCATACTCTCTCAATGTTTGCACTACCTCCTCAGGGACCCAACCCTCTTCAGTGATCCAAACACTAGATGTAACCTGTTGTTGTTTGTGCCAAATTAAGAAAATCTTGAATTCCTCTGACTCTACAAAATTTTCATCTTTTAAGAATGCATCTTGTTCAATCATTCTTTCATCTTGGCATAGAGCCAAGGGCAAATCAACATTTTATGTTTCAAGCTTTTGCTTCCTCTTCTCTTCCCTTATTTTCTTTCTTAATCGATGATCATGGACACTAGTTCTAGGGAAGAGGGCTCCTACTTTGTCCTTTTTCTTCACCTAAGAAGATTCTCCAACTAATAATTTAAGCTTTTTTTGCAGGAGGCTCACTTGTATCTTGAGAACTATGGAGCTCTATTAGATCAAAAATACTTTCCCCAACCTGATGCCTTTCAGCCATTATCTATTCTAGGGGAGGGATGCTATGCATAGAGAAGCCACCATCACTATCCTCATCACATTTAGATTTAGAATAGACAACCCTTTTCTTGTCAGTCTCACCAATTTGATCTTCAAATGTTCTCATTAGAGTGTTCAATTGAGACATCATTTGTTCAAGTCTTTGAAGATAAGGCAATGTAGGGAAGAAACCACTAAATGGTAATCCCTTTTGTCTCACTCGCCTCTCCATGCCATACAATTAATGTATTTGGTCAACTCTCCTTACCACTTATTCTTCTATTATGTTTCTTAACACATCTTCCTCGGGATACTCCTCATGCCTTTTATTGAATGAGATGTTGGGCATGTAATATTGCCTAGCAAAAACCATGAATCCTTCTTTATCCACATATCTATGGGAGGCAACATGCATTCTAAATTGTCCTAGCCACTCATCAACCTTGCTGAAGGCATTCTTGCCTATTGTGATACTATGCACTCTAAAGTGCCTAGAAGTAAAGGTTCCCTTCCTGTGTGAAGCCAGATGCTCCTTATCAGTTAGCATTAGCTACCAGATGAACTCTAAAAATGCCACCCTTGTTGGAACAAAAAATGGTAGTATGTGAGGGGGCTGAGGGCATATGTATACTCTAATCATAGTATACCCCTTTTCATAGTATATATCTCCCCAATTATGTCCCTTATCTCTTTTATGAACAAATTGTTGAGGCCTCACCAGTTGTAAAACTTTAGTAGATAGCCTAAAAAGATCAAGCCCTAAGCTGAGGAGGATAGGCCGAACCATCTAATTTTGAAACACACAAAAATCACTCCTTGTGGAAGAAGGACTCCAAGCCCTTATCCAGAATTATACCAGGTTTGGTTGCCCTTGATACATCATCTGTGGCTCAAGTTTATCCATATTCATGATGTCATAATTGAAGTACAAAATGAGATGCATTAGCAAAGAATAATGCATGCACCTTGATGTAGAACCAGAACCAGACACATGGTTCTTCAAAGCTTGTAAACCCTCATGCATTCTTTCTATTATAAAACCTATATAATCATATCACCTTGCCACATGAAGACTCTAGGAATCAAAAACCATCATTAATAGGTCCATGGTGATCCTCTCCCCACCATCTATCCCTATAACTTCGCATAAGCCATATGCAATATATTTCATGTAAAATTTGAGATCCTTGTAGAAAAATTGGGTTGTTGATCCAAAAATTGGCGCGATATAATTTTTGTTTTCTCACTACACATGGGCTTGAATTTATTTTTCCACCACAATAGCCTCCCTAGTATACCTATTGGCCAAGGCTTGTAAATTAATTTTAGTAGCTATAGGGACCTAGATACCAAAAGCCCTTATGAATGAACTTCGATCAAGAGTTACCAAAGGAGAATGATCAACTTTCCTAATCATTCTGGATAGAGGATCATAGTCATGGGATAGGACAATTAAGACATCTACATCTAGGAAGACCTCAGAAACTATCAATTTTCCTAATCCCGATGTCTAAGGGTTCTAGACAGGAACCAGACTCTCAGCATTCTTATAAAAGTATTTAAACAAGCACATTTTGATGACATTTGGTGTCCTAGCATCTCTACAATAAGCAAGTTCATCCATAAAACATTCATCACTAACCTTCTTGTTCTGTGATGAGCCCGATAACAAAATGAGAAATTCATCTGAATAACTCTCCTTAACTTTCTCCTTTCCTCCTTTGTCAGTAGAGGCCCTACTAACTGATGGTTTTCTCATTTTTTCTGTAATTTCAAACACCTCCACAAATTCTAGACGTGCTGAACCTTGTAATTGTTCTGAGAAATTCTATCACTCTGGCTTTCTGAATGCTTGGTAATTTGAAATGAGTGATGAACAATTGTATTTATTTAGCAGAATTGAATCCAACAATCCATTAGAGATCAAAAATATGAACAGTATGTCACTTCCACCATTACTTGGCACAATCAGAACTCAATTCACTAGTCATAAGCTGAGAAAACAATAGGTGATCAAATTTTAACTTCTAGCAACCTAGCAACTTCAACACATTCTCATAATCGCTAAAAGATTTGGTGCCTCCTTTATACTTCAGAGATTTGGAAACTGAAGAAAACCTTAGTTGCTAAATGAATTTACTTCTTCTTAAGATTGAGTGACTATAGTTGATCAAGATATCATAGTCAGATTTATTTGGAGACCGGGCGACCACAAGCCTTTTTACACTTTCTATCCTGTGACTTGGTGACTATAGTCATTATTTTAGTAGCTGTAAAATATTTCCTCTTTGAATTTATCTTGAGACCTGGCGACAAAGAGCCATCATGAGATCTAGCAACCATAGTATATCTCTAAGTCGCTGAAGCCGGTTGCCTTTTCAAACTTCTTCTTGAGACCTTCTAGCTCAACTATTTGGAGATTCAGTGACTAAAGGCAAGAAAACTTCAATTTATTTGTTTTACAGATCTAGTGACTATAGTCAAGCCCGCCTTCCTATTTATATTTTTCATATTTTATCAACCAATCATGAAGAGACACGTCACAAAATTCGGCAAAAAAAAACTCATATTTTCTTCAATCTTTTGACTTAAATCAACACTTAACTGTAGATTATTTGGTGATCAACCAACTGAAGACAATCTCATAATCACTGAACAATTTTCTTAACTCAAGTTTGACCTGAAGACTGAGCGACTAGGAAAATCTCAAGGTCGTTAGATCATTCTTTAACCCACGATTTGATTGTGAGATTACACGGCCACCACTCGATCAAATCTAAATCAACGACTGAGAATAACTATTTGAAAACCCTCTTCTTAACTCATCTTCATCTGGCAACCATGTGACTAAAGACATCTCCTTGTCACTAGATATCTTTTTCAACTATGGTTAAAACTAGAGATTACACGAACACCTTTATTCTCCAAGTCGCTAGAAGAATTACTTAACCTCGATCAAGTAACGAGATTAAATATCAACCATTGATCAAAACTTCATCCAATGCTTCTCGCTAAGTCACCATACCTTTTATAACTTAACGGCTTCATTGGGAGACTTAGAGATAACCGTGTCACTGAATTGCTCAATGCTTGAGACATAACCGCCAGAAAGATGAGAATGCGTGACTATTGAAATTGCCAAGTCATGGGATAAAAGAACTTAACCACTGAATAACTGGAGACCTCATGACCCATGAAATAGACCACCATGTTGCATCTGGAGATTCAGCAACCAACTGCAAATATCATTACCGCTGAATAATATGTCAATTTTTATTTTTTTTAGAGATCACCTGACTGAAGGCACTTTGATCTGGAGATAAAGTGACGATAGTTACTCTGCAAAAATTTTAGTAGTTCCTAAGTCTCATAATAGACATTCAGAGAACTGGTGACAAAAGGAAACCGCTAAGTTATTTGAAGAGAAAGAATAATCCTTCAACCTAAGAAGATTGCACGACAAAGGGTTTTTGGCGAATCGATAAATAATAAGGAATATATCAATTTTCTTGAGAGACTAAGCAACGAATCAGAAATATAAAGTGCACATGTAGAAAAAAGGTCATCTAAGTGATTGAAAAAGTAACAGTTGAATAGACTTAGGTGAGCAGTTTTTAGGGTTTTTGGATTTTCAAAGAAAAATAGACCTAAAACCTAGGGTTTTTTCAACTTTCAAACAAATTTGGAACTTCTGGGGCTGGAAAATCTTGGAGATCGAATCACAAAAATCAAGGAGATATCAAAAATCAAAACTTTGAAAGACCAAAACCTAAAACTGGGAAAACAACCAACAGTCTAAATGGAAAGCCATTGAGTTTAATTTTGAAGAAAACCCAGGCCCGCATCTTCAACATGAATAGACTTGCAAAATGTAAAGAGGGGGTCAGTTCTTACGAGCTGAGCAATGAAAGCTATTCCAAATATTTCTACAATATGGATAGTTCCTACAATATAGTCATTTAGACACATGCATAGAAAAGATGCCAAAGAAAGAGTAACATCTGAGAGTAAGGTTTTATGCTAACATGTTTTTTCATGTGTAGTTACTGTGTGTGTGAAAATTGTACGTAGCCGCAGACACAACACTTCAGTAAAATATTAGAGGTTAGCAAAATCAAAATCTGCAAATAAATGAAACTATGCTAACCAGACGATTTACTATCTTCTAGTAGGTGCGATTATGGTATTCTCATATTAGACCGAGATCAGTAACAATGCAACACCTAAACAAAGGATTTGAATACAAAAAGCTGAATGTAGAATGAATGCAGATTAATCTATATTTTTGTATTTTCTATACAATAAGATGAAGATCTTGATATGAAACTAATCTAGAATGGAATGAAATGATATGTAGATTTAATCTAAGAATGATATGAACTGATATGAAAAACTATGCAAAGCTATGAAAACTATGAATTGATCTCACAAAGTTGCCTGTCACAAAAGTTTGATTCTTAGTGTGCAATTTTTCCAAAGTAATTGTGCAAACTTGAGAGATGTGAGATGAAGAGTTGAGCCTTGTTTTTATAGAAATTGAGGGTTTGAGGATGCATAAGAAAAACCATAAATCACTCTTGATAAACTTATGTTGTTTTTTGAGTTAACAAGAAATTAAGAATAAATAAACTCATAAAATCATGCAAAAGTAGTTTTTAACTCAAAATAGAGTTTTAGTTCACTTTTTCAACTCATCATCAGATGTTGAGTTTAGAAAGTTAACAAATTGAAATTGAAAGTTGATTTAAAGTTAATTGCTTTTATGATTGTGCATGATTTAATATGAATTAATTTAATAAATAAAGTGATTTATTTTCCACTTAACTGATTTTGAATTAAAATAACTGATTTATGGGTTAATCAATTATTAAATCAAACTTTTATTCCAAACTATATCATTAAATATTGACAACTGGCATTAATTAATTAAATAAGAATTTAATCAATTAGTCATAAGATTTTTTATTTATTGTCAAAACTAAATAATACAATTTAGGAATAAATGTAATTAAATCTAATTAAATAATTAAGTGACAATATTAAATCCATTTAATTAAATATTCAGAATATTCATTTAATCAAACTTTAGGATAAATATGATTTATCGCCAAATAATTATTAAATCAAAGATAATTAGGGTAAAGTAGGAATATTTCAAAGAATATTCTCTGATGCAGAATTAAGATAATCAAATTTTGATAACCTGATGTGTAGATGTGCCTTACGTTAGGACTTTGCTGTCGCTTTCAATTGAATTGTTGATGTAAGAGGTTAATGAACCTATAGCCCATTTTTTGGGTATTACATTTTGCCCCTCTTTGAATCACTATGCGAAGCACAGTGGTTCAAAGATTAGTCTATTTTTTATGTTGCAATTGATTTGAGAGATAAACTAATTCTGAGATAGAAACTGATTGAAAGATTGGAAAAGTTGATTCAGGTCCTAGTTAACCAAGAATCATGATGATGTCAACTATAGCAACAATGAACTGGTGATTACCAAAAAGTATCAAAATTCTTGATTCTAAACTTTATGATTATGAAGAAGTGAGTGACCTGATTCCAAACCTGATTGTCCAAAGGAATCAAAATAGTATCACATTTGAACCCTTCAGTTATGAAGAACCAAGGAAATAACACTAATGAACCGATGGTTACAAAAAGTTGATACAGTTTACAAGATAGATTAGGATACCAGATTGATATGGATCTTGATGAATCTGATATGCCCCAAGTGATGTGCCCCAAGCGACGAGGTCTTTATATGAATCAGCAACTAGATGTGGTTGTTGTCTTGATTACTGAGGAAAGATTTGATTTACAAATTTGATTGATATGCAATACCATGCCCCCTTCGGGAATAAAATTGAAATTTGACAAGAAAATTTTGCGTTGAATGGTTAGAAGCATGTTAATTGATTTAAGAAGTGGTTGTACACGTGTAAAGCCCCGCCAGGGAACCCAAAAGAACCTAACCTAAACAAGCGACTAAGTTTGCAGAATAAATTTTTTTTAAAAGTTAACAATCAATAACATCAAAGTTTACAATGCGAAAGCAAAGCATAGCATAAATAACTAACATAGGTTACAACTCTCAAGGGTTCCTTAACATATATTATGAAAGATTTAATTAATTAATATAAGATAAAGATATAATTATGAATTTAAAGAATACATCTGAAAGATAAATACAACATCATACACATGATTACATAAATATAAATAGTACCATATGGTAACCATAATAATCAGCATCCACTGCACATGTCATAGGGTATGTATATATAATAAACTGAAAAGAAGTACAACATGATAACTCTGAATATCTGATATAATGATACAAGATCACAAGAAGAAAGAAGATCAAGAAAGAACAACTGTAACATGGATCATCCAGCCTCGGTGCATGAACGTCAAAATCTCAAATGGTAAAAGAACCACTACCACCCGACCTCATGAACCTAAACAGTCCACTCCCACCATGCTGAGGAGATAACATCAGATCCCACTAGGGTAACAAACAATAACAACCAAGGAAGAGGTCCTGAAAGCTTCTATCTCAAGGATACCAAAAGTACAACAAGGTAAGATAAACTCTACCAGAGGCAAACAGAACACGTAGGAAACCTAAGATGCATACAAGAAGTGTCATCACACAAGCCAACTCTACGATTATCCTGGTAGTCCCTTCAAATCTCGGCACCCTAGTGACTCTATGTAGTTATAGTAACCTCTCATGTAGACAAGATACTACCTATGCCATCTCTAGTCCATAAAGGTGGCAAGCATCATCTCAACTCCCATCCTAGTCAAACTCAATAGCGCAAATCATCTTATTAGGTTCATTTCCCAATGTTTATTAATTATCACTTATTAGACTACTTGTAATGGGATCTCTTGGTAGCCACTTTTGGGCTCCGACACCAATTATAAGCCACTTCTTGTTATACACTTAGATGACCTACCCTACGGTTTCACAAGAACAATAAGAACTCTAAGTTTAACACAACTCTTGAATCTCTACAACTAGATTCAACATGCAAGACCAGAAACCACTAGGATCAAATCCCACCTAGGGTTAGAACTTCTCATGCAAACTAACTACGCATGCATGGCAAACAACGTGGCAAAAAGAAAACTACAACCCCTAAAAATCAATACAAGTCAAATTGACCAAGGGCATCAAAAGTCATCATATAAAATCTATCAAATAAAAATTCATATTCAATAGTTTTACAAACCAATTATGAAACAATTGAAGTACAAAGTTAGGTCTATAATTATTTGCCTCACAATAATTATTCAACAATACAAAAGAATCAAACTAGATATTAGACTAAGCTAATTTCTTTTAAATAAAGAAGAATCTAACTCCAAAAACTCCAAAAAATCAAAATTAACTTAATTTATAAAAGAATTAATTTTAAATAATAAAATAAATTTTAATTATACTAATTACTAATTAAATAAACTAAATGAATTAATTTAAAAAAATATTAAACAACTATTTTGAAAAGAAACATTTATCAAAATTTAATTATACATAAAAAAATGATAAATGAAATAATATTATTAACATTTAATAAAGCAGAAATTTAAAAAATTTATATTAAAAGTCGGGGGGGTACCCGTGGGTACCCTGTCCCGCACTGTCCCCTCCTGGTGCGACAGTACTAGTCGGTACTACCGCACGACAGCCCCCTCGGGGACTGTCATGCGTTAGTACCTCCAGATACTACGCACCGCAGCAGTCCGAGGGCCTGCCAAGACATGCAGGGGGGGTCTTTTAAAAGCCCAAATAATATATTTAAAAAAAATATAAACTTTATATAAATCGCTTAGCACTTTTTTTAAACTTGGTAAAATTGTTTTTTAATTTATCTATGTATATTATCAAGTATTTAATATATATATATATATATATATATATATACCACAATTATGATTGCACCAAAACATGCATAAAATTCCAATAATATCACAACAAGCCCAAAATCCCAGTCTAATTCGGTTTTCTAAAACTCTTCCTACAGATTCCTCAAAACCAAACAAATTGCAAAATAGACTGGCAAAACTAATCAAATTAAATTGCAAATATACATACAAAAACTATCCAAAACATTCAACTCCAACAGGCACGAGGTTATTTTCTACAAAGATCTGAAAAGGAATAACAAGAATAAACTTCAAAACCTACCTCACATCAAAATTAAACAAATTCAAAGATGACCAGAACGAAGGATACATAATCCAAGCCTTTCAAAAATTTATCCCAAATCTGTCTCCAAAATACTTCCTCCAAAACCTGTGTCCTCCAATAATGGCCAAAACTCCCAATACATAAAGGAATCTCCTTTCTCATGCATAAATTACAAACTCAACTCCAAGAGGGCTTTGCATGAAGACAAGCTTTAGTTCATGGTTCAGTCTCAGTTGAACTGAAGTCCCCTTTCCACTTTGACTTTAGTTGAAAAGCAAATAACCAAAACTTCAACTTGAATCGTTAATTCAATTTCATTCAATTATGAATGTGCAACATAATGCATTCAATTAATTAATAATTAGAACATTTAGTTAACATAAATACCACATGCCAAAATAACCCTCAATTTAATAAATATATTTTAATTAAACAAAGGTTAAATTTCATGATTAAATATTTCAAAAGTGAAGATATTTAATTAATTCACATTAATTAAATATTTCAACCACACTCAAAATAGCATATAATTAATTTATGCATCAACTATATAATAAAAATAATAATAAATAATAAATAACCAAATAAATACATTTATTTAATTACCATTTAAATACTATGCCACAGCTAAAAATAGAAATCGCATCAAACGCCACAAACCAAAGAATCAAAAAGACCTAAGGACCCACATTCATGCTCAGGACATAGGTGTAAACTCTTTCCAATTGGACGAGTTTAGAAGGGTGGAAACACAGAATCTTGTCCCCTACTTTAGGACAATATTTGGCTTAGGTTAGGATTTGGAACTGAATATTATCTCCCCTCTTTTACCATTGAGACTAGCGATAGGGCACGCTCATCCTGACAATTCAAGGAAGTCGATGCCTGGTACCTGCAAACCTACATAAGAGACAAGCATATAAATATATATAGAAATATAACAGACAATGGTGGGGATCGGCCGATCGTGTGGATCTCGCAAGCAAGTAACTACGACTCTGTCCCTCAACCACATCAAGCACATCAAACAAAAATATAAAGCATACATCAACACCATACACATGCAAGTATGGGGTAAGTATATTCATAAGTTTTAATGATTCCCTAACATATATTCTATCATCCTAAAGTAATCCTAACATTTATAAAATTGGACTAGGGGCGGGGTACTACATCCACCCCCCCTAGGATTAGGCTTACTCCTGGAAGCCTACAATAGTTGAGGATATATTTTCCCCCCAAACACGAAGCATTTACTAAAGATAAAACATGACGTTTGAAAGCAAGTCATAACATAAGAACATAATATACAATCATTAAGTACATTATAATATCCAGTTTAGGAATAACTAACAATATCATATTGATCAATAATTCATTAACAATTTGAAAAACAAATCTAAACCTTTATTCATACATAATCATAGAAAACATCTAGGATCAATTGCATAAAGAGCACATTCATATCTATAACAAATAATGAGTTGAGAAGTTCATGAAAAACTATCTACTTAATGCAACACTTATGCAATCATAAAGAATACACAATGATTCTAATATCACACAGCACATATAGTACCATCTCTGTGATGTCCTCCCTTATACATACTATCAGGGGTTCGTGATGAACATGATAGAAATAGTACTTATCACAGAACATGGCCAACAATAAAAAAAAAAATATTCGAAGTAGCCACCATAAAACTCAAAAAGGTAAAACCCAAGCGGGGAACATAAGTCCAACATTAAATCAAAAGGGATCCTCAATTTCAACAATAAATTAAGTGTGACTAGCGTCACAAAATAGATAACAAAAAGAGAGTTAGGTGACTAATCCAATCATAAGAAAGTTCAAAAATTTCTATGCTAGCCCATACACATCACGAACAATTCATAAATCAACCAAAAATGAATCATCAATCATAACACATCCACATAACAAGGTGACTAGTAGTAGCCACACTCAAGGGAGTAATCGCTTCATGACATTTAAGGTATTTCACCCTAGATGCATTAGAGAAGGTAACCATACACAATAAATAGTCAAACACCTATGACCATCACTAGGCCAGTGATATCTCAAAGGCATTTAGGAGAAGCAAGAACATACATGTTTAGATATAGTTTAATGGTTATCAAAACACAAAAAGGTTATATGTCTATGTTTGGTTTCAAGTTTACCAGTTTAGACATCTAATGGGCACACAACTTCCCAGAGTTCCCAGTGTAGAACCCAGTGCTCTGATACCATGTGTAATGCCCCACTAGGGAACCCAGAAGAACCTAACCTAAACAAGCGACTAAGTTTATAGAATAATTTTTTTTTTAAAGTTAACGATCGATAACATCAAAGTTTACAATGCAGAAGCAAAGCATAGCATAAACAACTAACATACGTTACAACTCTCAAGGGTTCCTTAACATAGATTACGAAAGAGTTAATTAATTAATATAAGATAAAGATATAATTATGAATTCCAAGAATACATCTGAAAGATAAATACAACATCATACACATGATTACATAAATACAAATAGTACCATATGGTAACCATAATAATCAACATCCACTGCACATGTCGCAGCATATGTAAATACAATAAACTGAAAAGAAGTACAACATGATAACTCTGAATATCTGATACAATGATACAAGATCAAAAGAAAAAAGAAGATCAAGAAAGAACAACTGCAACATGGATCATCCAGCCTCGATGCATGAACGTCAGAATCTCAAATGGTAAAAGAACCACTACCACCTGACCTCGTGAACCTAAACGGTCCACTCCCACCATGCTAAGGAGATAACATCAGATCCCACTCGGGTAACAAACAACAAAAACCAAGGAAGAGGTCCTGAAAGCTTCTATCTCAAGGATACCAAAAGTACAACAAGGTAAGATAAACTCTACCAGAGGCAAACAGAACACATAGGAAACTTAACATGCATACAAGAAGTGTCATCACACAAGCCAACTCTAGGGTTATCCTGGTAGTCCCTTCAAACCCCGACACCCTAGTGACTCTATGTGGTTATAGTAACCTCTTGTGTAGACAAGATACTACCTATGCCATCTCTAGTCCATAAAGGTGGCAAGCATCATCTCAACTCCCATCCTAGTCAAACTCAATAAGGAACTCAGGCATGGGTGAGGCACAAATCATCTTATTAGGTTCATTTTAAATTCTCAATATTTATTAATTATCACTTATTAAACTACTTGTAATGGGATCTCCTGGTAGCCACTTCCGAGCTCTGGCACCAATTACAAGCCACTTCTTGTTATACACTTAGATGACCTACCCTAGGGTTTCACAAGAACAATAAGAACTCTGAGTTTAACACAACTCTTGAATCTCTACAACCAGATTTAACATGCAAGACCAAAAACCACTAGGATCAAATCCCACGTAGGGTTAGAACTTCTCATTCAAACTAACTACGCATGCATGGCAAACAACATGGCAAAAAGAAAACTACAACCCCTAAAAATCAATACAAGTCAAATTGACCAAGGGCATCAAAAGTCATCATATAAAATCTATCAAATAAAAATTCATATTCAATAGTTTTACAAACCAATTATGAAACAATTGAAGTACAAAGTTAGGTCTATAATTATTTGCCTCACAATAATTATTCAACAATACAAAAGAATCAAACTAGATATTAGGCTAAGCTAATTTCTTTTAAATAAAGAAGAATCTAACTCCAAAAATCAAAATTAACTTAATTTATAAAAGAATTAATTTTAAATAATAAAATAAATTTTAATTATACTAATTACTAATTAAATAAACTAAATGAATTAATTTTTTAAAAAATATTAAACAACAACTATTTTGAAAAGAAACATTTATCAAAATTTAATTACACATAAAAAAATGATAACCAAAATAATATTATTACCATTTAATAAAGCGCAAATTTAAAAAATTTATATTAAAATTCGGGGGGGTACCCGCGGGTACCCTGTCCCCTTTCCCGCACTGTCCCCTCATGGTGTGACAGTACTAGTCGATACTGTCGCACAACAGCCCCCTCAAGGACTATCGTGCGTCAGTACCTCCAAGTACTACGCACCGCAGCAGTCCCAAGGCCCACCAAGACATGCGGGGGGTGGGGGGGGTCCTTTTAAAAGCCCAAACAATATATTTAAAAAATATATAAACTTTAAATATAAATCGCTTAGCACTTTTTTAAAACTTGGTAAAATTGTTTTTTAATTTATATATGTATATTATCAAGTATTTAATATTATATATATATATATATATATATATTTTAAAAAGGTTTATCCAATATTTAAAAAAAAAACAAGAACAAATTTTATTATTAATATACATATATGTATATATATATATATATATATATATATATATATATATATATATATATATATATATATATATATATATATACCACAATTATGATTGCACCAAAACATGCATAAAATTCCAATAATATCACAACAAGCCCAAAACCCCAGTCTAATTGGGTTTTCTAAAACTCTTCCTACAGATTCCTCAAAACCAAACAAATTGCAAAACAGACTGGCAAAACTAATCAAATTAAATTGCAAATATACATACAAAAACTATCCAAGACATTCAACTCCAATAGGAACGAGGAAGACACAATTTTATTTTCTACAAAGATCTAAAAAGGAATAACAAGAATAAACTTCAAAACCTACCTCACATCAAAATTAAACAAATTCAAAGATGACCATAACGAAGGATACATAATCCAAGCCTTTCAAAAATTTCTCCCAAATCTGTCACAAATCTGTCTCCAAAATACTTCCTCCAAAACCTGTGTCCTCCAATAATGGCCAAAACTCCCAATACATAAAGGAATCTCCTTTCTCATGCATAAAATACAAACTCAACTCCAAGAGGGCTTTGCATGAAGACAAGCTTTAGTTCATGGTTCAGTCTCAGTTAAACTGAAGTCCCCTTTCCACTTTGACTTTAGTTGAAAAGCACATACCAAAACTTCAACTTGAATCATTAATTCAATTTCATTCAATTATGAATGTGCGACATAATGCATTCAATTAATTAATAATTAGAACATTTAGTTAACATAAATACCACATGTCAAAATAACCCTCAATTTAATAAATATATTTTAATTAAACAAAGGTTAAATTTCATGATTAAATATTTCGAAAGTGAAGATATTTATTTAATTCACATTAATTAAATATTTCAACCACACTCAAAATAGCATATAATTAATTTATGCATCAACTATATAATAAAAATAATAATAAATAATAATAAATAACCAAATAAATACATTTATTTAATTACCATTTAAATACTATGCCACAGCTAAAAATAGAAATCACATCAAATGCCACAAACCAAAGAATCAAAAAGACCTAAGGACCCACATTCATGCTCAGGACATAGGTGTAAACTCTTGCCAACTAGACGAGTTTAGAAGGGTGGAAACATAGAATCTTGTCCCCTACTTTAGGACAATATTTGGCTTAGGTTAGGATTTGGAACTGAATATTATCTCCCCTTTTTTAGCATTGAGACTAGCGATAGGGCACGCTCATCCTAACAATGCAGGGAAGTCGATGCTTGGTACCTACAAACCTGCATAAGAGACAAGCATGTACGTATATATAGAAATATAACAGACAATGGCAGGGATCAGCCGATCGTGTGGATCTCGCAAGTAAGTAACTACAACTCTGCCCCTCAACCAAATCAAGCACATTAACCAGAAAGATAAAGCATACATCAACACCATACACATGCAAGTATGGGGTAAGTATATTCATAAGTTTTAATGATTCCCTAACATATATTCTATCATCCTAAAGTAATCCTAACATTTATAAAATTGGACTAGGGGCGGGGTACTACATCACATTTTAAGATGCGTTGTACATCATTTAGAGGTCCTAGAGACCAAGTTTGACTAGGTTTGACCATGAGTTGACCATGGTTGACCAAGTTGAAATTTTCATAGTTTGATGTAAGATAATTAATTAAGTTGAATTCTAGATTTTTGTGATGGTTGAAGGTTGAGTGTGCCAACAATTGGCCATCCTGGGTTTGAAAATTTTCAATTGCAATTTTGACAAGGTAAATGATCTTAGATTTCGATTTTGATCCTAAAAATTAGTTCAGAACGTCAAAATTAGCAAGGGGTGCAATTTTCATGGAAAACAAAGTACTTTGAAAAATTAGGTCAAAACCTATATAAGGGCTAAAAGGGTCCTTTTCATTTCATTATTCACTTTTGTCTTTTGTGAACTTTGTGGAGCCCTCTGAGTGAAAAATGGCTAAGATGAAGGTTCTAGTCTCTTCACACTGTTTTGAGCATAGCCAGCAACACCAGCGACCTCTGTAGTATGGACACCTAGTAAGTGGACCTCTGTGCCTCTCTGTAGATTCCATTTTTTCATGTTTCTAGCATTTTTTAATCTTTTTCATACATTTTTAATTTTTTGAATTTCATTAGCATAGAAACTCATACGACAGTCCACTGGGATGCTACAACTTTTGATTTTTCTGTAGAGTGTCATCCCAAAACCACAGGAAACTCGTATGAGAGGGACCCAAGTGTCATACGACATTTTGTCAGGTCCCTCAATTGTCGTACGACAATATATGCTTTTTCGTGTAACCATGAATTGTCGTATGGGAACCTGCTGAAACTCGTATGAGTTTTGATACTAGAGTGTGCTTTCATATGGAAAATAGTCAGCTTATTTCACCCTTTTTGGTCAAATTTTTGGATTTTTAGATTACTTAGGCTCATTTCATAGCATTTAATGTACCTTCTCAAGTGTTCAACTTTTGAATTTCTATACTTTTAGCCTATTTTTCAACCAAGTTACTAATAGGATACCCTATTTCTATGTTGTGTAGGTCATCTACCCTGATGTACATGTGCGTATATCACATCTGGCCACACAAAGACTCTGCATTTTTCTTCTTGACCCTATGAGAGCTCATCTTGCTACATGTGGGTTTGAGTATCTTATCTGTTTACCTGAGATTCAAGTAAACCATGGGCTACTGACTACCTTGATCGAGCATTTTCATTCAGAGATGCAAACCTTCCACCTCCCTACAAGAGAGATTACAGTTACTCTAGAGGACGTCTATCGGAAACTCCGCATTCCATTTCATGGTCCTTGCCCTGACTATGTGAGTTTGGGGAACTCTAGTTTACATGCTTTTAGGAGATTATTCAAAGATGATACATAGCTGACCTAGTCCATATCATGGGAGTCTTTAGCTTAGCAATATGGGCAGACCCATAGATTAGAGTGTATATTAGCTAGTATGATCAATGGCATTATCATGTATGATCATCAAAAGAATGGTCTTTTGATGGGTTGGGCCCCTATGGTTTCTCGTTTGATGGCCACTCCTTTTGAGTTGGGTTGGGGACAGTGTATGCTAGCCCATATGTTCTCCAAGATGCATGAGATACTGTATTAGGAGGGTAAGTCATTTGTGTTAGGTGCTATAGTGCATTAGCTTTGGGCCTAGGAGCACATCCCAGTATGCAGACCAGTATGTCAGGCTCAGTACCAGCCACAGGAGCTGATTATCTATATTTATTCAGGATATGTCACACAGGTGCACATGGGGATCATTGAGTATTGGAGGCGTGTCCTCAATGATATGACTTATGTGATCTAGCATCCATATTTACAGATAGAGACCTAGCCTAATGCATGGACATAGTTTAGCTACTTCTTCCAGAGTCAAGTGTTGATAGGGCGGTCTTCCACTATGCTTGAGAGATTTATCATTACTAGAGTGTGGTGGCAGTATGGTATCATTCAAGATTCCCCATAGGATTATGCCACATATGCATGGATAGTCTAAGAGATTGTCTTAGGATAGACAACATAGTTATCTTATGCTCTTAGTACACAGGAGTATAGTGGTTATGTTGCTAGAGACTGGGATTACTGACCAAATGTTGCAGATGCTGGAGTTAGAGATGGATTCATTGCTTGGTTGGCGGAGCATCCTATGCATCATTTTTATGATCCAACAGAGCTGATTCCTAGTATGGAGGAGGCCATGGATATTACAGGTGCACCAATGGGTCGAGGACAGAGATGGAACGATGTTCAAATTCCTATGCCCCAGGCTACACCTCCAAGGCCAAGAGTAGTTATGACACTAGTGAAACCATTTGGTCATATGAGACCACCTCATCCTACTAGTTCTACAATAGGCAGGCCTACAGATGCATAAAGGAGATTCACTACAAGAGAGGGTTGCACCTTAGGTAGTATTGATAGTGCAGATGAGTTACTAGGTGCACAACAGGATGTAGGTGTTGGTCTTGATCCTACACGAGGTGATGCAGATTTTGATCTTGGAGCTGAGGTGAGACATCGTAAGGCATGCAAGGCAGAGGTTGCTAATTAGGCAGCTAAGGATATTGAGATGCCTACTATGGATGTAGATCCTGGATGGGCGCTAACCTCCCAGGAGACCATTAGATAGCTTAGGATACAGGTCAGAGACCTCAGATTACAAAGTGCCACCCGCGAGATACAGCGGAAGGAGTTGGAGAGGCAGCTTTTGTTGTGAGAGGCTGAGGTTAGGTGATTGTAGGCAAAGGTGACACATCAAAATACATGGTCCTCTTACTATGTATTGGCATACTATTCTATTATTCCAGCTACTTAGAGGGTTCCAACATATTCACAGTATATGATTGCTTCAGAGGGAACCAGGACACCATGAGCCAAGGTAGTGCTAGATGCACCACCACCACCTCCACCAGATGTAGAGGATCAAGCAGACATATGATCTATCTTCATATTCTATTTTTGTCATTTTTCTCATATACATTGATCTAACTCTTGATAGCTCACATGAGCTCATTATTTTGTACCTTATGCCACTAGTGCACCCTTGACTAGTTTGAGTTATATGATTAATATGAGATCGAGATTTGTTTATGACTTCATTTGTACTTGTCTATTTGATTCATGATGATATCATGTGATGTAAATGCTATGGGTAGTGTAGAATGTATGTAATATGCAATGCAATGATTTCTTTTAAATGCATGGATTTGTGCAAATGTAGTTGATAGATGAAAGATGTATGTCAATGTATGATTTTGATTATGCTATGCAATGGTAAATGCACATGTATGTAAGTGTATCATCTTAAAATGGAAGCACTTCCATTTTAAGAGAATTTATCCCTTTGAGTAAGTGTTTTGGGGTCATGTTGAATGCCTTGAATTGATCTTTTCTTAGATTTGGCTTTTTCCCCATTTTCCACTTCTTTTCTGCACTTGATTCCTTCATTCTAGGTGAAATTAGGGTTAGTATCCTAAGGATTCTCCTTAATTTCCCTCTTCTATGGCTCTATTTTCTAGGTAAGACTTATAAATAGGTCCTCCTATCATTTATCATGTTCATCATAGGATTGTGTGCCTCTCCCTGGCACTCTTCCCTATTTTGACATCATTTCTAGGTCCTCGGGCACCCCTGAGACCTCTTGTTTCTCACTCTGACTAAGACCATGAGATCTATGACCTCAAGGTCAATGATGACCTTGAGGGGTCAACTATGACCTTGAGGGTCAAGGAATACCTCATCCCTAACCTAGGTCAAGGTCAACCTTGTCTTTGACCCTAGATTCAAGTTTCAAGGTCCCATGATCTTTGGATGTCAGCTTTCAGAAAGAATTATTTTCCCACTTTCGGATCGGCTGTTTTGGTCTCTGAAATGGTAAAATCTTAAATTATATTTAATTTAGGTCCATTCCTAAAGGTTTGAGGCCTAATTAGAATTTAATTCCCCAAGGTGGCCGCTCTAGAGGATTTTTCCCTAGATCACTATAAAAGGAAGCCTTCCTCTCTCATTTTCTCCATCAAGTTTCCATCTACTTTCACAATCAAGTTTTCATACTCAAGCACTCTTAAGGTGACATTGGTGATCAAGAAATCATTCATTCAAGAAATCTTTGATTCAAGCATCCAAGGCCTCTTCTCCATTCAAGGTCTCCATTGAAGATCTAGGATTCGAGCATTCAAGCCTTTGAAGGGATTTGGTTCAAGCATTCAAGATTCATCATTCAAAACCCTAGATCTAGCCATCATGGTGGTGTGATCTTTCTTCAAGATCCTTTGTTCATATTCAAGATCTATTCATTCTTCCCTCAAGGTGGATTCTAAGCATACAATCATGGAGATTTAGATTTACATTTGCTAGTGTTGATACCAAGCTTTCATATTAACATACTTGATTACATTTCAAATACAATTGTATATCTATTGAATATCATAGCTTCATTGCTAGATCTACTTCTACTACTTTCTAGCATTCTCTATTTCAATTCCATTATTAAGGTTGATTCCAAACTAGGGATTGACTAAGGCAAACCCCCCATCCAAACAACAAAAACCTTCTTTTTCTTGTAGGTACATGTGCGGGACGGTGAATTAAAGTGCAGATTTGGATACCCTTTTCACCGAACTTCTGATATCTGTGAACAAAGTCAAAGTCGACCTTCAAAATCTCAAGGTATTCTTTGACCTTTTATTGGGGTCAAAAACTACTTGCTTCCAAAAAGACAAAATTTTTTTGGGTTTTCCCCGTCTCGACATTTCCAATCTGAAACAGGTTGCAAAATTTCTCAAAACTGTACACATGCACCAGAAAATAGGTATTTCAAAATTAATTTCATCATGAGGTATGTATCTTATTTTACCTGATTTACATTCTATCCCTTACAATTCAAATGTATGTGTAAAATATTGGCTTTGGGGTCTCTTTTATGTGCAAACCATTGTTCTAGGACCTCATCCATATTTTATACTATACATTTTGGTGAACTTGACACGCTTACCCCTTTCTTCTGTGGAATTAGATGCCCTATTGTGTTAGATTCCTCTTTGTATCATCTTGTGTGTTCACCTCCACTATACATTTTGGTGAACTCGCGATAGACAACTCTTTCTTTTTGGTGTTAGATTTACATTTTGTGTTAGATCTTACATGCTTAAAAAAGTAGGTTTATTTTATGCTCTTACATTTATATTTCAAAAATACAAAAAAATTGCAAAATTTCTTCAAAAATAAAAAAACATTTGCATTACTTTGTGGAATTAGATGCCCTATTGTGTTTGTGGTATTCAATTTCCTTTCCATGGTTATAAATTTCATTCGAATGCATTTGGATATATATAGATCTATTTTCTATGCATTATCATGTTGCACAAGTTGTTTCAAATGTTTTCAAAAACTTTTGGGATTACAAAACATCCTCCTCTTACTTTACCATTGCATGGTGCTACACCTAGAAAAACTTCATTTAGTGCATGTGATGTTGCTTTTGAATTACCTTGTAAGGATATATTAGAGCAAGAAGATGACCTTAATCTATATCTCCATCATGTTTCTCTTTATGGAGATGAGTTGAGGATTGATGTTAATTCTTCTCCTAATATATGCCCTTTATATAAGCCTACTTTAGAATATAATTTACCTTCTTCCCCCTCTAGGGATCAAGCTTTAGTGACTTATGGTGATCCTACAATGTGCTTTATTGGTAGGGATGATAATCCTCCTACTTGGGATGAACATTTGGATTTTGATGTTGATTACTCTCTTCCTCATGAAACCATTGTTGATGATCCCTTGGATAAAGACATTGATTTATCCCCTCCTCATGAAGAAGTTTTGATACAAGATGATAAGTCTTTTTCTATAACACATGTAGACATTTTAGTGAAAGAAGATGAAATTATAGATCCTTTACCTCCATTTGAGATTCCTTCTAGTGATGAGGCATTAGCAGAGAATGATATGAATTCCCTTAATTCTCTCCCTATTAGTGAAGATCTTATGGAGAACCAAGATCCTACCTCATCTCCTCTTAGGATGTCTTCTTTGCTTCCTTATTGGGAATATATTTGTAGTATTGAGACAACTAATATGGTTTTTCTGAAACCATTGTTGACTATCAAAGGTAAACCTATGAAGTCTTTAGAGTCTTTCAATGACCATGATTCTATAGCTCACACATATCATACAAGGAATAGCCTTCAACCTAATATGGTGGTTTCTACTTCTTTACCACCTTCTCAACCTATTCTTCCTCCTCCACCTTGTCTTCCTAGCAAAGAGTATAATTTGATAAACAAATTGCAAAATACTCCTGCCAAGATTTCTTTATGGTATCTTCTTCAAACTTCACCTACCTACTATGAAACCTTGCAAAAATCTCTAGCAACTCTTCCCACTCCACTTCCTAATCAAGAGATCATCAATAACTTCTTTCAATGCATGCATGCTACTTCGGGTCCTCCTAACATTGCATTTACTCAAAAGGATTTACCTTCTAAAGAAGTTTAGAATCAATATGATGTTCTTATGATTGTTGTTTCTGTCAATAAAATTATCATTCGTAGGACCTTGATTGATAATGGATCTGGGCTTAATATTTAGCATGGACATGCTCAAAGTGATTAACACCAATCTTTCAACTATTCAACCTGACAATGTTCCTATACGTGGCTTTGATAATATTGATAACAACACTTTGGGAATCATTACCTTACCTATCAAAGTAGGACAAATCATCTTGAATACACCTATTCATGTTATGCCTGGACCTCTCAATTATAACAATCTTTTGGGTAGACCTTGGTTGCATGAGATGCATGCTATTCCTTCTAACCTTCACTGTAAAGTCAAGTTTATACATAACAATGAGATGTATATGCTTCATGCGGATGATGCACCTAATCCTTGTCTAAATATTCAAACCCACATTACTCCTATTCCTAATAGTAATCCTTCTTCCTCTAATGATCTTCTTGATGATGATTGGGGATCCTTGGATTTTACTCCTACCTTTATTGGAGAGTATAAGGTTAATGATCTTGATTTTATGAAGCAACAAAGAGAATTTGAACAATGAGTTTTTACTTCTAAAACCCTTCATAATAACTTTTTCACTTCTTCTACCCACAATGAATCTATCAAACCTACTAAGGATAATATTGTGACTACTGAAGTTCCATTCACTCCTTCTAATATGGCCCCTTGTTATGGTCTTGGTTATCATTTCCTAGTTAAACAAGGATTTAATGGTCAGGGATATGGTAAAGATAAATAGGGAATTCAAATGCCCTTACACACTGGGGGGCATGAGAATTCTTATGGATTGGGATTTAATCCTCAAAAAAAAATCAATTTTAACAACATCTCAAATAACACTTCAAAACATGATGAAATAATGAAGGAATTTGACCAAGAAGTTCTTTTGCCTAAACTCCTTCGTGCTAAAATGATTACTAGACCTAAACGCAAAAAGAAATATAGTCCATACTTGAAGACTCATCCTTTCTGTTTATATCATAGATTTCATGATCACTCTACTAAGGAATGTCAAGCTTTACATTATAAGATTAGGCATCTCATTTATATAGTAATGTTATTTATATATCATGTGGCAATTACTTGTATTTCAATCCTATTTTCTCTAAATAACATTTATGTTCCTATTATGGAGCTCCACATTATGTAAACAATGTTAGCCTAATCATTGGGGGCTCTTTGTCTTGCATAGTGTTGCGAGTGATATAATAGGTCCTCTTCAATATTTGTTCCTACACTTGGGGGGCAAGGATGTCATCTCCTTTTCTGTCTTTCCAGGATTCACCTCTTTCCTTGGTTAAGCAGTATCTATCTATTATGAGATATCCAATCATACATGAAAATTTTAGTTTGCATTGAGGATCTTTGTCCTTGATCACAACTTATTTCATTGTTTGACATTGGGTTTCCATGGTGGATAAATCTCTCACCTTGCAAACTGAATAATGTGCTATCCCTCACAAGGGTTAATTTTTCACTTCTTGCATGATATCTCTTTGCATTCATCCCTTCCGTGGCCTCATAGGAGCTGTGACCTTCTTGGCTTGGACTAGGTGTTGTCTATGGATATTGTCTTGATGTTGAGGAAGGCTTTATCCTTGTACATTTCTTTCCTTAACATGTCAAAATAGTACATTTTTTCCATATTAAGGAGGGGGGGCATATATATGGCCTCCCTTGTTCTATATTATCCATTTTTGTTCTAACCTTTTATTTTGTAGCATGCTAAATCTTAGAAGGTAACACACATAAGCTGCTAAATCCTAAAGAGACACGTATTTTCAATTTCAAATATGATAAATCTTGGAAGGTAACGCACATAAGTTGCTAAATCCTGAAGGGACACACATTTTCAATATGCTAAATCTTTTGATGGTAACACACATAAGTTGCTAAATCCTAAGGAGACACACATTTCATATTCATAGTGATATGAGAAGGTGGATCTATGGGTATTCCAAAAGCCATCAGAAAATGCATTATAATTGCAAGCACATTTTATGGGTGAACCTGTTGGGCTCTCCCTCCAGGGTGATTCATGGTAAGGTGGGCATCTTACTGGGTGAGGTAATCACTTTCTCTCTTTTTGCTTTCATGCTAGTAGGATTGGATCATGAAGCTATGTTATTTATATTATTTCTCTTGTCTTTATTATGTAATCATTTATTCTTTTATGATAGCTTTCCAAATATGATATTAGTATAGGAAATATTTCTTAGCAAGATTTCCTCTACTAGTTGATTTGGGTTATTTAGTACTAACCCCTGTTCTTTTGGTTTTCTCTTTTCACACTCTCATGCGTGTATGTTGAGTTAGAATCCTTAGCCTAGGGGCTTGTGTCCTTAGCTAAGTGTTATTTTATCTTATTTTGAATCCACTTGGATCTCCTCTTTCTTCTCCTTTACCAAGAGCTTGCATCGAGTCCATACTCTTGCTAAAGTGCGGGCTTAATGTATCATCTTAAAATGGAAGCACTTCCATGATAAGAGTGTTTATCCCTCTGAGTAAGTGGTTTGGGGTCATGTTGAATGCCTTGAATTGATCTTTTCTTAGATCTAGCTTTTTCCCCATTTCCACTTCTTTTCTGCACTTGATTCCTTCATTCTAGGTGAAATTAGGGTTAGGATCCTGAGGATTCTCCTTAATTTCCCTCTTCTATGGCTCTATTTTCTAGGTAGGACTTACAAACAGGTCCTCCTAGAATTTATCATGTTCATCATAAGATTTTGTGCCTCTCCCTAGCACTCTTCCCTATTTTGACATTATTTCTAAGTCTCTTGGCACCCCCGGGACCTCCTGTTTCTCACTTTGACTGAGACCCTGAGATTTGTGACCTCAAGGTCAATGATAACCTTGAGGGGTCAATGGACCTTGAGGGTCAAGAATGACCTTGTCCTTGACCTAGGTCAGGGTCGACCTTTTCTTTGAACCTATGTTCAAGTTTCAAGGTCCTGTGATCTCCGGATGTCGGGTTTCAGAAAGAATTGTTTTTTCGCTTTCGGGTTGGCTGTTTTGGTCTCCGAAATGGTAAAATCTTAAATTATATTTAATTTAGGTTCATTCCTAAAGGGTTGAGGCCTAATTGGAATTTAATTCCCCAAGGTGGCCCCTCTAGAGGATTGTGCCCTAGATCACTATAAAAGGAAGCCTTCCTCTCTCATTTTCTCCATCAAGTTTCCATCCACTTTCACAATCAATTTTTCATGCTCAAGCACTCTCAAGGAGACATTGGTGATCAAGAAAGAATTCATTCAAGCAATCTTCCATTCAAGCATCCAAGTCCTCTTCTCCATTCAAGTTCTCCATTGAAGATCTAGGATTCAAGCATTCAAGCCTTTGAAGGGATTTGGTTCAAGCATTCAAGATTCATCATTCAAAACCCTAGATCTAGCTATCATGGTGGTATGATCTTCCTTCAAGATTATTTGTTCATATTCAAGATCTATTCATTCTTCCCTCAAGGTGGATTTCAAGCATACAATCATGGAGATTTAGATTTACATTTTCTAGTGTTGATTCCGACCTTTCATATTAACATACTTGATTACATTTCAAATACAATTGTATATCTATTGAATATCATAGCTTCATTGTTAGATCTATTTCTACTACTTGCTAGAATTCTCTATTTCAATTCCATTATTAAGTTTGATTCCAAACTGGAGTTTGACTTAGGCAAACCCCCCATCCAAACAACAAAAACCTTCTTTTTCTTGTAGGTACATGTGCGGGATAGTGAATTAAAGTACAGATCTGGATACCCTTTTCACCGAACTTCCAGGATCTGTGAACAAAGTCAAAGACTACCTGCTTCCAAAAAGACAAAAGTTTTCTGGGTTTTCTCCACCTCAGCATTTCCAGTCCAAAATATGTTGTAGAATTGCCTGAAACTGTACACAGGGACTAGAAAATAGGTATTTCCAAATTAATTTCATCATGAGGTATGTATCTTATTTTATTTGATTTACATTCTATCCCTTACAATTCAAATATATTTGTAAAATATTGGCTTTGGGGTCTCTTTTATGTGCAAATCATTGTTCTAGGACCTCATCCATATTTTATACTATATAGTAATGAAATGATATGCAATGCAAATGCAAAAATACACATGATATGTTTTGCAGGTATTGAAGACAAGTACTCGGTCATTTGTCAAAAAAGATGTCTAACCTAGGATGGTGACTGTTGGTGGTTCTATGAAGAAACCATCGTGTGAGATTTAGCTCTTCATGTTAATTTTAAGTTTAGTTTTGAATAATTTTTTAAGCATTCAAGTTTGTTTAGCAATCGTGAGATCATGAAATCATTCAAAGTGTAAAAATGACATGCAAACTTAAGACCTAGGACCTAGTCATTGATCATGTGTCGGTCATTTTCATCATTGAATTTTTAGGTAACCAGATAAATTAATACAATGCCCACTAGTGTAGGAAACTATGAATATATGAATATGGATTTGTATGCACAAAAATCAATACAATGCCCATTGGCTATACAACCATGGACATATGAATATTGATTTTGTTTTTAGAATGTCAAATTAGATATAAGCACCAAGGCACAAAATGCCAGGATGACCTAAATATCATATCCATTTTGATATAGCAATTTATATAAGCATCAGAACATAGACATCGTGATGACCTGAATAGCCTTGTGGTACAAACACATCAAGTAATCAAGAGATCATTCTAAATCTAATTTGAATTACCCGTAGTGACCCTTTATTGTTCACATCCTTAGGTAAGATCGTGTTTCACAATAGGAGTAAGAACTCACTCAAAAAGACAATAGTTAGATCAAACTTCCTTGAATTTTTTAGGTATCAATGGTCGAGGTACTCATGGCCATCCAATACGAGATGAAGGCTCTTACAGACGGACACCATTTCAATCTAGAATTGCCAAAGTTGTTTAGATTTTCACTCAAAGTAGAAAACAAAGAAAAGATTATGCCCCTAGTCATCACTCTCTAAATCTTGTAAAGGACATCATCAAAGAGCTCGAAGGGACACAATATGCAAAAATCTCAATGTGAATCAATAAGCATACAAGGAGATAAAAGCATCTAATGAATAGCATGTTTTCAGTTTGTGTTGATGTTTGATTGCGTTGTTGTAGATACAAAAATCCTTTCTGGAGAGGATACGGGCAGACTAACTCAGATGAAGCTTCAAAGGACCTTGATTGGATATGACTTATCTGAGGTATACTGGAGACCATAGGATATGACATTGATTGCCCCCAAGTTTGAAACATTGATAGGATACAAACGTTTGAGCTGATTGGTGTACAGAGCGACTTTATTGGAAATGGGAATGCGAAAACAAACTAGGAGGTATGTACAAACTAAAGCAAGACTAAAAGCTAGGAAAAGACCAAGATTGCACTGATAGATGGAGCATTTTGAACAAGTGGCACCCATTTGCTAGGTTTTCACCATCTTGGCAGAGATTCTATTTTTTCTACCAAGGCGCCTATTTCCAAGTTTTCACCAAGGCACTTTTTCTTTTTCTCATTTTTTGTATTTTTCTTATTTTTAATTTTTTTGTACTTTTAAAAAAAAATAAAAAATTTGTGAATCTTCAAGGCACCTATTGCTAGGTTTTTACTAGGATGATCATTTTTTTAGGACTTTTTCTAATTTTTAAGATTTTTTTCTAAACATTTTTTAATACTGAATGCCTTAGGCATAGAATTTCTTCAGATGGAGAACATTGATTGGTTCTCAGAGATGTTCTCCTTTAGTCATTGAGAGTTGATAGGTTCCAGAGCCAAAATTAGCAGTGATAATAAAGGGACCTAGCTAGTTGGGTTCAAACTTCCCCTTGCGTTCTCTATGTGATTGATTTTTAGGATTCTCTCTCAAGACTAGATCGCCAACCTAAAATTCTCTGTGTCTAACTTTCTTTTTGTAGCCTCTAGACATTCTCTTCTAATATACTCTGAGATGATCATATGATGCTTGTCTGTGCTCATCTAGTAGTTCAAGTTCTTGCAACTTAGACACTCTGTAGTCATCATTAGTTACTAGACCATGCATTATGATTCTTAGTGATGGGATTTCAACCTCAATAGGTAGTACCACTTCAGACCCATAAACTAAAGCGAATGGTGTAGCCCCAGTGGGCATTCTGATACTTTTTGTATAGGCCCAGAGAGTTAGATTGATCATGAGATGCTAATCTCTTCCTATTTTATTAACTGTATGATGCAATATTTTCAATAAATTCTTGTTTGAAGCCTCTTCTTGTCCATTCCCTTGAGGATAGTAGATAGATGACCAATGTTGTGTAATCTTGAATTTGGCACATAAATCATCTAAGTCTCTATTCTTGAATTGTCCACCATTATCTGTGACTATAGAGTCTGGAATACCATACCGACATATGATTTAGTTCAGGATGAACATTGATATTTGATTGTCAGTTTCTTGAGTCAAAGGGACTACTTCTACCCATTTTGTGAAATAGTTTGTAGCTGTAATAATATGGGTATGTCCATTATAAGAATGAGGATGTATGGCTCCTATAAGATCAAATGCCCATTGGTGAAAAGGCCATTGTGTAGTAAAGGGAATTAGATCTCTCCCTGGTGCATGAATTAAGTTACCATGTACTTGACACCTTTGACAATTCTTTGCAAACTTTATAGCCTCTTTTTCCATTTTAGGCCAATAGTACCCAAACCTAATAAGTTTTTGAGCTAGTGTTAAACCATTGTAATGTGATCCACATATACCTTTATGGACTTCCTCTAATGCACTTTGAGACTCTTCTCATTCTAAACATCTAAGGAGTGTCCCATCTAGACCTCATATTTATAGACCGTTACCAATGATGACATACCAGGATGCCTTGCAAATAAGGTATCATTTCTCAAAGTGGTTGAAGGTATCAAGAATTATTTGGTCTTGGAGATAGGAGAAAATGTTTTTGTATCGGGATGAATCATGACCAACAATAGTACAGATCATGTGGGTTTTGGGGGAATCATATGCAGGATAAGATAGTGCTTCCACCAGGAACTTGTAGCATAGCTCATGTTTGGGCTGCTGTAATAAAGTAGATAGCATTGCCATAGCATCAACAACTTTATTCTCTATTCTAGGAATTTGTTCAAAGGTGATAGATATGAAATATTTCTTTAGATCATCTACTATTCTCTTGTATGGGATCAACTTTCCACCTTTCGTTTGTTGATACACATCATTGACTTGGTGTATTACAAGCTGTGAGTTTCCATGAATGTGTAGCTTTGTTATCCTCCATTCAATTGCTATTTTCATGCCATTAAGAAGGGCATCATATTCAGAAATATTGTTTGTGCAAGGAAACTTTATTCTGAATGCTTTAGGGATTGAGTATCCTTGAGGAGTGATGAACAATATGCATGCTCCAGATCCATTCTTTGTATAGGAGCCGTCAAAGATAACTTCCATGCTCTAGAAGAAAGATTCATGATAGAGGACTCTAGGAATTCCATTTGCATTGGTGTATCACCAAACAAAGGTGTGTTATCTAGTTGATCAGAAATAACTTGGCCTTTGATAGCTTTTCTTTCAACATATTCAATGTCAAATTCACTTAATAGCATCACCCATTTGGCTAATCTACCTGTGAGGGCCGCTTTGCTTAGTAAGTATTTTAGTGGATCAATCTTAGCTACCAAATGTGTGGTATGAGCTAACATGTAATGTCTTAGTTTTTGTGATGCAAAGATCATAGCTAGACAAGCTTTCTCAATCATGGATTATTTCTTCTCATATGCTACCAATGTTCTAATGATATATTATATAGCTCTTTCCTTCTTGTTCTCATTGTTCTGTGCTAGTAATGCCCCTAATGATGTATTTGTGGTGAAGACATATAAGATCAATGGCTTCCCTTGTATAGGATGCATAAAAATAGGAGGATTTGATAGATATTTCTTGATATGATTAAAGTTCTTTTCACATTCCTCGTTCCATGCAAAAGTCACACCTTTATGTAATGTTTTCGTGAAAGGCTGTGATATGTCTGTTAGCTGAGATATGAAGTGTCTGATAGATTATACTCTCCCTTGTAATGTTCTCATTTGACTAATATTCTTGGGAGGTTGCATCTTCATGATAGCTTTAACCTTTTCCAGATCTACTTCAATTCCTTTCTTTGAAACAATGTAACCTAAGAGCTTTCCATAGTTTGATGCATCATGTCATGAAAGATAGATGTCATAACTCTTTGATATGTAGCACCAGCATTCTTAAGCCCGAATGGCATGACATTCCAATAGAAGGTACCCCACATGCATGTGAAAGAAGTTTTCTCTTGATCTTCTAGAGAAATTTTTATTTGGTTGTATCTAGAAAAACTATTCATTAAAGAATACATCTCAAAGCCCGTAGTCATGTCCACTATCATATCAATATTTGGTAATGGAAAATCATCCTTAGGGCATGCCTTGTTTGCATCTCTAAAATATGTGCATAATCTTATAGATTTTTCTAGTTTTGATACTGGAACTATGTTAGAGATCCATTCTACATAATCAATAACACTGACAAATCTGACTTTTAGTAGTTTCTCTAATTCAGCTTTGACCAAGAGTGCAACATGTGGATGCATCTTTCTCATTTTTTGCTTAATAGGTTTGACCCTTGGAATTATAGATAAATGGTGCATTATAAGATTGGGATCCAACCCTGGCATATCTAAATATTTCCATGAAAAGTTGATCTTCTTTTCTATTAGGAATGTAGTAAATGTTTGTTTTTCTTCTTCTAATAAGGATTGTGCTACATGAATCAACTATGGTTCCTCTACTGTTCCCAAGTTGATAGATTGAGTAGGCTCAATCAATATTAGAGATCTATCCTATAAATGACTTAGAAGGACATCAAATATCTCATCCTTAGGCACCTCAGAGAGGTTTTCAACTTCCGATACGTCTTTTATTTTTACTTTTGTAGGTTCTGAGATTGCCACAAAGTGGTTGTCACCCTCAAAACTCTTTTTCTTTTTTATTTTTATTCTTATTCTTTTGACTAAGATACTTGATGTCCGACTCTATCATGCTAACGCTCGGTTCACTGATGGAACTCATCATAGGTTCAACTGCATTGAGGTAGCAAGCAAGGGCATAGTCATTTGGAAAAGTATACATACCTTGGCTCGGATTCGTGGAGGTTTGGTCAAGAAGTTCAGGATGTTGGATAGTCGAGTGGGGAAGGATTGGGAAATAGTGTTTATGGATATGGATCTATCATCATTGGTCCTAACCCAACTCTCGAGCTTGAAAGTGATATAACAACTCAAAATGTTCAATTCGTGAATAGGCTCAATGTCATTATGGGAATCCAGTTCAGCCATAGGTGGATCAGACTTGTTAAGTTTGTCATTTCGCTCTAGACTTACATTGGATTTAGGTGCATATTGGTGAATAACATCAATATGTTTCTCTGTGATAAGCTCATCTTCTTCTAGAATGACCCCCCACTCATAATCATTTGATTCTTCATCTAGGCCTCTTAGAAAGTCAAGAATATGTGTAAAGTTAGGGTGAATCCCCCAAGCAGGATTTCCCTCAGATTTTGATTTGAATTCATACTCATGAGAATCTGTCTTAGAATAGTTGCCACCTTCCTCCCTGTCTGTTTGGTTTTCCTCAAGATCAGCTGGTTCTTGTGGTGCAACTGTCTTTTGTTCCATAGTAGGTTCTTGTGTTTGTACTATATTGATTCTTTTTATGGGGTCATCTTCATCTTTGAGGAGGTCTAGTATTTCTTTAGGAAAATGCTCATAAGGAATGAGCTCATCAATAGTATCTAAATCATCACTATCAGATTGTGGCATTTCTTCCTTTAGTTTAATTGTTGTTGGTGGTTCAAGCTATTCTAAGACGTGTGGAGAGTTTTTGCTAAGATAGAAAGACTTCTTCTGATAGCCTAGACCTATTGTATTCTTGTTTTTTCATCCATAATGATCAAGAGGTGATAGAAGACCTTTACCTTGTAGTCCTAGAGGTCCTTTTCCAGTATATCCCATTTTTGCGATTAATTTATCCCCTGGTCCATATGACTTTTGAGGAATTTTGCTTAAAGTGGAGTCACATTTTTGGACTAATTGGGATTGAGACTCATCCTTGTATAACCATGCAAGCATGGCTTCATCCTCTTCAAACTCTTGTTTAGATACTTTCTCTATGACAAAGCTTCCATTAAATATGACCTGGGATTCTTTAGCTGTGAGTTTTGCTTTGTCAGAAGGTTCTCTATAAGATTTTGGGGACAATGGGAGAGAGGTGAGAGATAAAACTAGTTCTATTATGTATTCTCCCATGCCCTTGTCTTTTATTTTGACCTCATTTGCAATGTTTTCCATATTGGATGTTGACACAATGTCTAGCTGCTTAGTGGAAGATTCTCTATTATTAGGAACAAGTTTGTCAGCACTCTCTTTCAAGGCCTTGCAAGTTGTAGATATGTCAGCTGGAATGGTCACCTCTACTCCTTCATAAGGAAATTTCAAACATTGATGGTACATGGAAGGAATATCTCACATTTCATGTATCTAGGGTCTCCCTTGGAGAATTTTATAAGCCAAAGGTAGATCAAGAACTTGACATGTGATATCTTTGATAACTGGCCTTGTTCTGATAGGTAAAACAATCATTCCTTTGGAAGACCTTTCTTATTCATCATATGCCTTGATATTTATCTTCTTTTTAAGATCCATAGAAGCTTCTAATAACCTCATTTGTGTGATCAAGCTATAAGAAAAAATGTTGAGACCAGCGCCTCCATCTATCAACATGTGTTTGACACGATGGTTTTGGATTAAGACTTCAATGTGCAAGGGCTAGTTATGCAGATGACTCAAGGAGTTATCATCTTCTTCTAAAAAGGAGATATACTGGGGAGACGTCAGATGACCAACCATAGTCTGGAATCTATCTAAATCAAGGTTGTTAGGAACATTGGATCCGAGCAGAGCTTTGTCTAGAATGGCTCTATGAGATGGAGATATCTGAAGCAACTCAAACATGGAGATTTTTGAATTTTTATGTTGGAGTTGTTGGACAATACTGTATGATGTAGGTCTCGTGTCTTTAGAATTTGATGACTTAGAGGTATCCTTATGTTTAGAAGCAAATGAAAGATTAAAAGGCACCTTAGGGACATTGGATGAATCTGAATTTTGTCCTTGTGGATGTGCCTGAGCTTGTGATCGAGTGACTGCATTTTTTGATTGATTATCTCTATCTTTTCTTACAATTGTAATGACATTGCAACACTCAAATAGGCATGGTTTAACCATATTTATGACAACATTATTTCTAGAGTAGGCATAATTGACTTTAGCACCCACATTAGGCTGAGAAGATGAATATCCTTGATTATGCTTCAAAAATGGTTATGTGAATGCCGTATGATCATTATTGCTTTTATGATTGTCAATGATGATTTCTCCATTATCAATTTTGTCTTGTATGATGTGCTTCAAGTGTATGCAGTTATTGGTTTTATGACCCTTATTGCGATGGAAGTCATAGAAATCATTCTCTCTCCACCATTTTGGTTTAGGTTCAGGATCAAATACCTTTATCTCAGGCAAGGTGATGATGTTGTTGGCCAAAAGAGTTTTCATAGCTCGATTCCAAGGACTCTCCAAGAGGAGTAAACTTGCGTTTAGGATCCAAGGTTTATAGTCAGATGGCTTCTTGTTTGATTCTATTGCTTTGGCCTCTGAGGCTTTGCTAGCTTGGGTGCCAATAGTGAGATTGAAAGTGGGTGCCTTAGATGGGGCACGCATATTATCAACAATGCCATCTGTGACAACACCTTTATTCTTGTTCCAATTTTTTCCTTTGTCTTTAGAACTAGATCTAGATTCATACTTGTCTTTTTGAAGTGATATGTCTCCTTTTTGTACAAGTAATTTCTCAATTTTGACTGCATTTTCTACCATTTTATCAAAGGATGTATGATTTTGTATTTGCAAATGGTAGTTGATTTCTGGAACAAGATTGTTGATGAAGATTTCCAACTTCTCATTTTCTGGGATAGGTCTAGCATATAGAGAAAACTTCTTCCTCCATCATTTGAGAAAATTTAGGAATGGTTCTCTTGAGTTTTGTTTCAGATTGCAAATGTCGATCATAATGACCAGATGCTAGATGTTGTAGGAGTATTGTTGATAGAACAATTTGATTAACTCCTCAAAATTTTTGATTGTTGGAGGCATTTTTGAGAACCAATGAATGGCAGACACTCCCAGAGATCGAGGGAAAAGACACATTAGGTAGGTTGGTTCATGCATGAACTCCATAGATTGAGTACAGAATTCTCTGACATGATCTTGAGGATCAGAGTTTCCATCATATTTGTCATATTTAGGCATTTCCACTCTCTTCGGCAATGGTGGCATGTACAAGTCTTTATCAAATAGAAAAGGGCATAGAGCCTCCATGGAGAACTCCTTAGGTTCCTTTTCTTTCTCTATCTTATTGAGATTGACTTGCATGGTATGCATCTATTTCATCATGGATGTGATAGGAGTCTCTTGCTCATGTGTAATGATATCTTCAACATTAAAGTTTGGAGGAAGTTTAGCCCCTTGGTGAGCCAACTCTAGGAAGTATGTCTCCTTTTCTTCTTTCAAGAAGTGCCTCATCATTTTCTTCAAGTTATCATCTTTTTTATATTGAGCAATTTCAGTAGGTGTGGGTTCTTGATCTGCACCATGTTGTGATTGATGTCCTTAGGAACCTTGGCTTGCACCTCCTCCTTGAGACATAGTGTTGTTAAGAGAACTATTAGGGATTAATCGATGGGGAGTTTCTTGATGACCTACATGTATTGATACAGGAGGAGTGACGTAACCACCTATCAAGTAAAGATTTCCAAGAGTGTCTTCTACAAATTTAGTTGTGTCAAAAGGTTGATGAAATGTCTCAGCAATCACAGAAGATGTGGCTGAAGAGAATCTAGGTTTTTTTCCTTGTGTTCACTGTGATGAAGCTCTTGTTTTCACCATTAACCTTGGGTGAAGCAAAAGAGAAAGATGAAGACAACTGAAGAATGACTTGATTCAAGAAGATCGAATGATGAAACCTTGTCAAGATTGGATTGATTGAAGATTAGATTGGATGTAAATGAAGGATACTGTGCCCTAGTAGTATGGGTAGACTCCCAAAAGATGGCGGACATGAGCTCGCAACACTTAGCTATTTTGATGAAGATTGAATTGAAGAGAATGTTGACAAGGTTTTGACACGAGATGAAAAAAGACTCAAATCGATAGATCAGAAGGCTAGATTAGACTCAAGAGACCACTTCAGGAAAATGATTGGATTCTTTCTAGTTACTACTCTATTCCTAACACAATGATTTTTTTGACAGAATCTGGAAATAGGCTGTAAAAATTGGATTCCTGGCAATTTGGCAAGTTTTTGGAAATTTTTCAAAATTCTCATACGACTTTCTCTAGGCTTGTATGAGTCTGGGTAGGCTCTAACATGACAATTGACAAGACTCATATGACAATTGCAATGCTCGTACAATAGTTGATAGCAGGTTTTTAATTTTTGCTTGTGATTTTTGAAAAAACTTGTATGACAATATACAAGCTCTCATATGACAATCTACGGGTCCTTATATGACAAAGAGGCAAAACTCATAGGACTTTATGACCCTATGGGATGACTTTTGACTCCAGAAAGGAATTTTGCATCAAATTTGCAATTTCTCAATTTTTAGAATTAGTTTGTTTGCAAGGTTTTTTGTCCAGATTTGAAGTTCATTTCGGGATTGTTCATTTTTTATAACCAAGTAGATAAAAAAGCATGCCGAACAACAAGAAAGTGATTTAAAGCATGTCTGAAAACAATGAACAGGGGAAAGAGAAACCATGTGCATGACAAAATCAAGTGACTTATTTTGCTAATTCCTAGGAACGTTACTTGTGTATGTTCTCAAAAGTTTTTCAATAACGCACATAGTCCTAGAAAAAGAAAAATTTGGCCTCACTAGGGTTTTTAGTAATGGTCTGACTCTACAACTTTTGTGATCTCAAGAGGGCGAACTCCAATCCAAGCACACCGAGGTTTTGACATAGTCTAATAATTTAATCAATCAAGAGCTACTAAAGAGATCTGACAGCCCAACAAGAGACCACACTCATGGAGATTTCTTCCACAAAGACATTTATATAGTGGTTGTTTCTACCATGGTGAAAATGGCTATTACCACTTGAGGTTCCATCCACATGGTTGACCCAATAAAGGGAATGTCCACTATGGTTAACCCTCTCTAAAGGTGACTCACAAAAGATACCACATGGGGACTTGGTCTAGATCCAAGGATTTGAGTTTATGATACTACCCAAAAAGGGAGTAGAGTATAGTCCTCTAGACTTATCACTTTTACCCAAACACAATAGACAAATTAATCCGACACACTAAGACTGAAATTATCTCACCAAGATTTGTGATGTCAACAACCATGTCTATCGATCTCTCTGAAGAGATAACTTATCGATCAAAAGCTAAGGACCAAACCAAGTAGAATGTGAGACAATCTTAGTAACCTCCCTACCTACAAGGGGATCTATCATCAAGAAGATCTTTGCATGCATGAACAAGAAAATGAAGCCCACTCTCTCTAGATCATCCACAAATAGTGTTCATAGGGCTTATTTACTATGTGTAAAAAATATGCAAAAAGCAAATCTATGTTCATTTTATAGCCCAAAACTAAAGTGTGAATTATGAAAGCTGGAAAGGCACACAAGCTTGACACGTGAGATTTCATTTTATATCCAAAATTAAAGTGTTATCAGATTGAATAGAATACCTGAGTTCCTCGCAATGTGCTTAGTAGATTTTACCTATTTTAGCAATCTTGCTGCGCTTTTCCAATCAAAATCAACAATTACCAGTCATAAATAGAAGATCTCAATTGTTAGGGTTAGATGTTAGTCCAAATCCAAAAATCAAATCTAGAAAACTACCTAAAAATTTGAAATGACAATTGAATTCTGATGGTAAAATTTGTATGACAACTAGTTACCTCATGTATGACAATCTGGAAACTCATACGATAGTGGGTGTCTACCCACACAACAGAGTATCTCCCAAATGACAATGTGTAAGTTCTGGTATGATTCTTGAAAGTCTCAAATATCGTACGACAGTTAGGGGGTCTTGGTATGACTTTTTGACAAAACTCGTATGAAAAATGTACAGACAGAAAATAAAAATCACAGTTTTGGCCAGAAAATGATAGAAAATTGATAGAAAATTGATAGAAAATATTAAAATAGAAATGGAAATCCATTTCAGGGCCCCATGGTGGGTGCCAGAAATGTGTGTGTGAAAATTGTACCTAGCTGCGGACATAACACTTCAGTAAAACATTAGAGGTTAGCAAAATCAAAATTTGTAGATAAATGAAACTATGCTAACCAGGTGATTTACTGCCTTCTAGTAGATGCGAGTATGGTATTCTCAAATTAGACCGAGATCAATGATAATGCAACACCTAAATGAAGGATTTGAATGAAAAAAGATGAATGTAGAATGAATGCAAATTAATCTATATTTTTGTATTTTCTATGCTATAAGATGAAGATCTTGATATGAAACTAATCTAGAATGGAATGAAATGATATGAAAATTTGATCTAAGAATGATATGAACTAATATGAAAAACTATGCAAAGCTATGAAAACTATGAATTGATCTCACAAAGTCGCCTGTCGCAAAAGTTTGATTCTTTGTGTGCAATTTCACCACAATAATTGTACAAATTCAAGAGATGTGAAATGAAGAGCTGAGCCTTGTTTTTATAGAAATCCAGGGTTTGAGGATGCATAAGAAAAACCATAAATCACTCTTGATAAACTCGGGTTGATTTTTGAGTTAACAAGAAATTAAGAATAAATAAACTCATAAAATCATGCAAAAGTAGTTTTTATCTCAAAATAGAGTTTTAGTTCACTTTTTCAACTCATCATCAAATGTTGAGTTTAGAAAGTTAACAAATTGAAATTGAAAGTTGATTTAAAGTTAACTGCTTTTCTGATTGTGCATGATTTAATATGAATTAATTTAATAAATAAAGTAATTTATTTTCCACTTAACTAATTTTGAATTAAAATAACTGATTTATGGGTTAATCAATTATTAAATCAAACTTTTATTCCAAACTATATCATTAAATATTTACAACTGACATTAATTAGTTAAATAAGAATTTAATCAATTAGTCATAAGATTTTTTATTTATTGTCAAAACTAAATAATACAATATAGGAATAAATGTAGTTAAATCTAATTAAATAATTAAGTGGCAGTATTAAATCTAATTAATTAAATATTTAGAATATTCATTTAATCAAACTTTAGGATAAATATGATTTATCGCCAAATAATTATTAAATCAAAGATAATTAGGATAAAGTAGGAATATTTCAAGGAATGTTCTCCGATGCAGAATTAAGATAATCAATTTTTGATAAGCCGATGTGCAGATGTGCCTTAGGTTAGGTCTTTGATGTTGATTTTGATCGAATAGTTGATGTAAGAGGTTAATGAACCTATAGCCCATTTTTGGGGTATTACAGTTACAGGTATGAATACTTTGAGGTTGTTGAAGGATCATGCATAAGTTACAAGCATGAAGCCTTTCGGCTGAATTAAATTGAAGAGGAAAATATTTTGGAGAATTTATTGAGGGGGCATACATAAGTCACATGTATGGGACCTTCCAGTTGAACCACAGTAGTTGATTGAAGACACTAAGGAGATTATAGAAGTTTCATGTATAATTACAAGCATGAAGCTTTCTGATCAAATCAGAAAGGGGAAAAGACCAAATGTTTGAGGAGATTGTTAAAGGGACATACATAAGTTCTAGGTATGAAACCTTTCAATTAAATCATGGAGATGTTGAAGACTAGTTATTGAAGGGACACGATATTTTGTCTTGAAACCTTTCAGCCCAATAAATCAATCATACTTTTCTATAGGAATTTTTTTTGCAGGCATTGACTACTATACATGAATCAGATTTGTATTCAAAGGATGGAGCTCATTAAGAATCAAACAACATATTTCAACCATAAGAGTGGTAAAGTTATATACAATGGAGGAAGTGGAGTAAAGAAGCAATTCATCAACCCTAGAAATATGCAGAGATATAAAATATTCAAAATGAAAGGGTTTTGTGGCTACTCTTTTATGACTACTTTGACCGAGAACCCCATATAATAACATTGCTACTAGACTACTGTTATATTCCACAACAACAAATATATTCAGGAATATGTCATACTTGGTGATGGTAGTGAGATATGTCTAAAGAGGTGCATGAATCAAAATGGAAACATCATATCTTATTGAATGAGGAAGTGACATTTTTGTTTTTGAAATTCATCATGTGAGCAATAATGAGAGTCCAGAAGTCAAATAAAGAGTAGCAATGCCATCAAGATCTAATGATGTATAAAAAGTTCACTTCATATCATGAAAGTCACAAAATCAAAATACATTAAGGAGTAATCAACAAAGAATTAATGATGACAATCATTCTAGGGAGCATCAATAATGGTACTATATCATCTTAATAGTGGATAATAGATATACAATTTGCATAGAGGATCACAAATTTCTCAGGTTTATCTGTGGTTTGCAATAGCATTGATCTATGACTGTCAAATCAATCATAGCAGTCAAAGGATAGTCATAGACATGATATGGTATGTCCAAAATAGTGATATCATAAATAAATAAAAACTATGAATTTCTTTGCAAAGAACCTCTCTAAAACACCAGGCTTGAAGAAAATACAGCATTTTTAAGAATTTAAGTTCCCATACTCAGAGGTGTAAAGAAAATTTGTAGTTTTGTTTTAACATAAAGTGGATTGTATCTTTCAAAGTAGTGAAAGTCCATGTAAAGATAGTGGTAGGTTTTTCATAGTTAAAGAAATGAATGCTATTCAAAGAGGTTATGCATCTAACCCTAGTCTCATAAGTTTCAATGGGGATAAAGCTTTAAAACCTCAATAATAGACACAAAGAAAGTTTCATTTACAAATCCAAGGATTTCAAGAAGGTTCTTTAGAGTATCACAGCCATGTAAATAGCTTTAATACATTTGCAGAGTTGTGGATATCAAGTATCCATAAGGCCCTCGAGCTTCAAAACTCCCAAATACAGTTACAAGTATTATGAAGTGGCTACCAGAGTACAAGGGAAACAATGGAATGATATAGTAGATACCCAAATTAATAGTTTTGAGCTTTCAACTTACAAGGGTCACTGAAAAAGTAAAATGAGGTCAACAAGCACAAAAGAGTTATTACTCCTCAGCAGCTCATAGAAAAGGATGAAGGATTTTGTCAAGAAAGTAGGAGATTTAAGTATGGTGTCCAAAAATAGGAAAAACTTATGGATTGTTTTCATTTTTTATAAATTATAATCAAAGAATTTCATATCAAGTAAGTGGATCACAATGAGAAGATACACACTTGTACACAAGCATGGACAAAATATTCTGAAGGCTTTCAATAAAAGCTTCGTGTAGTCACTAGAGGTTCCGAGAAAAGAATCCAAAGAATTTGCATCCTTAACCAAGAGGAGAGTGGTGGCTAGGGAAGTCATTCATGGTGGCATTCAATAGAGAAACATTACTTCTTCAAGCATTTTCAAACCCTACTGAAGGTGGCAGCTAAGGGTGTAGAGCGGCAGCAAGAGTAAAAGATAATGATTTGAATGAAGTCTTTTAGGGTTTCTACCCTTTGTAATTCATAGTCTTGAACTCTTGTCTCTTTCACCCATAGGTTAGACTTTAGTTAGGTTTTATTTCCTTGGTAAGAATCGATTTCATTAAGCATGAGGAGATAAGCTTTTATTTAAACAACAAAAAATATTTCATTAATATTAAACATATAAATTAATGAATATCTTTGTTTAAAATTTATGTAAGTGATATTTTTTGTTTAAATAAAAGTTTATTTTTAGATTTATGTTTTTTCTAGAGATAATATTGATCAAAATCTTAAAATAGGTAATTTAACGAATATCATTTTACAAATATTCATTAAATTATATATTTTAAGATTTTGATCTATATTACTTATAGATAAAGTATAATCTTTATTTCTTTTATGGTTTTTACGTTTTAAATGTATTTATTCATTGTTAACAACGATATCCTTGGGAGAAGGTTTGTAAGCCTACTAGGAAAGGGGGTCTTGGTCTTCGCACTATAAGAAGTATGAATGACTTTCTTATGGCCAAACTCTTTTGGAGATTGTTCAAGAAATTGGTGGAATGGAGCACCATATGGCACAACAAATATAACAGGGACAATACTGATTTCAATAATTTTTTGAACCATGAAACTATCCAAGGAGGATCTTGCATTTGGAACAATGCCTTGAGAAGAAAGGATTTGATCAAGAAGGGTATCAAATGGAAGGTTGGTAATGGCAAGAATATTCTTTTTTGGGAAGATACATGGATTTTTGATAAGTCTCTCAATGAGTTTCCAATCTGGAAGGAAAATATGATTCAATGTAAACAGTTTTTGGGAATTCATGTGGCTGACTACTGGGAGGGGGATAAATGGACTGATTTGGCTAGGGTGGATCCTTCTCTTAGAAGCTTGAATAAACTTTTGAATGCTTTCTTTCTTGTTGATGAAGAGGATACTCTAATTTGAAAATATAATGCAAATGGCTCTTTCTCGGTTTCCTCTCTGTACATGCAGAACTTTGAAGATAGCCCTGAACCTTATTGGGCTAGGCTTGGTACAAGGGTTTAACACCTAAAATTAATGTTTTTTTCTAGATCGTATTGCAGGATAAAGTTATAACAATTGAAAATCTTAGGAAAAGAGGCCTTGTTCTAACCAATAGATATTTTCTTTGCAAAAACGATGAGCAAAATATCAACCATATGACTATCCACTGTTCTTTTCCTAGGAAAATTTGGGGAAAATTCCTTGATTTGATGAATATGGAGTGGGTGTTTCCTCGGGACATTCAGGAGTTGTTCACTTGTTGGAAGCCACCTACTAATAACAAATTCTTACTCTCTTTTTGGAACTTCTTCCTTTCTTTCATGTGTTCGGGGGTTTGGAAAGAAAGGAATGATAGAATTTTTAGAAATAAGGAGTCTAGTTGGGTTGTTATCTTCCACAAGATTAAGAGTTCTCTTTTGGAAAATTTGGGGTTGATAAAAAATTATCAGGACCCGAAGAATGATTGGGAGGTTAAAGTCTATAATAATTGGAAGCTTGAAGGTGGACAACTCTTACTTTAATCCTAAGAGTATTTCCAAGCCTTGGCGTCTTGTTTTGTTTTTTATTATTGGCTACATTACCCTTAATGGTCGTTATACTAAAATTTACAACCATCATTTAATTCTTCTGAATCATTTTAGGCATGGGGTTAAAATCAATTTCCATTTTTACATTTTGAGTTCTTTGAATGCCTCTATCCTCAACTGGCAAAGGGATCCGGAGGGTGATCATGCCTACCATGTGTAATACCCCCAAAATGGGCTATAGGTTCATTAACCTCTTACATCTTCAAATCAAATGAAATCGACATCAAAGTCCTAACCTAAGGCACATCTGCACATCAAAACATCAAAATCTAATTGATTATCCTAAATTCTGCATTGGAGAATATTCCTAGCAATATTCCTATCTATCCTAATTATCTTTAATTTAATGATTATTTGGTGATAAATCCTATTTATCCTAAAGTTTGATTAATTGAATATTTTGAATATTTAATTAATTAGATTTAATATTGCCACTTAATTATTCAATTAGATTTAATTAAATTATTCCTAAATTGTATTATTTTATTTTGACAATAAAGCTAAAATCTCATGACTAATTGATTAAATTCTTATTTAATTAATTAATGTCAATTGTCAATATTTAATAATATAGTTTTTGAATAAAGTTTGATTTAATAATTGATTAACCCATAAATCAATTTTTTTAATTCAAAAATCAGTTAAGTTGAGAATAAATCACTTTATTTTTTAAATTAATTTATAATTAAATCATGCACACTCAGAAAAGAAGTCAACTAGAAATTAACAATCAATTTTAAAATTGAAACTCAACATCTGATGATGAGTTGAAATCTAATCTAAACTCTATTTTGAGTTAAACATTGCTTTTGCGTGATTTTTGTGAGTTTATCTCTGATTTCCTGATAACTCAAAAATCAACCTGAGTTTATCAAGAGTGATTTATGGCTTTTCTCCTGCATCCTCAAAGCCTTGGATTTCTATAAAATTAAGGCTCAGCTCTTCACAATTATCTCATCAACACTTGAATTTGCACAATTACTCTGGCGAATTGGCGATTGAAGGATTAAGCACTTGCGACAAGTGATTTGTGAGATCTCTCATAGTTGATCATAGTTTTTGCATAGTTTCATGTCATAGATTTTCATATTCATTCATGGAATTCTTAGAATAATCTGCATTCAATTTCATTCATTTAGCTTAGATTTATACAGTTTCTCATATTATTGCATAGAAAATACAAAAATCTAGATTAATTTGCATTCATATAGTCTTTCATATTTTGTATTCAAATCCTTTGTTTAGGTGTTTCATTGTCACTAATCTTGATTCCAATCTGAGAACATCATACTCGCACCTACTAGAAGGCAATAAATCATTTGGTTAGCTTAGTTTCAATTATTTGTCAAATTTTGATTTCTGCTAACTTCTAATGTTTTACTGAAGTGTTGTGTCTATAGCTAGGTACAAAATTCACACACACATTTCTGGCACCCACTGTGGGGCCTTGAATTGGGTTTCCATCTCTTCTAATTCACTTCTATCTATTTTTCTATCATTTTTTGGTCTATTCTATGATTTCATTCTCTATTCGTACATTTTTCATATGACTTTTATCAGAAAGTCATACCAGGAAGACCCCATTTTTGTATGAAAGTTGATTCTATTGAGGCTCGTATCAGAAGCTATACATTATCATTTGGGAGCTTGATTGTCATTTGGTGAGACACCCACTATTATACAAGTTTCCTGACTGTCGTCTAGAAGTTAACCCACTGTCGTACAAATTTTGACTTTAGGATTCACTTGTCGTTTCATAATTTTTGGCAATTTTTTAGATTGATTTTTGGATTTGGACTAACAGCTAACCCTAACAATTGAAACATTCTATTTTTTACTGATATTTGTTGAATTTGATTGGGAAAAGCACAACTAAATTGCTAAAATAGGTAAAATCTACTAAGTACATTGCGAGGAATTTATGTATTCTACTACGATCTGATAAAATTTCAATTTGGACATAAAATGAACTCTCACATGTCAAGCTTGTGTGACTTTTCTTTCTTTCGTATCACAGACTTCATTTTGGGCTATAAAATGAACATAGATTTGCTTTTTGCATATCTGTTACACATAGTAAATAGGCCCTATGAATACTATTTGTGGATGATCTTGAGAGAGTGGGCTTCTTCTGCTTGTTCATGCATGTGAAGCTCTTCTTGATGAAGGATCCCCTTATAGGTAGGGAGGTTACTAAGAGCGTCTCATGTTCTACTAGATTTGTGCGTCTTCAACTTTTGATTGATACATTCTCTCTCCGGAGAGGTTGATAGATCATAAGCGATTGACATCATAGATCTTTGTGAGATAATCTTGGTCTTAGCATGTCGGATTAATTTGTCTACTTTTTTTTGGTTAAAAGTGAAAAGGCTAGAGGACTATGCTCTACTCCCTTTTTGGGTAGTATCAGAAACTCAGATCCTTGAATTTGGAACCAGTCTCCATGTGGTATCTTTTATGAGTCACCTTTAGAGAGGGTTAACCATAGTGGACATTCCCTTAATTGGGTCAACCACATGGATGGAACCTCAAGCGGTAATAGCCATTTTCATCGTGGTAGAAACAGCCGCTATATAAATGTCCTTGTGGAGGAAATCTTAACAGGTGTGGTCTCTTGTTGGGCTATCAGATCTCCCTAGCAGCTCCTGCTTGATTAAATTCTCAAATTGTGTCAAAACCCCAATGTGCTTGGATTGGAGTTCACCCTCTTGAGATCACAAAAGTTGTAGAGTTAGACCATTACTACAAACCCTAGTGAGGCCAAATTTTTCATTTTTTTAGGAACATGTGCGTTATTGAAAAACTTTTGAGAACATACACAGTTAGCATTTATAGGGATTAGCACAATAAGTCATCATTGCTTGTTCATGCACAAGGTTGCTTTTTCCCTTGTTCATTATTTTCAGATGATTGTCTACTTCCCTTGCTTGTTGTTTTGTGTGCTTGATATCTACTTGGAATATTTGAAATGGACTATTACACAGATCTTCAACACTAGACAGAAAACTTTGCCAAACAATTTGAAACTGAAAACCCAAAAATTGCAAAATCTAAAGTGAAATTCCTCTCTGGAGTCAAAATTCATCCCACAGTCTCAGATTGTCATACGAGTTTTTAGCAAAAGTCATTTCACAACTGTTGTATTGTTGTATGGTATCTAGTATATTTTCATACAAGTGTTGTCACCAGAAATCAAAAGAAAAATTATCCGTGGCAGCAATTGTCGTATGAGTCTTGCAATTGTCATTTGATAGCATACCCAGAGTCATATGAGTTTTCAGAAACTCATTTGGTAATTTTCAAAAAGTTGTCAAAGATTGGTCAAATTTGTCAAAAATCCAATTTTAATAGCCTATTTCCAGATTCTATCAAAATAGTCACTGTGTCAAGAACAGAGTAGACACTAGAAGAAAATTCTTTCATTTTCCTAAAGTGATCTCTTCAGTCTGATTTAGCCTTCTGATTTATTGATTTGAGTCTTTTTCATCTTGTGTCAAAACCTTGTCAAAATTATCTTCAAATTCAGTCTTGTTACTAAATGGATAAGTGTTGTGATCTCGTGCATGCCATATGTTGGGTGTTTACCCACACTACTATGGCACAATATCCTTCATTTATGTTTGATCAAATCTTCAATCAATTCAATCTTGACAAGGTTGCATCATTCGATCTTCTTGAATCAGGTCTTTCTTCAATTGTCTTCATCTTGCTTTCTTGCTTCACCCAAGGTTAATGGTGGAAACTAGAGCTTCCTCACACAATAAATTTAGAGAAGCACTTAACACCATGCCTTTGACTATTCACAAGGGTCCTACTCTTGAGCAACTCTACAATTCTGGTCTTTACGAAGATGACACTCTTGGCAATTTTTGATTGAAAACTGGTTATATGCCCCCTCCATCAACTCACAGAGGTAATCAACAAACTCCTCCTCAATCTATCCCAAGGAGTCCTAAAAGTCCCAACATGTCTCACAGAGGGACACAACATAGGTCTCAAGGACTCCATTCTCAACATGGTGTGGATCAAGAACCTACACCTTCTAAAATTGCTTGATATCAAAATGATGATGACTTCAAGAAAATGATGAGGCATTTCTTGAAAGAAGATAAAGAAGCATACTTTCTAGAGCTAGCTCATCAAGGAGCTAAACTTCCTCCAAACTTTAATGTTGAAAATATCATTACGCATGCGGAAGAAACTCCTATCACAACCATGATGAAATAGATGCATGCCATGCAAGTCAAGCTTAACAAACTAGAGAAAGAAAAGGAACCTAAGGAGTTCTCCATGGAGGCCCTATGCCCTTTTCCATTTGATAAAGACTTGTACATGCCACCATTCCCTAAAAGAGTGAAAATGCCTAAATATGATAAGTATGATGGAAACTCTAATCCTCAAGATCATGTCAGATAATTTTGTACTCAATCTATGGAGTTTATGCACGAACCAATCTACTTAATGCATATTTTCCCTTGATCTCTGGGAGGAGCAGCCATTCATTGGTTCTCTAGAATGCCTCTGACTATCAAAACTTTTGAGGAGTTAATTAAACTGTTCTATCAACAATACTCCTACAATATTCAACATCAGATCACCGTGATTGACATTTGCAATCTGAAACAATATCTAGGTGAACTATTCCTAAAATTTCTCAAGAGATAGAGGAATAAATTTTCTCTATATGCTAGACCCATTCCAGAAACTAAGAAGCTAGAAATCTTCATCAATAATCTTGTTCCAAAAATCAACTACCCTTTACAAATGCAAAATCATACATCTTTTGATAAGATGGTAGATAATGCGATCAAATTTGAGAAAGTACTTGTGAAAAAAGGAGACATCACACTTCAAAAGGACAAGTATGAATCTGGATCTAGTTCTAAAGACAAGAACAAAAACTAGAACAAGATAAAGGCATTGTCACAGATGGCATTGTTGATACTATCTATGCCCCATCCAAGGCACTCGCTTTCAATCTAACTGTTGGCACCCAAGCCATCAAAGCTTTCAAAGCTAAAGCAAAAAAGCCCAACAAAAATTCATTTAATTATAAACCTTGAGCTACATATCTTAACCGCAAATTCACTCCTCTTGGAGAATCCTTGGAATCTACCATGAAAACTCTATTGGAAAAAAAAATCATCGACTTGCTTGAGATAAAATTCTTTGATCCTGAACCTAAACCAAAATGGTGGAGAGGAAATGATTTCTATGAATTCCATCGCAATAAAGGTCATAAGACTAATAACTTCGTTCACTTGAAGCATATCATACAAGAAAAAATTGATAATGGAGAAATCACAATTGATAATCATAAGAGCAATAATGATCATACAGCATTCACATAACCATTTCCTAAACATGGTAAAGAAGATTCTTCTTCTTAGCCTAATATGGGTGCTAAATTCAATTATGCCTACTCTGGAAACAATGTTATTATCAATATGGTTGAACCATGTCTATCTGAGCATTGCAATGTCATCACAATTGTAAGAAATGATAGAGGTAATCAATCAGCTAATGTAGTTACTAGATCACAAGCTTAAGCACATCTGCAAGGACAAATACCAGATTCATCAAATGTCCCTAAGGTGCCTTTCAATATTTCATCTTCTTCTAAATAGAAGGCTACATCTAAATCATCAAATCCTAAAGACACGAGGCCTACATCATATAATATTGTCCAACAATTCCAACATACAAATGCTAAAATCTCCATGTTTGAGTTTCTTCGGATATCTCCAGCTCATAGAACCATTCTAGACAAAGCTTTTCTCAGATCTAATGTTCCATATAACCTTGATTTAGACAGATTCCAGACTATGGTTGGTCATCTTACGTCTCCCCAGTATATTTCCTTTTTAGAGGAAGATGATAACTCCTTGAGTCATTTGCATAACCAGCCCTTGCATATTGAAGTCTTGATCCAAAACCATCGTGTCAAACATGTGTTGATAGATGGGGGCACTGGTCTAAACATTTGTTCTTTCAGTTTGATTACACAACTAGGATTTTCAAAAATGGCCATTGATCCTAGAAAGAAGATAACTATCAAAGCATATGATGAGTAAGAAAGATCTTCCAAAGGAACAATTCTCTTACCTATTAGAACAAGTCCTGTTATCAGAGATATTATATGTCAAGTTCTTGATCTACCTTTGGCTTACAATATCCTTCTAGGGAGATCCTAGATACATGAAATGAAAGCTATTCCTTCTACATATCATCAGTGTTTGAAATTTCCTTATGAAGGAGTAGAAGTGATGATTCTAGTTGATCTATACACAACTTGCAATGCATTGAAAGAAAGTGTTGATAAACTTGTTCCTAATAACAAAGAATCTTCCACTAAGTAGCTAGACATTGCTTCAACATCCAAGATGGAAGACATTGCTAAAGAGGTTAAAATCAAAGGAAATGGTAGGAAAGAATATACTATAGAGCCAGTATTATCTTTGACATCTCTCCCTATATCACCTAAGTCCTATGGGCAAACTCTTAAAAAGTCCAAAATTGAGTCTAAAGAACCTCTTGAGGCATATAAAGGAAATTTTGTTGCAGAACAAGTATCTAAACAAGATTTTGAAGTTGTGCTTGCATGGCTCTATGAAGATGAACCTGAATCTCAAGTTGTTCAAACATGTGAGTCTAAAACATCAAAGATCCCTTCTAAGTCATATGCCCCAAGAGACAAATTGATCAAAAAAATGGGATATAAAGCAAAAGGACCTCTAGGACTATAGGTTAAAGGTCTTCTATCACCTCTTGATCATCATGGATGAGAAAACAAGAATACAACAGGTCTAGGATATAAGAAGAAGCCTTTTTGTCTTAGCAAGAACTCCCCACATGTCTTAGAATAGATTGAGCCATCCACAACAAATCAACTAAAGGGAGAAACAATAGAACAATCTAATAATGATGATTTAGACACCACTAAAGATCTTATTCCTTATGATCTCTTTCCTAAAGAAATAAAAGACCTCCTTGAAGTTGAAGATGATCTAATAAAAAGAATCAATGTAGTAGAAACACAAGAACCTACTATAGAGCAAGAGATAGTTGCACCACAAGAACCAGCTAATCTCGAAGACAATCAAATAGATAAAGAGGAAGGTGGTAGTTATTCTGAGACATATTCCCATGAGTATGAATTCAAATCAGAATCTGAGGGAAACCCTTCTAGTGGTATTCACCCTGACTTTACTCATGTTCTTAGATTTCCTAGAGGCATAGATGAGGAATCAAATGACTATGAATGGGGAGCCATTCCAGAAGAAGATGAGCTTATCATAGAGAAACATGTTGATGTTATTCACCAATATGCACCTAAACCCAACATAAGTCTAGAGTGAAATGATGAACTTATCGAGTCTGATCCACTGATGGCTGAAGTGGAATCCCACAATGACATTGAGCCTATTCATGAATTGAACATCTTAAGTTCTAATATCATCTTTGAACTCAAGCATTGGGTTAGGACCAATGATGACAAATCCATATCCATAAATACTATTTCCCAATCTTTCACCACTTTGACAATCCAAAGTCCTGAACTTCTTGACCAAACCTCTACAAATCTGAGCCAAGGTATTTATACCTTTCCCAATGACTATGCTCTTGCTTTCTATCTCAATGTAGTTGAGCCTATGAGGACTTCCATCAGTGAACTGAGCGTTAGCATGACAGAGTCAGACATCAAGTATCTTAGTCAAAAAAAATAAGAATAAGAATAAAAATAAAAGGAGTTATGAGGGTGAAAACCACTTTGTGGTAGTCTCAAAACCTACAAAATTAAAAATAAAAGATGTATCTGAAGGTGAAAACCTCTCTGAGGTGCCTAAGGATGAGATATTTGATGTCCTTCTGAGTCATTTATAGGATAGATCTCCAATTCTAATTGAGCCCACTCAATCTATCAACTTGGGAACAGTAAAGAACCATAGTTGATTCATGTAGCACAATCCTTATTAGAAGAAGAAAAGCAAAAATTTACAACATTCTTAATGAGAAGAAGATCAAATTTGCATGGAAATATTTAGATATGCCTGGGTTGGATCTTGATCTTATAATACACCATCTATATATAGCTCCAAATGTCAAACCTCTTAAGAAGAAATTGAGAAAGATGCATCCACATGTTGCACTCTTGGTAAAAGTTGAGTTAGAGAAGCTACTAAAAGCTAGATTCATCTATGTTATTGATTATGCTGAATGGATCTCAAATATTGTACCTATTTCAAAACCAGACAAATCTATAAGAGTATGCACAAATTTCAGAGATGTAAACAAAGCATGCCCTAAGGATGATTTTCCATTACCTAACATTGATATGATAGTGGACATGACTGTGGGCTTTGAGATGTGTTCTTTAATGGATGGTTTTTTTGGATATAATCAAATAAAAATTGCTCCAGAGGATCAAGAGAAAATTTCTTTCACATGTGCATGGGGTACCTTCTGTTGGAATGTCATGCCATTTGGGCTTAAGAATGTTGGTGCTACATATCAAAGAGCTATGAAATCTATTTTTCATGACATGATGCATCGAACTATGGAAGATTATGTTGATGATACTTCAAAAAAATCTATTCCAAGATCTGAACATCTAAATGGCTTGAGCAAGATTCAAGATAGAATGGAGAATTTTAGTCTTAGACTGAACCCTAAGAAGTGTGCTTTTGGTGTCACTTATGGAAATATTTTAGGCTACATTGTTTCAAAGAAAGGAATTGAAGTTGATCTAGCAAAAGTTAAAGCTATCATGGAAATGCAACCTCCTAAGACTATTAGTCAAATGAGAACATTACAAGGGAGAGTTCAATCTATCAGATGCTTCATATCTCAGCTAGCAGACATATCACAACCTTTTACAAAGACATTACATAAAGGTGTGACCTTTGCATGGAACGAGGAATGTGAAAAGAATTTTAATCATATCAAGAAATATCTATCAAATCCTCCTATCTTGATGCCTCCCATTCAAGGGAAGCCTTTGATCTTATATGTCTCTGCTATAGATACATCATTGGGGGCATTTCTTGCACAACATGATGAGAACAAGAAGAAAAGAGCTATACTATATTAGTAGAACATTGGTAGCATACAAAAAGAACTATTCTATGATTGAAAAGGCTTGTTTGGCTATGATCTTTGCATCACAAAAACTAAGACATTATATGTTGGCTCATACCATGCATTTAGTAGCTAAGATTGATCCACTAAAGTACCTACTAAGAAAAGCTACCCTCACGGGTAGATTAGCCAAATGGGTCATGATCTTAAGTGAATTTGACATTGAATATGTTGAAATAAAAGCTATTAAAGGCCAAGTTATTTTTTATCAGTTAGCAGATGCACCTTTGTTCGATGACACACCAATGCAAATAGAATTTCCAGATTCCTCTATCATGAATCTTTCTTCTAGAGAATGCCAATTGTTCCTTGATGGCTCCTACACATAGAATTGATCTAGGGTAGGCATCTTGTTTATCACTCCTCAAAGATACTCCATTCCTAAGGCATTTAGAATCAAATTTCCTTGTACAAACAATATTGTTAAATATGAAGCCCTTTTAAATAGTATGAAAATAGCAATTGAGTGGAGAGTAACAAAATTACACATTCATGGAGACTCACAACTTGTAATCCATCAAGTCAATGATGTGTATCAAATGAAAGATGAAAAGATCATTCCATACAAGAGAATGGTAGATGATCTAAAGAAATACTTCATATCTATCACCTTTGAGAAAATACCTAGAATAGAGAATAAGGCTTCTGATGAAATGACAACATTATCTACTTTATTACAGCAACCTGAATATGAGCTATGCTATGAGTTCCTGGTGGAAGCACTATCTTATCCTACATATGATTCCCCTAAAACCCACATGATTTGCACTATTGTAGGTCATGATTCATCCCGCTATAAGAACCTATTCTCCTATCTCAAAGACCAAATCATTCCAAATACCTTTAACCACCATGAAAAAAGATACCTTATCTATAATGTGTCCCGATATGTCATCATTGGTCATGATCTATACAAACGAGGTCTAGATGGTACACTACTTAGATGTTTAGAATGAGAAGAGTCTCAACGTGTGTTAGAGGAATTCCATGAAGGTATTTGTGGGTCACACTTGAACGGTTTAACACTAGCACAAAAACTTATTAGGATTGGGTACTATTGGCCAGAAATGGAGAAAGAGCATATCAAGTTTTCTAAGAACTTTCAAAAGTGCCAAGTACATGGAAACTTAATTCATGCTCCAAGGAAAGATCTAATTCCCTTCACTATACAATGGCCTTTTCACCAATGGGAATTTGATCTTATAGGATCCATACATCCTCATTCTTCTAATGGGCACACCCACATTATTACAACTATAGATTATTTCACAAAATGGGTAGAAGCAGTCCCTTTAACACAAGCAACTGGAAAACAAATATGTATGTTCATCTTGAATTACATCATATGTCGCTATGGTATTCCACACTCTGTAGTCATAGATAATGGTGGATAATTCAATAACAAAGACTTGGATGATCTATGTGCCAAATTCAAGATTACACAACATTGGTCATCTATCTACTATCCTCAAGGGAATGGACAAGAAGAGGCTTCTAATAAGAATCTATTGAAAATCTTGCACCGAATAGTTAATAAAATAGGAAGAGACTGGCATCTCATGATCAATCCATCTCTCCTGGCCTATAGAACAAGTATCAAAATGCCCACTGGGGCTACACCTTTCACTTTAGTTTATGGGTCTGAAGTGGTACTGCCTATTGAGGTTGAAATCCCATCACTAAGAATCAGAATGCATGGTCTAGTAACTGATGATGACTACAGAGTGTCTAGGTTGCACAAACTTGAACTACTAGATGAGCACAAATAAGAAATGTATGATCATCTTAGAGTATCTCAAAAAAGAATGTCTAGAGGTTACAACAAGAAAGTCAGACATAGACAATTTCAGGTTGGCGATCTAGTCTTGAGAGAGAATCCTAAAAATCAATCACATAGAGAGTGCAAGGGGAAGTTTGAACCCAACTTGCTAGCTCCCTTTTTAATTGCTACTACTTTTGGCTATGGTGTCTATCAACTCTTAATGACTGAAGGAGAACAGATCTAAGAACTAATCAACGTTCTCCATCTGAAGAAATTATATGCCTAAGGCATTCGGTCTTTGCAAAATGTCCTTAAAAAATTATAAAAATTAGAAAAAGTCCTGAAAAAATGAACATCTTGGTGAAAACCTAGCAATAGGAACTTTGATGTATCACAAAAAATTGAAAATATCAAAAATACAAAAAAATTGAAAAAAATGAAAAATACAAAAAAAAATGAGAAAAAGAAAAAGTGCCTTAGTGAAAACCTGGAAATAGGCACCTTGGTAGCAAAAATAGAATCTTTGCCAAGATGGTGAAAACCCAAAAAATGGGCACCACTTGTTTCAAAATGCTCCATCTATCAACACAATCTTGGTCTTTCCTAGCTTTCAGTGTTGCTTTAGTTTGTACATATCTCTTGGTTTGTTTCTGCATTCCTATTTTCAATAAGTCGGTCTATACACCAATCAGCTCAAGCGTATGTGTGCTATCAATGTTTCAAACTTGGGGGAAATCAATGTCATATCCTATGGCCTCCAGTGTATCTTTAGGTGTGTCATATCCAGTCAGAGTCCTTTGAAGCTTCATTTGAGTCAGCAGTCTATCTCATCTCCAAAAAGGATTTTGCATCTACAACAACACAATCAAACAACAAACTAAAAATAATCTATGCTTTTACATGCTTTTATCTCCTTGTATACTTACTAATTCACATTGAGATTTTTTCATATTGTGTCCCTTCGAGCTCTTTGATGATGTCCTTTATAGGATTTAGAGATTGATGACTGGGGGCATAATCTTTCTTTGTTTTCTGCTCATATGTGAAAATCTAACTTTGGAAATTCTAGATTGAATGGTGTCCGTCTGTAAGAGCCTCTATCTCGAATTGGATGGCCATGAGTACCTCAACCATTGATACCTAGAAATTCAAGGAAGTTTGATCTAACTATTGTTTTTTGAGAAAGTTCTTACTCCTACTGTGAAACGCAATCTTACCTAAGGATGTGAATGATAAAGGGTCACTACGGGTAATTCACACTGGATTTAGAATGATCTCTTGACTGCTTGATGTGTTTTATATGCAAGGCGTATTTTGGTCATCACAACATTTATGTTTTGATGCTTATACAAATTGCTATAGCAAAATGGACATGATATTCAGGTCATCCTGGCGTTTATGACTTGGTGCTTATATCTAATCTGACATTCTAAAAACAAAATCAATATCCATATGTCCATGGTTGTCTCACCAATGGGTGTTGTATTGATTCTTGCACATATAAATCAATATTCATATGTCTATAGTTTTATAACTAGTGGATGTTGTATTGATTTATTCGATTACCTAAAAAGTTCAATGATGACAACAAATCGACACATGATCAGTGACTAGGTCCTAGGTCCTAGGTTTACATTTCATTTTGCATTGCATTTTGCATGTTGCATGATCTCACAAATTGCTTGAACACTTAAACGATTCTTCAAAAACAAAATTGCTAAACATGACACATGGATTGAGCATTGTATGAAGGTCCCTCCAATGAAACACCAAGTATAATCCATTTTTAGGATCAAAATCAAAATCTGAGATCATTTATATTGTTGATTGCTTGCATGATCGACCTTCAAACATCAAAGAAATTGAGTATTCAACTTAACTGATTATATTACATCAACTATCAAAATTTCAACTTGGTCAACCATGATCAACTCATGGTCAAACCTAGTCAAACTGGGTCTCCATGACCCCCAAATGATGCAGAACATGTTCTCAGATGTGCATAACCACTTCTCAAATCAATTAATATGCTTCTAAACTATAATGCTGACTTTTCTTGTCAGATTTCAATTTTTATCCCGAAGGGGGCATGGTATTGCATATCATTCAAGTCTGTAAATATTATTCTGTCAATCAAATCTTTCTTTCAGTAATCAAGACAACAACCACGTCTAGTTGTTGATTCATCTAAAGTCCTCATCGCTTGGGGAAAATCTATTGATTCTTGGGGCATATCAGATTCATCGAGATCCATATCAATCTGGTATCCTAATCTATCTTGTAAACTGTATCATCTTTTTGTAACTATCGGTTCATTAGCATCCTTTCCTTGTTTCTTTGTAACTGATGGGTTCAGGATGTGATACCAATATGATTATTTTGAGGACAATCAGGTCTGGAATTGGTTACTCACTTCTTCACAATCATAAGGTTCAGAATTAGGTGTTTTGGCACTTTTTTCATAATCATTGGTTCATTTTTTCTATAGTTAACATTATCCTTGGTCATTCAAGACCTAAATCTTAAATATTAAATCTTGAATCTTCAAATCTTTCAATCGATTTCTATCTTAGAATTGGTTAATCTTTCAAATCAGTTTCATACATATATCAGACACAGACTATTCTTTGAACCACTACGATTTGCATAGTGATTCAAAGAGGGGCAAAATGTAATAGCCCAACAATGGGCTATAGGTTCATTAACCTCTTACATCTTGAAATCGAATGAAATCGACATCAAATTCCTAACCTAAGGCACATCTGCACATCAAATCATCAAAATCTAATTGATTATCCTAAATTCTGCATCAGAGAATATTCTTAGCAATATTCCTATTTATCCTAATTATCTTTAATTTAATGATTATTTGGTTATAAATCCTATTTATCCTAAAGTTTGATTAATTGAATATTCTAAATATTTAATTAATTAGATTTAATACTACCACTTAATTATTCAATTAGCTTTAATTAAATTATTCCTAAATTGTATTATTTTATTTTGACAATAAAGCTAAAATCTCATGACTAATTAATTAAATTCTTATTTAATTAATTAATGTCAATTGTCAATATTTAATAATCTAGTTTTTGAATAAAGTTTGATTTAATAATTGATTAACCCATAAATCAATTGTTTTAATTCAAAAATCAGTTAAGTTGAGAATAAATCACTTTATTTTTTAAATTAATTTATAATTAAATCATGCACAATCAGAAAAGAAGTCAACTAGAAATTAACAATCAATTTTAAAATCAAAACTCAACATCTGATGATGAGTTGAAATTTGATCTAAACTCTATTTTGAGTTAAACACTGCTTTTGCATGATTTTTGTGAGTTAATTATCTCTAATTTCCTGATAACTCAAAAATCAACCTAAGTTTATCAAGAGTGATGTATGGCTTTTCTCCTGCATCCTCAAAGCCTTGGATTTCTATAAAATCAAGGTTCATCTCTTCACAATTATCTCATCAACACTAGAATTTGCACAATTACTCTGGCGAATTGGTGATTGAAGGATTAAGCACTTGCGACAGGCGATTTGTGAGATCTTTCATAGTTGATCATAGTTTTTGCATAGTTTCATGTCATAGTTTTCATATTCATTCATGGCATTCTTAGAATAATTTGCATTCAATTTCATTCGTTTAGCTTAGATTAATACAGTTTGTCATATTATTACATAAAAAATACAAAAATCTAGATTAATCTGCATTCATATAGTCTTTCATATTTTGCATTCAAATCCTTCGTTTAGGTATTACATTGTCACTGATCTCGATTCTAATCTGAGAACATCATACTCACACCTACTAGAAGGCAGTAAATTGCCTGGTTAGCTTAGTTTCAATTATTTGTCAAATTTTGATTTCTGCTAACCTCTAATGTTTTACTGAAGTGTTATGTCTATAGCTAGGTACAAAATTCACACACACACCATGAAGGGCTTATGGTCCTCATTTATGAGGTTTTGAAATCAAAGAAGGTGGAAAGGCCCCGATTTAACAGGAAAGCCCTCAAAGACTATGAAACTAAAGGGAAAGAGTCTGAGGAGCCCTTTATGGAGGAAACAGAAGAAGATGAGAGTGACTCTGAGGAGTATCAGGACTCCACTCCCAAAAGAAAAATAAAAAGAAAATTAAGGTGGAGGACTTAGTCATGGAGATGGATTTGGAGGAAGAGGAGAGTAGGGAGGAAAGCTCCAAGAAGTAGGGAAAAAATAGAATGGAGCCCATTGGAAAGTGCACCAAAGAAAAAAAAGAGAAGAAGAAAATTGCTAAAAGGGTTTTCATTACCTCTAATGAGGGATCTTCTTCTCAGGAAAAGAACCATAATAATTAGGATGACCATGTGGACAATGACCCTGTTGTGGAAGAGAGTGTGGGGCTTGAGAAAAATGTGTTGGTCTAGGATAATATTTTGCATGATGTCACACAGGCTATGACTAATATTGAGAAAGATGACTAGGGGAAGGACACGGTCAACATGGGGAAGGATAAAGTGGAGAGTTCCATTTAGAAGATGGGGGGAGGGAACAAGGATTTTGAGAATCTAGTTTGTCTAGCTTTTCTGATCACCCTCAACAATATGAAAACTAACATTACAGCTATGAAGTCTCATATTCATTAGCTCCAAAAAGAGACAGGGGTCCTTAAAAAGATGAACCTGGGGGAGAAAACCATGCGCCAAACTATTGATGAGCTCATTGAGACTGTCAGAAGGGTTGAGGGGTTCACTGTCTTCAATGAAAGAATTATTGCTATGGAGAAAAAAATTGATAATAGTGAAGGAATGACCAAAAGAATTGAGATAATGGAAAAGAAAATTGACAAGCTGGAGCAAAAAATTGGAATATAGCAGAGTAGAGGTATGCTATTCATAAGGCATCGAATGAGCATGTGAAGATTCTGGTGGACAAGCTGGACAATGGGAAAGGGGAGCAGGTGATCACTGAGGCCAAAGATGATCAAGGTCCCAGCAGGCATACTAGATCCGAGTTCAGGAAGATGGAGGATGATAAGAATAATGACATTGAACATCTGAAAATATCCATAGCTAACATGCAGATGTCGGTTGATCAAGCAGCAAAAATTATGAAATGTGTTTAGACATCAACTTGTTGTCTTACTATCCTTTTGTTGTCCTTTGTCTTTTTTCTATTCTTTTTGTTTAAGGACTTGTTTGTGTGGCTTTTTTTTGGTGTTTTTGCACTTGTCTTATTGGAGTTTAATTTCCTATATTGTAATCTTGATGTAAAAGGTTTCGGGTCCTTTCAAAACCTGCTTTTACATAATCAAAATGATATCCTAATACCTTTTTTTTAATGAATAAGTGTATTATTCACTTTAAAATCAAGTATATTAGGATATAATTGTTATTAATAAATAAATATATTTTGAATATTTATTTATTTATTAATTAATTATTAACCAATGTATTATAATATATCTATTTTTTAAACGAATATTAATATGATTTATTTTTAAAAAATTAAATATATTATAATATCATGGTTAATAATTAATAAATAGATAAATAGGTCTTAGGGGGGTTCTCTTTTTGCATATTTATTGTGAATAATATTAATATTTGTCATTGTTATAAGGTAGATATTATTAATTATTCTAAGTGCAACTAGGAGATCTTTTCTAGGAGTTTGCATTAAGGTTATGTCACACTTCGCTAGATGATGCAGTCAAGGCTGGTGGATCCAATTAAGGACTAACCGACCATGCAGCCAAACCAATATGTAGTGAAAATACACAATAACAATAATAGATCTGAAACAAAATAGAATTCTTTATTCATCAAATCACCGATTACATGCAATGTGTCAGGTTGTAAGGCCTTCCCAGTTACAACCAGATACAAAGCAAGTAACAATCTACAAGATCTCACAGGATCCAAATATTTTTCCCAACATCAGCATTTAGCTATCCCAAGTCTGTAACACACAGCACACTGGTAGGCACCCAGGAAAGATCTGAACTTGTACTCAAACTTCTAAGAAATCTTCCTGCTCCTAAGCTCATAGGCTACTAACCTTCCTCCCCTAATCATCTGACCCCCTCCACAACTAGCTAAGAATCCTATAAATATTTATTCCCAGCCACAAGTCGGCTGGTGAAACAATAAACCCTTACAAACAAATAATAAATGCTAAAACATCAATCGGCTCTCACATAGCCTTACAAAATAAATAAACTCTCAAAGATGGCCCCAATGGTCATCAGATCCACATAGAAGAATGTAACAGGCTAGATCTAGGTCCCCATGCATCCAACGGTCAAACCATAACTCGAGGAGCGTGACCCAAATCAACAAAACCAGTAATCCAAGCTAATCCAACAAAACAATCTAGTCGGTAAGCAAGAACACTAAGCAATAGAGGAAATAACCGAGCACCAATCGACTAACCATGCCAAGCATGACCGAGCAATGTTGTTATCGCCGAGCACCAGTGAACTAATGCCTTTTGTTATTGAGCATTCTTCAGAGACTGAGCACCTCAGTAAACACTAAAACTGAGCAACCAATCTTCCAAACCAAGCAAGAACTCCACCAAACCAAGATCAAAACTAACAATCTACCTTCAAAGACAAACATATTTTAGGTTGATATAGGATTGCCAAGAATCTTAGGATGCTCCTGCATCAGACACCCCAGGTAAGAAATATTTTCTCATAAGGAAATCAAGAACACCTCAAGGGAATCAGAACAGGTATGCCAAATCTATTCTCACTAATAAATTTGGCATCGATTTGCGATGGCTATGTGTCGCAATTGTGACAGCCATGTGTTGCAATTATGATAGTAATAGATGTCGCTATTTTTTAGTCACAAAATATGACATCTTTCCATTTCCATCGCAATTACGACTTCAATCTGTCACTTGGGAAGCCGCATGTGATCATGTGATAATCATTGCAAGTGCGACGAATACCTGCGCAACTGCGACGGCTTGTCGCATGGTTGCATGCACTTGGGAAGCTGCATGCGATCATGTGATAACCATCGCAAGTGCGATGAATACCCGCACAACTGCGACGGCTTATCGCATGGTCGCGTGCGCTTGGGAAGCTACATGTGATCATGTGATAACTGTCGCAAGTGTGATGAACACTCGAAGTAAATGTGATGGGAGTGGGTGTCACCTATACAGCACCCCCATCGCAATTCACTGTGTGTGCGTCGCAATTGTGACGAATACAAAATAAAATGAAAAAAAAATTTCTGGGACAAATTACCCTGTTCTGGGTACAAATTACCCCCGTCGCAATTCACCTATGATTAAAGAGTCTAGTGGAAAGACTGAGTGTTAGTTCTCTTTGACTATGAAGAAAGTCTGTGAAGTTGGAGTTTAGTTGAGAACCTTGTTCTTGAAGAACACTCTATCTGGTATATGAAATATGACATAGTGATTTTTTTGAAGAGCCTTTGGAACACTTGAATCTCTATGCCAGGTATATACCAAGATTGGTGAGTGATTGGTTTGTCACGGGAATAGATTTGAAATTGGGAAGGACTAGAACAAAGTAGAAAGTTTGACAAGTGATGAAACTATCAAAGAACATACAGAAAATAAACTGGCACAGTTGGTGGGAAAGGAGGTACACAAGGTATACAAGAACCTGTCGTCACTGACAAAACAACAGATTATGAATAACATTGTGAGGAGTTATGGGTAAATAATGTGTTGAATGTTTACAAAAGACTTGTTCATTCAATAGTGTAGAGCTTTGGTAAGGAGTGCCCTAGCATAAGCAAGGGTAGGAGAGTTTGAATTCTCACACAAAGTTTAGTTGAAAACACTATTTTTCACTGTGGATACCAAGGCTCTACATCACATATATCAGATATAAATGGCACAAGAATTAGGGGCTAACCTACCATGTAGATGGTGATGACCAGCTATCTTTTGCTGGACTTTCCAGACCAACAACAGCCTTCGAAGAATTTTCACTCTGAGTGGAGATATAGAACAGAAGTTCACCTAAGGCTGCCATAGCAAATCTTCTCACTTTTTCCTTCTTATCTCGAAGAGCATCAGTTAGCACTGAAACTATACCTAAAATTTCCACTTCATCTTCAATAATAGTTGCATGCCGAATCAACAAACCCATTACTAAAACAAGTTGAACACGCAAAGCAGTTGGTTTAGATATTCTCAGCATCTTAACAAGCATGGACAATACTGAACCATTGGTTAAGATGTTGGCTGCTTCCACATTGCTACTTAGGGTTTCTAGGAGGCATGAGAGGAATGTTGTCTAACATGTACAATATCAGCCTAACAGTTTATGATGCAAAAATACTGAAAGGACAACGAGAATGTTGAAGACAAGGGAGTGTTCCAAGAGGAAATTGATGGCTAACATGTAGCAGCGGAATATTTACCTAAAGAAGAGGGTTGTGTGATGACTTGGAAGACCATAGGGTGTTGATCTAAAGGTGTTTGAAAAATATTATGATCTCCAAGGTGAGTGGAGATAGGATTTTGGTGAAACCCTCATGAAACAAGGGTTTGGAGAGCCTATAAAGGTGAGTTGAATGATTCTTGATGAATGTGACTGAAATAATTTGGATCTAGTAGTTTTATGCTATAATATGATTGTGCTAAGAATTTGGAGTGGTGAAGAGTGAGATAAAACACAGTTTCTTTGTTATTTGTTTGATTTTGATGCCATTTGAAGGCCACATTGTGAAGGAAGTACAAACTCGTCCAAAGGAGTTGGGTTTAAATTTGACATATGTTTTGCATCCCTAAAAAGGGTATCCCAAAATATAATTTTTTTGTCTACTTGTTTGGAAGAAGTCAGGGAAAAAGGTGGAAAACTGGTTCATGAGGGCTAATTGGGGTTCACAGGGCTAGAAGGGGATTTGAAGAGTTCTGTCAAATGGGTATTGCTTTGGTCCAAAAAATTAGTTAAATCCCATTGAATATGTGTTGTGAACTTCATCTAAATCTATCTTGTCTGTTTGGAAGCCAAGTTGAGTCATTTTGGGTATTTAGCCTCTAATAGGCCTAAAGGGTTAGTAAGGAAAGTGCATTGTTGAAGAAACATCTATACTATTTCCACCACATCTGCATGCCACTCTACATCAAGTGGTATCAGAGCATCAACAAGATCTCCTTGTGTATTGGAAGGTTAAGTTTTCATCATCATTAAAGTCTTTTGGCGTCTTTTGTATATTGGTTCCATTGTTGAAACCTTGGAGTGTTTAATTCCTCCTTGTGTGTACCAAAGTTGAAAGGTGTACTTAAGGTGTCAAAAGGATTCTTGGTGAGGAAAAGGTATTGGCTAGTAGAGGTATCTTGTATTTGAATTTATTTTTTTGATATAATGGCTCCCAGGAATGCAGGTTGGGCGAGAAAGGTTCAAGAGTTAGAGGAAAAGAATGCTAAGTTGCAAGACTCATACAATGTATTATTGGCAAGGCTAGAGACAATTGAATCAAATCAGAGAAGAGCAGTAAATGATGATGAAGATACTGAAGAAGAAGAAGAAGAGAACAATGAAGAATTGAAAGAGGAACAACAAGTTGATCCTGAAGAGCAAAGGACACTCAGGATCCTGAAAGCTATGAAAGGAGATAGCTACAAGGTAAGGAAAGACATTCCAATGTACGATGGAAGTCTAAAAGAAGAGGACCTACTGGACTGGATTGCATCTATGGATGCTTATTTTGAAATTAATGATATATGTGAGGGATAGAGGGTCAAGTTGGCAAAGACCAAACTGAAAGGGCATGCACTCCTATGGTGGGATCATGAGGAGGCTGAAAGAAGGAAAAAAGGTAAGTCTAAAATCACTTCTTGGGATAGAATGGTTTCAAAAATGAAAAGTAATTTCCTTCCTAAAGATTTTGAAGTTCAAATGCATAAGAAGATGTAGGGCTTAAAGCAAAAGGACTTGGATGTAAAGGCATACACGGATGAGTTCTACAAACTGAGCATGAGATCAGGTTTGGATGAAGAAGAAGTTGTCAAGGTTGCAAGATATTTAGGAGGTTTGAAGTTTTCCATTCAAGATGAGTTTACTGCTGCAAATACCAGGAGTGTGAAAGAGTGTTATCATATTGCTTTAAGGATAGAGGAGAAATTGAAAAGGAGAAGTGAAAGACACAATGCTAGGGGAGGATATTCCATGAGAGGAAGAGGAAGAACAACTCAAGTTTGGGAGGAGAAGGACAAAGGTCCTAGTTCTGATTCTAGAGGAGGAAAAAATCAGAGAGGTGGTAGGTGTGGACAAGGAAGGGGGAGTGGTTTGTTTATAGGTACATGCTTCACATGTGGAAAGGTGGGGCATCAATCCTACCAGTGTCCTGACAAAGAGAAGAGGGTACACTTGGTCCAGGAATACAACAAGGAAGAAATGCCAAAAGGTAATGCAGACCCTGAGACAGGAGAATTCTTAATGTTTAGGAGAGGCAAGGAATGGACACCACAAGTATTTTTAGGACAAATTGTTTGATACAAGGTGAAGTTTATAAATTAGTCATAGATTCAGGTACTTGCAGCAATTTAATTTCATGGGATGTTGTCAATGCATTGAAGTTGCCTATTCAACACCATCCTAAGCCATACTATGCTACATGGGTGGAAGACAATCAAAATTTCATAGTGCATCATCAGACCATGGTAACCTTTTTAATAGGTGAGTACACTAATCAAGTACCATGTGATGTTGTCAATATGAACTGTGCACATGTCATCCTAGGTAGAACTTGGCAAGTCTCTAGGCGAGTTGCACATGATTGCTACACCAATGTTTATACCTTATGGAGTAATGGAAAAAAGATTCAATTGACACCATTACCTTGCAAAGGGCATGAGTCTCTTCTCATGGGAAGTATTAAAGGACTTGATACTGGTCAGATAGAGGATAGAACAAAGATAAGACAACAAGAAGTGATGAAGGGTAAAAGATAGAAAATACTGAATTCTGTGACAGGGGTAAGGGCAGAATTTCAAGGTGGTGAAGGAGTAATGGTGGGTGATTGGTACTGTCCTATCTAAGGACATGATAAGGATAGTAAGGAGATGAAGAAACATCAGGTGAAAGGATAGTTAAGGCACTGTCATAGGCAAGTAGAAAAGAGGATTGTTCAGACAGTAATGAATATAACTGAAATGGTAGGGGTGACTACCTCAAAGGCAGAGATTATAAAGGCTAACCTATGTTTGAATTTTTTGCATGTAGGTACTAGGAAGAGAGGGCATTTTACATTAGGGGACTTCATTCCCAAGCATCAAGTGCAGAGATATGGAGAAAGAGCAGTCATCTATGCAAGACAATGTTCTTGGGACAAGAACTACTTTCAAGGTGGTGAATTTGATGCAGGGGCATCATATGCTCTTCATGGGCATAGTGGAGATCCAGGCCATCAAAGAGATCATGGAGCATCTCATGTCATCAATTGGTCAATCCTAAAGCCAATCATGGCATTTGAAAGGACAAAAAGTTACAATGTTGGATGATTTCTTGTTAAAATTCATATTGCAAAAGTTGTAATTGATCCCTGGAAGAGGATCTAGAGGATGTTTAGGATAGAGAAGTCATTAGGTAGGGTCTAGTAGGATGTTATAATAGTCTCAAGTCATTGCATAAGTTAAAATGTTTAATAAGTTCATTTAAACATAGTTTGTTGCTTATAAAAAATTCAAATCTTGTATGTAACGGCTACATGAGTATTTTGGATGGAAAGTAGTATTAGTTTGTTTTATGCTTAATTGAGCCTCCCAACTACCTAAAGTTGGTTGAGGCAGGTGGGGGGAAGATTAATAAATACCCAAAGGACCATTGTACGGGTAGATTGAAGGAGGACAATTATTGATTTGTACAAACTGTCTCAAACA